>JAOYMU010000001.1:70879186-70893540 GCA_025802295.1 Psammodynastes pulverulentus | reverse complement strand
GCCTCTCTCATCTTTTTAAGTGGGAGAACTTGCACAATTGGTGGCTGACTAAATACTTTTTTGCCCCACTGTATTTAGAGTGAACAGCACTGTAGATTGAAGGTTCTAAATATTCTTATTAGGAAAAAAAAACCCTTATTATCACACCCTCTTCTAAATAGTTTGGATTCAGATTTATAATGTACATTTTGAGAACGGTGCTTTTTTTCCTCTCTATTATGAACCTTTTTATAGGTATGGGAATCACAAACTATAGAAAACATATCCACAACAAAGTGACACACAAAATAAAATCATCTGGATAACTAAAAACAATTGTGCATGTACTGTATATTATTTATTTTTTTGGAATACATATCACAAACTAATCACCATGAAATTAAGATTCAATTCCTAACAAGCAGAATAGTCCAACAAATATTAGAATAAAAGTATACCTATTATGTATTCTTACCCATCTGACACGATCCCTTCAGCTATTTCACAGACCAGCACAAACAAAAGGATAAAAGTCAAAATCCACCGTAAATTATGGCCAGGAAAATGAAGCCATGTGCTATGATGGATATGAACTTTGGAACTTTGACTTCCCCATCCTAATATAAAAAAAAGACAAATGATCACCATTATCTTACATTTTTGTGCAATAACAGATCTAGTTTCCTGCCCTGAGTACCCTAAACTGAGAAATAAATATATTAATCTTTTCTGGGATTTTTAAAGAAAATAAATTAAAAGAGATTTTAAAAACACAGAAGTGGGAAATACTTGATTAAAAACCAACTTTGGCACTGATATTGCATTTTTAGAAATACACTCTTGTATTAAGAGTGTAGCTGACAGACAGATGGAATCAAAGATCCCCTCTGGTTGGGCTAAAAATTCAAAGAAATCATAGAAATTCTACAAGTAGACCATCCTATAGATTCAGAAATCAACCATTTGGATTAAGTTTCTGTGAAGAGAATAAAAATATATATTTAAATTCATAACAGTCATGAATCCAGCAACAATGGTGAGCACAGTAGTTAGAATGCTGGACTTCCATATTCATTCCTTACAGAGTAAGGAGGAGGTGGTTATAAACTCAATGAAGGATATATGGGAAATGACTATACTATTTTCTACACAAAATTCTTTATTTCTTTATTTATATCCTACTGTTATTATTTTCACAAATAACTCAAAGTCACAAACAAGCACCATACTCCATCCTCATCCCCCAATAAGAACTCAACAGTGAGGTGGATTCGGCTGAGAGAGAGTAAGTGGCCCAAAATCATCCAGCTAGCTTTCATGGCTAAGGTGGGACTTAAACTTGTGATCTCCTGCTTTTAGCCTGGTGCCTTAACCACTAGGAAGTTCAGGAAATGTAAATAATACCTTTCTTTATATGCTTATTTCCTTTTGAAACTTTTAATTGCTTTGTAATTCACCCAGAAAACTCTTGTTGGGCAGATTAAAATAATAAATACACATACATTATGATTATGAAGAACACACTCTCTCTACAAAGAAAAAACCTATTATGTGGAGATACTATAAACCAGAGATGTCAAATTCACAGCGTCATGTTGTCGTTATGTGACATATTGCAACTTTTTCCCCTTTCACTAAACCAGGGGTGGCCAGCGCATGATGCATCCGGCCCACGGATGCAAGTTTGACAGCCCTACTATAAACGATCTGTGATCCACTAAGGGGGAAAATGCAACATCAAAGAAAGTTAGCATTTGGTGCTCTTTATGATTCACATAAAAAGTCTGAAAAATACATCTTGTCAAAATGATTAGTCAGTGATTCATTAGCTTAGGAATCTAATTCAAAGTATTTTATTAAAAGTTCTAACACTTCACACTTCTGTTACTTTCCTCTACTTATATGCTTTGGATTCTCTCCTTTAAAAGTCATCATAACCTTGTGCTTGATTTCATTTCACGTCATGGGTCATTCCATTCCATTTATGATAGGTGACAATACTTGCGGTATTTGCAAAGAACATTTGATTCCATTGAACCTATTGGAGATCCAGGGAAAGACTGGATAGAACCCACATCCTATTCATGCCGTTGGCTGCCAAAGAATTGCTTGGTGAAGAGGAGAAAAGTAAAAGAAGAAAGCAGGTCTCTGGAGATTCTCAGTAATCCAGGTCATAGTTGTCTCAAAAGTAGTTTTTCCTCCCATTTCTCAAAAGACAACTGGGCTATTTTTCCTGGAGAAAGAACAAAACGTTTGGATGAGAAACAAAACATTTTGTTCTTCTTCCTCAAGGAAAAACAGTCCAGTTGCCACCTGAGAAAGAAAAGAAAAAATTACTTTTGACCTGGATTACTGAGAATCTCCACAAACCTGCTTTCTTTTTTCCCTTTTCTCCTCTTCCCCAAGCAATTCTTTTTGCAGCCAATGGCTTGGAAAGGGTGTGGGTTCCATCCAGTCTTTCGCTGGGTCTCTAATAGCTTCAGTGGAATCAAATGTTGCTCTTTGCAAATACTGCAAGCATCCTCGCCTATCATTAAAAAAAGAGCCCAGGTTTTTTTGAGAGAGAGAGAGGGGGAAAAAACTACTTTTGAGGCAAAAAGCAGGTCAGCTTCGTTCAGTCCACAGGAGTTCTTTTATTTCAATTCGCCCGTTCCTTGGAGCTCTGCGAATAAGCAGCCGGTCCTCTTGCTTCCTGCGCCCCGCTGGAGATTGGCGACGCCAAGGAAGCTGACCCAGAAGCGCAGCCCAGCAGAGTGGACGGTCCGCCGGACAGCAAGAGGACCGGGAATCTGCTGGGAATTGGGGAACGTGGGCGCTGCAAACGGCAGGAAGGACAAGCACTAAAAAAGCATTTGCACCTCCACACCTCCACACACCCTCCTTCCTCCCAGAGCTGCACTCACCTATGAAGAGAATGGGGAACGTGATGAAAAGCAGGAAAACGTGGGGCACCACGTTCAGGGCGTCCACGAAACAACCGTTGTTAAGCACCCCGTCAGTCACCTTGTAAGCAGTCGAGTTTTGCTCGTTGCCACAGAAAGCCAACGGCATGGTAGAAAGAGGAGGCGGCGACGAGGCGGGAAATGAAGACGAGGCCGGACCGGACCGGACCGGGACAAAGTGCGGCTGAAGAGCTCCTGGTTTTCCTGCCTTGGCGGCGCTCTTCTCGCGCCTTTACCTGAGGGACGCGGCGGCCAGCCCGGCCCATTCGCGCGTGGAGAAAGCCATCGGAAAGCGGCCGGATGGCGCTTCCTCGGGAGAACGCGCCCGCCCGCGCGCGCGCGCGTCCTGGGTAGCTTGCTTAAGAGGACGCGCGCCGGACCTGCCTTTCAGGGGCCGGCAGGTGAGGTGCAGAAAGGAGAGATGCGCTGACCGGAGGCTCCAGATGGCAAAAGCGGCGCGCGCCTGCGCTTTCCCCCAAACAATGGACCGGGCGCTTTCGGCTCGCCGCAAGCTCAGGGAGCAGCTGAGGGAAAAAGGAGGCGCAGCCCGGTACTTAAAGGAGCCGCTTCCTCACGTCGCCCGAAGACCGGCCTCCCCTCCTTTTCTTAGGGTCAAGCGCCCGTGCATGGGAAAGCCTGCGTCCTCTGTTTGTAAATAGTTTCATTGCAGACGGGCGTTAGAATTTGACCCTTTGGAACCTCGACTGCCTGGGGAAAACATCGCGTTTTGCAGAGAGGAAAAAACAGCGTGCAAAGTAAAATAGGAATGGAAGCGTAAAGTGTAGTGAAGCGTCAATTGTTATTATTTCGGCGGAATTTGGCCCGATGTCAGTGAAGCCAGCTACACTCACCCACCGGCTCACTCACTCACATGCACCTTCAACGCCTCGGCTGAGGCACTAGGATTGGCAGCACGATGAAACTCCACTGCCATCGTATTTATTACTTAATCGTTTTTGGGTTTTTTTGAGATAGTGTTTTTTCTTGAGAAAGAGGGTAGTGATATTCCAAAGGCATATGATCTTGCACGGTAAAAGTACTAATAAAAAACTTTTTACTCTGTGTACTTTTATCCAGAACAATAGCTGCCCTTTACAAAAAAAAAAAAAGTGAGTTTTTAAAATGAAATCTCATAATTAGGGCTGATTGAATGTCATTTGAAGAAAGTTTACTTTCAAATCCTTAAGAAAATATAGCTGATTTTAATGCCAGAAATAATCTGATTTCAGATGTAAGCAATTCATGAATATTAAATGTGAAATGCTCTCTTTTGGAATATTTAATGGATTATTTAGAAGGCCAATGGAACAGATTGAAAAAAAAATCTGTGTTAGAGTAGGTTCTAGTCCATCTTCAATCATGGAAGCTCATTGGGCTACTTTGGGGTTATTGCAGCTCTTCAGTGTTCCTGATCTCTTAAGACTAGCAGTGCTTAACTTGACAGCTGATACTGCATATTCCTACCTCTGTTGTCATCAAATGTTTCCCTGCAAGGTTTTTTTTAAGGGACAACTAATGTATGCATAGCATGCAAGATGACATTAGACAAGCTGCATACCTGAAGTCTTGTTCACTTGAACACTTCAGTGTTTCTCATCTTCAACAACTATAAGATGTATAGACTTTTTCCAGAATTCCACAGAATACCGCATGCTCTTTGGAGAATTCTGGGGGTTGATGTCCACATATCTTAAAATTGCTGAGGTTGAAAAACATTATTTCAGTTATATGAAGACACTGAGATAACAAAGGCTTTATGACTTTCTTAGCCTTTTAAGGGCCCTCTCCAAATCAGTACGTATGAAAATATGATTCTACCCTATTAAAATAAAAAATAAAGTCCACTTACTTACAGGTTCAAATTAAATGTTGTGGATCTTAGCAAATTCATCTGATTACATATCTGATAAAAATTCAGCACAAAGGTCAGCTCTTTTCAGATATCTTCATACTTTCTCATTTCTCTGATTAAACCCCATCAGTGTCTTAATTCTCACCCAAGACAAATATCTAAATCATAACATTTTTAAAGAAAGAAATGGGATTTTTGCTTGAATAGAACATGAGATTCTTAAATTCTCCTAAGCAGAACAAAATAGCTTTTGCTTGTAAAGATATGAAAGAAATGAACATTATATCACACCTCTCAATCCTTTTGCTCTCACAATCTGCTTACCTAATATTATTGCAGCATAATTATTTCTCTTTCTTCCAGAAAACCTGTTATTCACAGGAGGAAAAATCAAATTATAAAGCTATATCACTTTCAATACAGCAAAAACGTTCTATGGATAGTCTTGGCATAGTCAACCTTAATGGCAACCCTGCTCCATCTAACTGTTTAAAAAGATAATTTTATTAAAAGTTTTAATTACAATATCAAAAGGTAATACAAACTAAAAAAGAAAGGAAAAAAGGTTCAAGATAAAAAAGAAGAAAAATATAGAAAGAAAAAAAGTCAAAAAAGCATCTTTCCATCCTCACCACAATATAAGCATAGCCGTCATCTCTGTAAAATCCAAGGTGTTTGGTTTCAACTACTTCTATGATGTCACTGGTTACAAACTCTCTTAGTTTCAAGCATAACAAATTCAGAAAGCTTTGTCCACCGCTGTCTTGGAGTGAATTTGTTAAATAATGCCAAGGATTAGATTGCTAATCAGATGTGGTCCTCTTCTGAAGCCATTGGGAGTAAACCCAGCTAAATAGGACAATCTTTTCTGGAGTGGGAGATATCTGATTAGCAAGCACAGAGGCATCATGATTATGTTACCTTATTCTGCATGATGGTTCCTAAAAAAGCAAGCTGTGTTTTTAATCACAATTTCCTCTCAGCCTCCAGTGATTTTCCAGTGCTGATGAAAATGTTTCTGAAAATAATTTCCTTTTCTGTTTAACATTTTTGAAATATATTTTTCTAAGTCATAATATCATTTCTGTCTTAGCTATTTTGTATATGTATTTTAAAAATTGTAATTAACCTATATAAAGAGCCCTAGTGGTGCAATGGTTAAAGTGCAGCATTGCAGGCTACCTCTGCCCACAGCCTGGAGTTCGATGGTGGTATATAAATCTATGTTCTATTGCTATTGCTGTAAAGAACATAAATTGGAACACAGCTTAAATATTTTCCTCAATTGTTATTATTATGATTCTTCAAGTATACTGTAGTTTTACGATATTCCCATCATGCCAAGCGTATTGTCTAACTTTTTTCTAACAAAATACTTAATGGTCTTAATTAGGATGCAGGAAAGTGATTATCTGGAACAAACTACAGTCACTTCTCTTGTGGAAAATTTCTAGCAAGTTCCAGAGCTTGGATGGAATAGAGTCTTCATTTTTAAAATTAACAAGGCACTGACCTTGCAAAAGAGCAGGATTTCTGATAGCAATGTGATAACTCAAGGGTCAGTGGAAATTTTCTGCACTACCTTATTTAGAAACATATATATATATATACAAAAGATGCCGTGTCTGCTGGGGAGTGAGCTTGGCTTGCATATTGACTCTGGTCTGCTTTTCATTTCTGCTGTCATTTCAAGGAGGTGTAAATAAGCTGAATCACATTGTGTCCAGATGGAGAGCAACGTCGGCGTGATTACCTTATGACATGTGAGCCAACAGTATTCTTAATATAAGTCAAGCGTATTTTGTTTTCCTTTGGTGCTACCATGCGTTTCTGCATTTAGTCTGGTTGTGAAAAAGACAAGTAGAATCTTAAAATCCATGTTTTAAATAATCTGGCTCATTGTCTTCACTCTTGCTGCTGCTTTAAAATATTTTCCTTCGTTTGAAGCTTTTTGCCAGCCGGCCTCTTTGTCTCTTTTGTTCCTTACTGCACATTTTTTTGCCTCCAGGTTTAAACATGGACTTTCAGAATACATTTTACCACAAATGTATGTATGATTACAGTTCCTAGGGCTGTTCGTGCTTTAAAAAAATATTTGGTTCTCACATGCATGTATTTACTATCCATTCAGGTAGACCAACTTTCATCAGGTGTCCACAAAAACCAGAAAAGAAGTGGCAGGGAGAGATGCAGCTCCCTTAAGAGTAGATGCCTTGGATCTATTTTTGTCCTGTATCCATTCTTCCCTTGAAGAGAAAGTGGTGCGGAAGGCAGTTGGCCTCAAGCTTCTCAGGGACGTGAAGGAAGCAGGTTTTTTTCCCCAGTCTCACATGGAACTGAAAAACAAGGCACAACTTTAATAAATAGTAGCTAAATCAGGGATGTCTGTAAGGAGAGGGTAAAAAAGTCAAGATGTTGCCACAACCATGTGATCAAAACTCTGCCCCTCTGCATGTATTATGTATGTTTTATGACAAGAGCTTGTGTTGCATCTTGACTATTTTTACCTGCCTGAGAGAGAAGTCTTGCTTGGAAAAGGTACAAAGTATTTTTGAGTCATTTTCAAAATGCACAGTCCCAATAAGTTGATTATCCTTACATTCCTGACTTCTATAACCAGCTTATAAACATATACATACTTAAATAAGGCCTCTAGAGGTAGCTTTGAAACATTAAATAAATAGTGGTAACTTTTATCTGACTTTTGTGATTGAGTTAACACTCTTGGACCCACAGTTTTTAATCAGTCCAAAAGAAAGAGGTGGAGCGATGTGCCCTATAAATATTCTCTGCCTAATTTACATTTTCAAAACTCCTGTGTAAAATTGCTGGCCTAAAAAGCATTTCATTCTAATGCAACCAGAGCAGAGACAACTGCTAACAGTCTGATAGTTTTGCCCCTTTATTATCTCAGCTATATAACTGACTTTCTTAGCACCATCACCAATCCCAAGGAAGGAAAAACACAGTGAATAATAAAATAAGTATAAAAACTCAACACACTTCAAGCTTTTATGTATTAAAATTATTTTATTTTTCCACCCCAAATCATGTCAGTTTAATTGTCAGATCTGTCTCATATAAAAAAACAACAACTTTGAGCAATCCTTGGTGCTCTCTGAGCTTGGAAAAAAAACTTTTCTTTCTCTCTTCAGTTTCCTCTTAAGCAACGGGTAAACAAACATATATTGAAGCTAAGAGAGAATGAGTTCATGACCTGCATCCTGGAAAAGAGACAAGACTAGAAAAATAAAAAAAAAAAAGTCTGAAATCCAAACATTGTTTAGCACATCTCCCCTCTCTGTGATATGTTTGCATAACTACTGGAGAAGAATTGAGATTACTTTATGAAATAGTTTGTGCATTAGGAAAATGATTCTAAGCATAGAAAAATTGTGTTTAGAACAGCAATGGTGTATTGATTTGCAACAATTTTCACAATCTTGCTAATTTTTTATCATATTTCTTAGTCACACAATGAGAAGTTTATCAGCTTGTGCAAAAGCAGTATTAAGAGGCATTCTCCTTCCATTCGTGATTCTTTGGAGACAAGTTTTGGAGTTTGGCTGGTCTGGCACTGGGAGGGAAGGGGTAATCTGCTTTAATTTAATTTTATTGTTTTTATTCATTGCTCTGAGGCCATCTAGGATCACTCAGATAGGCAGCCATGTAATAATTACACAAATGAATAAATAATACCACTGACATTTTAAAGTGATTAACAATATCACTTTTCTACTGTACGACAGTATGATTTCATTGGCAATAATTATAATTTATAAAATATGTGAACATTATTTCTCTGTGGTGCAATCTAGGTCTAAATAACAGAAAAGTAATTTCTAAGACTACTTATTCTTACAGATAACTGGCATTTTACACACTGTGTTGTAATCAACATCTCAGGGTCATTTCAATACATTTACTATACAAATATGGTATGAGAGAACTTAAAAACTAAGTCTCAAATATGTCCCTGTCCATATGTGTGAATGCATTTACAATTTCTACATTTCTACTTAAATTCTAGTAAGGTAGCCTTTTGTTTTGTCTATAGAATTCTTGCCAAAATAAGTTCCTTAGCATTTACAGTGGCATATAATTCTTGACTCTTTTCTGCAATTCCCATTTCCTTTCAGAGTTTAGCAAGGACACATTGGAAAATGTGTAATGCTTCTAGCATGGCCAAGAAATTCCTAAGAGACAATGACTGCCCTTTAATTATTGTGAGAAAGTTTTTCTCTAGATTATTGTCTCAAATACAGATGTCAAGGCTTTTTAAAAAAATAAATAAATAAAAGGTTAAATTAAATAAACGATCCTGAGAAACTTGAAACATTGCTTCAAAGGAAATAAGCCTTACAGACCAATAACAAACTCTTTCCCTAAGAGAGGTACTGTTTTGGCTACATCTCTTTATATAGCCAAACCAGTACCACTAATCCAGAGGAAGAGAGAGAATTTGTTAACAACATATAAGGAATTCAACTTTTATAGAAAAGAATCAATCCTAAAAATTTCAGAAAAAAATCTGGGAAAAAGAACCGAGAAATCAAACAATTAATGCCAAGTAGTAGTCATGGAATCTCCATAAACCACACTTCCGAGAATTTGGAGGTGCAAATGCTGAACTGGAATATTCTGAAAAAGGGCAGAGGCTGATTGCATATGACTATTCCATGTTGCAATAATTTGTGCACATCATATAATACATATAACAGCAACACAATGGTTATACAACACAATGAACCAAAAAGCTTGGTTTTCCAATCCAGATTTGGGGTTTATTGTGCCACGTAAGCCTGAAGTCTGCATTATTGGTTTGCACAAGCCAATTTAAGCTTCATGAGTTACACGTTCCAGTTTCCATTAATCTACTGGCAGCTGCTATGGATTGGGATAATCAATAAATCCACTATTTATTTATTTGTTTATTTATTGAATTTATATTGCTGCCTATTCTCCCATGGCGAGTCAAGGCGGCTTACAGAATATAAAACCACATTTAAAACAATAAAAACTAACAAAAAGAATCAAATAAATTAATATAGTACAATAAAACAAAATCATCCCTCCCAACTCCTACCCTCCACCCCGACGACAGCAGATCACATGACCCATTTGATGGGCTCCATCCCGCTCAGGGTTCTCCAGGCCCGCTGGCAGAACCAGGTCTTCAGTGCCTTCCGGAAGAGAATTAGAGGGGGGGGCAGTCTAATCTCTGGGGGAATGATGTTCCAGAGAGAGGAGCCACCATGGAAAAAGTTCTTCTTCTGGGTCCCAGTAGATGTATCTCCCTCGGGGATGGGACCCACAACATTCCTTGCCTACCCGCTCTGATGGGTCGGGTAGATGTGACTGGCAAGAGATGGTCCCTCAGATAACCTGGTCCAAGCCATGAAGGGCTTTAGCTAAGTAACAACACATGACCAAGGGCTATTTGTTAACTACATTATGTGAACAACCTATTTAAGTGCTTATAATGCTGTGAGTAAAATGTCCTGTAGTTGCTTTTAGAATGTCCATACTATCAAGAAAAGCTTTGTGTGCAAGTTTACTATGAGTCCCACTGTTTTGTCAGTTTTCTATTTCTCTACTCTCTCTCTCTCTAAGATCCTATATCACATATAACTGAATTTCTCTTTTTCCTGCTCCTCCTCCAGTTAGAGGGATTTAGTGGTCCTCTGTATGTGGAAAACCTTATATTATTATTCCTATCTATTATCTACTGTAGTGTGGAAAAGATGAGCTCAGAATCTAGGAATGAAAAAATGCGGAAATTAAGATACCTAATCATTTTGTCAAGACAGCTTACTCTGTTGGACTAATATTCTATCTATTATAATTTGGGTAAAAAAATATAGGGAAGAGGTCTTTAATTGAATCATCTGAAATACCAAGAACTGGATCTGGAAAGTTCTATATCTGGACACTTTTCCATGACTGATCCACCACTAGGAATCATATAAGGTTGAAGTTCAGACCGAAGTTCCTGAGAAGCAGGAAATGGTGGCAAAGTACTGGGAGATAGAGGTGGAGTTGTCATTCTGCTTACTCTATATGTCCTAGCTAAGTGCAATGGAGAATGTTTTCCTATCCTACTACAGGGGTGCCACTGGTAGTCCTCAGCAGTGTCTGCAGAGGAGGCTCTGAAAGGTGGCAGGTTTGTTGTCATGATAGAAGCCCGTTCCTTTTGTACATGTAGTGACACTGCACCAGAGGTGGTATTCAGCAGGTTCTGACCAGTTCTGAAGAACTGTTAGTGGAAATTGTGAGTAGTTCGGAGAACCGGTGGTATCCTTCCCCTGGAATGGGGTGGTAATGGCGATTTTACAGTATCCTTCCCCTGGAGTGGGGAGGGAATGGAGATTTTTCAGTATCTTGCCCTGGAGTGGGGTGGGAATGGAGATTTTACAGTATCCTTCCCCTGGAGTGGGATGGGAATGGAGATTTTACAGTATCCTTCCCCTGGAGTGGGGTGGGAATGGAGATTTTACAGTATCCTTCCCCTGGAGTAGGGAGGAAATTGAGATTTTTACAGTATCATTCCCTGGAGTGGGGTGGGAATGGAGATTTTACAGTACCCTTCCCCTGTCATGCCTACCAAGCCATGCCCACCAAGCCATGCCCACAGAACCAGTAGTAAAAATTTTTGAATCCCAACACTGCACCACATCCCTCAGAATGCAGATTTTGAGGCCACCCTGTGGAGGCTCATGTGTTCAACTGCTAATCAGTTGGCTTTTTTACATGAAAAGGTGAGAAGGTAGATATGTCCTTCACTTCAGATATCAAAACACCTTAAAATTGATTTCATATTTCAAAATATCACTATTCTACAATACCAAAACAAACAAACAAACGAATGAATGAACGTGTAAATCTTTTTAAATTGTGTCCTCAAAGGTTTTTGACTGTTTGATATATCAGTAATGTGAGTGGTCTTTCACTAGTAACTATAAGAGTGCTATTAAAATTCAGAATAGTTCATATATTTGGCAATACATATTTTATCTCAAAAATTTGCCTTAAAATATAGTTTAAGAAAATTGTATCCATTTTTAGGTATCTTGTCACACTGCTTTAGGTACCCTAGTCATTTAACAATTAGATTCAAAACAGAGTTCAAAAGCATAATCTTTACAAAATCTGTATTTTTGTAACTGCTTACTCATAAATATTTTAAATACAAGTAAATTAGAAAAGGATACTAAAGGCAACATAATATTTACAATAAAATTGAAATAAAACTGCAAATACAAAAATTGTATTTAGAATAAATTTATATGATTGTTTAATGAAAAATTGTTTTGATTGACAATATAGGGATTTGATTCCAAAATGCTTATTTATTACATAATTTCATGAATAGAAACTTTGATACTTGTGGTTCATATTAAAATTAAATATTGATACTCTATAGTACTTGAAGATTATAAAATAATAATCTACAATATAGTACACACATTTTATAATGTTATCTATTCAGTATTTATACCAGTATGGAAATTATTATTTTTTGGCACAGTGTTATGTGAAAAATTACTATGCAAGTAATCGATAATGTCACAAACTGATCTATCTAAAGGGAAATTTGTTTCCATGTGTGGCAAAAACCAGAGCAATGGCTTTTGCAGCAAGTGTGAATATGCCGAAATGATGATACATGCATAGTGCCATCATCAAGCAAATGCTTCTTTAACTACTTAAAGTAGTTCAGTCACCTGATAACACAGCATAAAATATGGCAAATACTTGATGGTAGCATCTTGTACCCCAACCTCTGCAGATACCCTTGTTTGAACCAATAGAATTTCACTAGTATAATTTATCTGATACACAAATTGTATAATTGATTTTACCAGAACTTGGATTGCCAAGTTAGACGAATATAGGAACAGTGTATTATTTAATCACTTTTAAATTGCCTTTCCAGCAATGAACAGCTTTAACTCTGCTCCAAAGGAAATCTGCTGAAAACTATATACAAATGCAATTTAAGAATTATAGTTAGCTTCTGTGCGGACTGACTTAAAACCAGCATAATTTTAAAATAAAGCAATTCTGAATTGCTGGAGTGAAATATAGCATACTACTCTGTGCAAATTATATTTTCTAATTTTCTAACTGAGAACTGAAGCAAATCTTCCTGCAATTTTTCTTCCTATTCAACAAGAGACTGCAATTTTCCTACTCCATTTCATTTTTATTATATTTTTCCTTTTATTTGTTCCATTCCTTTCATCATTCCTATAATGGCAACTGCGATCTCTCTTGAATGGAACAAATATGTTCAGTAGAGTGCCAAATTTATTATTTCTGATAAATAGATCTTGTGATAAAAGTTGAATAGAGATCTGTGGGTTTTGCTGCTATAGGATTCTTGGTTGATCTAATCAATTGAAATATCATCAAATAATCACTAAGATAATAATATATAATGTTAATATCTTAACAAAGATGTTATTTTTTTAAATTAAAATTTTTAAAATTAAAATCAGAAAATGGGAATTCAGTTACATTTTGCATAGGAAAAAAATCCCACTACATTTCTTGATAATTTTGCAATAGTATATTTTAACTTTTAGGAATAGATCTAGTGACTCTTTTCCAAATCTGTGCAGAGAATATAGATTGGACAAATTTTTAATTAATTGCAAATGGTAAGGTTCTTTACCTAAAGTCCCCAGAAAGGTAGTTTATAACTGAGAAAAAAAATTCCCAAGGAATATGAACTGATTTTCAGCCACAACCTTTTCACCCATGATTTTTCCCCATTTTTATATATACTTTCTGGCAGTGGTGGGATTCAATTTTTTTTACTATCGGTTCTGTGGGCGTGGCTTGTTGAGTGTGGCTTGGTGGTCATGTGACTGTGTGGGTGTGGCTAGATGATCATATGACTTGGTGGGCGTGGCCAATTTAGCAGTCCATTTTACCTTTGTCCTTCCTAAGCTGTACGTGCTGAATCCAAGGCATCTATTTATTATTTTAATAAGACCTCCCCAGGGAAAAAAGAATACAAACTTTCTTGCCACTTGCTTAACTTCAGTACAGCAACAGCTTCAGGCTCCTTAAATAGGCCATTGAAAAAGAATAAAACAAACAGATTTCCTTCAAAATAACCCCTGATCATATGTTTCAGAAGACTACACAATAAACAGACTGAGAACTGCACCAATTAAGACTGTAACTAAACTCCCCAAGATTTGGGAAAGAGAACCACTCTAAAATCCATTAGTATTGCATTTGTCTGAATGCACCTTTATCTTATGTATTGTAAATTGATTTCTGATACATTTAAATCATGGAATGACCTTTTGTTACTTTTCTAGCAATATTAATCTGCATTTCTTACTTTATTTAAAATGAACAGATTTCAAATTATATAAACCTCATTGAGATTATCTGTAGGCAAACACAAACACAAACCCCATGGATTTGCTCTCTCTCACACACACCCCAATCTGCTTTGAAAGGTAAATATTATATATAATATAAAGCAGTAAATGTTACAGGCAATACCTTAATGCTGATTAAATCTAAAAGAAGCCAAATCTGGAGGACTGACCAGAAAGTGA
>JAOYMU010000001.1:70837886-70849652 GCA_025802295.1 Psammodynastes pulverulentus | reverse complement strand
GCTATCATTTCCGGGTTTTTTTAGCGCGATGACGGGGGTGCGTTCCGGCACCTTTTTTCAGAGAAAAAAAGCCCTGTTCCTGCACATTCCACTCCACATAAAATAGCACAAGACAAAGCATCAAGTCCAGAGGGGAACAGAAACAAAGAAAGGGCCATTTAATCATCCTCTCCAAAGACCTGAGTAAAGGTCTTTTAGGCACTTTGAAATCTACTAGGTGGGAACTGCTTGAATTTTGGGGGAACTTTATGCTGCCCCCCTCCAGATGGCAGGTACTGCTACAGAGAAGATGAGTTTCCAGAGTCCTGATAGCTGCCAGATTAAACTGCTTGAGCAGATACAATGGGAAACAGGAACAATCCCTCAAGTAACCAGGTCCTATGTTATGTAGAGTCACTTGGGTTTTAATTACCTCCTTATGATCCATATTAGAGAAGTCTGTACCATTTACTTCAACAATCTGATCACCAATCTAAAAAAAAAATCAACAAAAGTGCTGAATATTTTTGTACATTTCTTAGTATAGTAAAAGGTGGTCCATTCCTTGCTTTGGAAAACTCTTGAAATAACACCGATCCTTAAAGCTCTATTCTTCACTGTCCTTTCTCCCATTAAAACATCTATGTGCATGCACAGATGCATGTACCCACACAGTTTTCATGCAATATGTTTAATACTGAAATACTCAGCTTTCCAGCTATCTAATTTATCTTTGATTATCTTATTTAGTGTCACAATTCAATATTTAAGAGATGAACACTGAAGAATTTTATATCCAATGAAATCTGATAATAGATCTCCTTGCTTTCAAATTGTGGCATCAGAGAAAATTCTTGAGAGTCCTTTGGACTGCACAGAGATCAAATCAGTCAATCCTAAAGGAAATCAATGGACTATCCTTTGGAAGGACAAATACTGAAGCTGAAGCTCAAATACTTTGGCCACCAAATGAGAACAGAGGATTCACTAGAAAAGACCCTGATGTTGAAAGAGACTGAAGGCAAAAGGAGAAGGGGACAGCAGAGGATGATGTGGTTAGATAGTGTGATTGACACAATGAATTTGAATTTGGGCAAACTCCAGGGACAGGGAGTCTGGCATACTATGGTCCATATTATTCAGATTTAGTAACTGAACAACAATAAACAAAATAGATCTCCTCCTTTGAGACTGGATCTTTTCCCCTTGTGTCAAAAAAGTTTTTATTTATCCTGGCAGATCAAATGAAAGGCATGAAATGCACCCTTTGCTTGAAAAAATGTGATTTCCTAAATTTGCTTGCATTGGGGGTGGGGGAGACCTCCTTCTTCCTCGTCTCTTGAATTTTTTGCAACTTGTCTGCAGAGCATTAGAGACTTAAAAATTTCAAAATCATACAGCTCCAGGAAAGGTAAGTGAACTGCTTAATCTAATCCATGAGATTAGATCATTTCAATACAACAAGATAGATGTATATAATTATCAGAATTTTCTTAAGCAGCTCATTATTTACTTTAACTTCTGGGACACATGACTGAATTCTCCTCCACCCTTACTTAATTAACTGATAATCTGTATTTACACTAGCAAATAGTCTTCAACATGGCTAACAATTAGTATAAAACATACTACTAAAATATACTACATTCACCTGCAAGTTAAAAACCAGTTTCCACAAACCAAACCATTAGAACCATTAGAACTTCTTCCAAAATAAACATTTCCATGCGATTAGATTTTGTATGGTTTATATTCACCTCCAACCCTACTTCAGCAGATAAAGAATTTGGTTTAACGTTGCTTATGAAAATGCCAGGTTTTTGTGTAGGGCCACTGGAAATACTGGAACAAAACATGAAAGAGATAAAATCACTAATTAACGGCAATCATATCAAGAATAGACTAATCACATTCCCCTCTCCCCATTCTTCGTATATACCAAATCTAATCTGGTAGGTTGGGGGGGGGGTTGTGAGAAAGGATAAGAAAGCAAAACATTCACTTTACTGTGCTGTTTATATGTTTAAATAAGGACTACATCACACCAATATTTTGTTTGGATCTATATCTATGACGAATAAATTCAGTGAAGAGAATTAAAATGTTCTAATCCATATGAAAAGAAAACTACTTTTACAATGAAGTGACTCTTCTAGCTCTTTTCAAGTAATGTATTAGTAATTAATAAAAATGTCCACAAAGATTCACATGAGTCAAAGGCCAAAGAACTGAGATGCCAATCCAGAAGGTAGGCATAATATTTGTAGTTTTTCTCTGCTTTAGGATTTAATAATTTGTATCAGCATTTTGAACAATAAAAATGCCAAAATCAGTCCTTTTAATACTTAATGATTTATATGTGAAAGCAAAATACATGTTTAATAGGGCTGTGCAGCACTTCATATTCTGATCCCAAAAATATTTTGAAGTACTAGTCCAGGCCTCTCAAACTGGTGGCCTGTGGGTCGGATACGTCAAGCGCAGGCCATGCCCACCCCAGCTCTGCAAAGGGAAAAAATGTCACGATACGTCACGATCAGGCTCATGACGCTATCAAGTTTGACACCCATGTACTATAGAACCCTTCTGTAACTCTCTGTTTCTTTTCCCAGAGCCACTTCAAAGCATCTTTTCGGAATCAAATCCAAAGCTCTGCATGAGTATCAAGTTTAACTGAAATTAAAGGCTCATTCTTACTAACTACATTTTCTTGGAGAAACAAGTAACAAGAAAACGCTGTAACTCACCTGCATCCCATGCCCTTTGTACCAATTAAGCTAATGAAAACTTTCTTTTCTTTATGATGTTTTCCTCCGGATGATGCAAGACCTGCAATGCTGTTTTGGCCATCCTAAAATAAGACAACAGGCATTCTGAAACTGCAATTAGTTAAATAGAGAACTAACTACCAGGGGTCTTCAAACTTGACAGCTTTAAGACTTGTGGACTTCTTCCCATTCAGTTTTTTAGCCATTATATCCAATTTGCTTTTTAAAGGACCATTTAGTTTTTGGAGGCTATTTACTAAGCGTTTTCTTCAGCCAGTTCCAAGTTCTCCAATCTGGGCACCCTCCAGATATCTGACCTTTAAGTCATATAGAGGTCCACATAACTTGGATGGCATCCAGATTTGAATAGCTACAACAGACTAGGTGACAAACTAGTCACTTAGCAACAGACATTTTATCAGGGTATCTTTACAGCTTTTATCCCAGTTAGTTATTCTTGTAATACCCTTATGTTTTTCAAAACATTAAGAGTTACTAGCAGAAT
This sequence comes from Psammodynastes pulverulentus, assembly GCA_025802295.1. NCBI lineage: Eukaryota > Metazoa > Chordata > Lepidosauria > Squamata > Psammodynastidae > Psammodynastes > Psammodynastes pulverulentus. The sequence goes on along the minus strand of JAOYMU010000001.1, from coordinate 70,846,400 downwards.
TTTCATTGCCCCTCACTAGTATTTTAATCGTGTAGATTTCAATACGAGGGAAGCACTGTCTATTTCTATGAAGCTGTTAATTGCAACATCAAAAAGGTAAGCTGTCACTCAGTAAAAAATATAGGTGTATATCTGCCTCATCCCATTAAACAACCCAGCAGTTCCCAGACATTTTTGGTATCAACTTTTGTCAGTGCCAATCAGTGAGTCCAGTGGCAAGGAACATGAGTGTAGAGCATCTGTAATGAGGACAGGTGTTTTAAAAATAATTTTAATACCACAGGATATAATTTGTGATAGCTTACCCCAGGGTCAGATACAAACTGATCTACATATTGCCACTTGAGAGGCTCATCTGGGGAACTAAAAGAAAAGATATGCAGATGACAAAATGTAAGATTGATATATATCAAAATCAAATCAATGCCTACTAAGTAACTTACTACTTATCTCTGATAATCTGTATTGCAGCATGTATAAAGCTATGCAGTCTTTTTAGTTTTTTGTAGGTGAATTTTTTTTAACAAACTGAAAAGTACAACTGAAAATTACTATAGTATGTACGATCTATACTGTACATTAAAGATGTTTTCAGAAAAAAAGCATTACCTTTTGACGGGTATCATCCCAACATCTGCAATGAAATTGTATTTAAAGGTGATTAACAAAATGTTCGGATCTATCTTATCTATTTAACATAAAATTATGGCAAGTATACCACATATCAATTTGATCTAATGGTTACAGCACCAGGCTAGAAAACCAGGAGACTATGAATTCTAGTCTTGCCTTAGCCATGAAAGGTAGCTAGTTGACTCTCCCTCAGCCCAATCCACCCCACAGGGTTGTTGTGGAGAAAATAGGAGGAGGAAAGAGTATTAGGTATGTTTGTCTCTTTGAGTTACCTCTAAAGTAATAAAGGTGGAACAAAAATGTCTCAAAGCAAAGGTGTACTTACGTCGCACTTTAATAGATACTGTTTTCTTTGTGTGTATAAGATTGATGACTTCTTCATGGGTGCATGAAGAAATAGAGTAACCATTTATTCGTACGATCTCATCTCCAATCTTAAATAAAAAGGAATCAACCAATCAAAACTCAATAGCGCATTTCAGCAGAAATATACAGTTGCAAATCAGCCTTGGAAAGAAGTTGCTTCTGATACAGAAGGAAATACTTCCCATTATGAAATGGATAGAATGCATAAGAAAAAAAATTGCAAGCCACATAAAGTTCCTTAAATATGTCGTAGCTGACTATGTTAGCTGAGGAATAACTAATTGGCTCTACAAGCCTAACCTTCATTCAATTTCTACATATACTACATTGGCCAGATCCTGGATGTAAATGGAATTTTCAGAATGTAAATTGGCTGCTCTTCTCAATATGTCTGCTATTGTGGTTGTGCCTTATAAGTTATCTAGCTTTTTATTACTTTTATTACAAAATGTGAAGGCAACATGAAGACAAGAATCAGGGAAGAAATTCCCAATCCTTGGAAAAGGTATCAATTAAATACTATTATTGATAAATCAATCATGATTTTACAAAAATTTAAAAAGTACTGTTACTGACAGATGTTGGTGGTGAAATGATGTCTATCAGGTCATAAACAAATGAACGTGACTGAGTGAATAAAGTTAGTAAATATATTTATTTACTAATTAACACAAATTGAGCTGAGTTTATTCATGGATAATTTCATAGGAAGCTACTAATTCCATCTTATCCCTTGCAGTTCCTCTCCCTCCCATCACCATACCATTAGCCAAATTTGTTGAGAAAAATACCATGGGTGATAAACCAAGGATTGTAAGTGTAAATAATGAAAATCACAAACCCCACATTTCTAATAACAGTTGTACTGACTACATCAAAATGGCTTCCATAAATGGAAGGTACTCTTCTATTACAGAAAGATAACACTAGAACCCTGCCACAGGTTCATATATTTAATTATAATATAGATTTCATTTTTTTCCTGAAACATTGTCTCTCTCCAGAAAATGGTGGAGAGTACTCTCAACACAGCATTTCCAATGAAGTGGAATCTATTGAATGGAGACAATCTACAACAGCATAACCCATCCCTTTATGTTAATGAATAACTACGTAATAGGCACAGATTGCAAGGGAGCATGTAATGCTCCAGTGGAGACAAGCTTCTGAAGAGTGGACCTTTGTCTTGGCATTCCATTCAGTAAAACGTTGAGATCTCTTCTCCTATACATTAGTTGGGATCTCTTCTCCCATACATTAGTTAAAAGATACTTGTGTTGATACACTATTGGCAATGAATACAATTCATTGTATAAAAACTTTTCAGTATCTTGGGCATCACATGGAAGTTGGGATGCAGTTGATTTAGGAATATGAATTATAGAGTAATTTTGTAAATTATCCTGATGCTATGTAATGTATTATTGCCCCTGATTCTGCAAATATCATTTTCCCATGCCCACTTTTATTGCAGGAAACAATTACTGGTCCCTTTTTATTTTATTTGTTCCCTTTCTCTCTTATCTGACTCTCTTGTCACCTTTAGTCTTACTATAGCTATTTTTTCCACCAATGGGGCCTAAAACCAGTAATTTGCAAAGCTCAAAACCTACCTCACAAGCATTGCAATACTTTTGCATCAGAGTTAGCATACATATTATTTAGAATTGCTTATTTATAAAACCCTAATATGCTTGTACTTGGAAATAAACTGAAACACAAGTAATTGTGCAAATATCAATAATATATATAATCCTTTAAAAATTGGGGAAGGTTACAAAATATAAAAAGGAAAGGAGATCATCAACAGAAGATTACTATATATGTTTTACAAATTCAACATTTGATTTAGTCTTACTTCACAGCTTGGCAAATTCATTACAGGTTTGCTCTTATCTCAGGCATAACTCTGTTACAGTTATGCAACCGATAATTTGGAAGACCTATCTTCTTGTTGATTACTTATTTATTGATGTTATACAGTTATTTAAGCCCAAAGGGATTTTAGAATGAACTAGGTAACAACTATGTAGGGCATAGAATATTGTAGTTTAGATTCAAAGTATTATTTGTGGACCAGACTGAAATAATGGAATGAACAATTGGCTCCATAAACTTTATAATGATATGATTGCTCCATCTACTGGGCAAAATTCTTATTGTTATTAAGCCTCTTCCCCACCACCTCCATCCCCTCTCCTTTTAAGCACAAATCTCTAATAGGGAAATGTGATGCTGTTGTTAATTAATTGATTTTTAAGACAACTGTAAGATGCCCAAATTCACGTCAATTAATTCAGATTCAACTGAATTAAGAAATAAATGGTTACAATGCTGTAAGGCAGAGCAAAGAGACATTGCACTTGCTAAATGAATACAAGTAGTCCTCGACTTAACAACAGTTCACTTAGGGACCGTTCAAAGTTACAACGGCACTGAAAAAGTGACTTATGACCAATTTTCACACTTATGACCTTTGTGGCATCCCCTTATGACCTTTGTAGCATGTGATCAAAATTCAGTTGCTTGGCAACTGGTTCATACTAATGACTGTTGCTACATCCCAAGGTCATGTGATCTTCTGACAAGCAAGGTCAATGGAGAAGCCAGGTTCACTTAACAACCGTGTCACCAACTTATCAGCTGCGGCGATTCACTTAACAACTGTGGCAAGAAAGGTGATAAAATGGGGGCAAAACTCACTTAACAGATGTCAACAGAAATGTTGGGCTCAATTGTGGTCGTAAGTTGAGGACTACCTGTACCCTGTTGATCAACAATGTAATCATTTAATAAAGGCAGACAAACTAAGAGTAATCTGTCCTTGTTATATTTGGATAATAGCTTTGCTATGGTATCTTTTAAAAAACATCCTTCAGAAGATAATTTTGAAAAGCTCCCACTCCACACTTTGATAACGCTTTTCCATGACTATAATCTCTACAGGTTTCTGTTGTTTTTTTTAAAAGAGAGGATATTGGTGGTGATGATGGTTTAATTGCTATTTCTATTGCTATCATTACCATAAAAAAAACAATGAACAAGTTTGAGTTCTCAGGTGTTTTAGAATGGAGGGAATTATAAGGTAGAACATGCCTTCTTTATGTACAAAATTTTATGTCCAAGGAAATACTTTTAGGAAACATTTTATGTCTTGCATTTTCAGCATGTATTAAGCTGCTTGTGTTATTACTGAAGAATTATGGGGCTAAAAGGAAAAGTATCAAACAGAAAATGCTTTGTTTTGGCTTTTGAAAACAGTCTCTTTACTAGCTGGACTATAGGAAGCAGAACTGTGGTGGTTTCAAATGTTCTATTTTTCTCATTTTGCTGTACTTCTATTATCCATAATAACTTTCAGCTCCTTTTAGCCCACAACATCCTCAAAGATATCTGTATCCGGGAGAATAGCTAGAAGAATTTTTGAAAAGGTGAATGACATGAAAAGGCTAAACGGTATCTATTCAGAAAAAAAAATGAAGACATCACAGGAAAATAGGTCAAAGCTAGAAATGTTCCTCAGTTACAGATACATTTGCAGGTAGTTTTAGCGGTATAGAAAACTTTTAATTTCTCATAGATAAATCAAAATAGTATGAAAAAAAGAAGCAGAAACTGATATCTTGACTACTCATTACTTTTCTCAGACCACATTTTTTCCAGCTTAGAAAATGTGTGCAGATTTAATGAAATAATGCGGATGGATGAAATTTCAGAAGCATTTGCCATTATCATGAGACAGCAATTTAGAACAATGGGCCTCCTGTCAACTTCTCTTATTTACCTGTTTTCAGAAAGTTTCAGAGATGTCCCTCAGAGATTATTATGAACACAGTTTATGTTAATACTTAAAATCACATATCAACAGAGTCAGGTCAGCAACTATGGTTGCTGCAGATTCCTAACAGCTTTTTAGAAATTTTTGATTATAATACAAGGAAAATTTAATAGTTGTTAACGTACTTTCTATTTAAACATGAATTGTTCTTCTTTTGGGCCTTTCTTGAGTTAGTTTATGAGTTAATATATAATATTCATGCAGTGGTGGGATTCAAATTTTTAAACAACCAGTTCTGTTGGCTTTGGTTAATTGGTGGGTGTGGCTATGTGGTCATGTGACAGGTCAAAAGACAAAAACTCACTTTCTGGAGGGAGTTGGACTAGATGACCTCCAGTTAACTTCCAGCCCTGGATTGCTATGCTGTAAGACTTGTGGCAGCACCCCCTCTGGGGTCCATTTTTGCTCCCAAAAGGCTTCCCTGACGCCTACTAGGCCAAAAATGAAGTGCGGGATGGGGGTGGGGGCACGGAGCAAGTCAGACTGAACCAGTTCTCTGACAGCTGGTCTTTGGAACTACCAGTAAGCCCGAACTGGTCCCAACCGGTAGGATCCCATCCCTGTATTCATGGTTTTCTAAAATATTCATAACATAAATGTGTGTAAGTTTATAAGCTGTTGCTTTCATGTTATAAACAACATTTTGGTGTGCTTCTCCTTCCCCCTTTGTGTAATAGGAAGACAAATCCTTTCCCAATATATAGAAGATATTTAAGGAGATATAAAGTTGCCAGTACAAATGGCAACTTTTGTATCTGCCAGCTTGACTTGAGTAACATAATCAAAGGCTCTTTTATAATAATTGGAGTATATTGACTTCTTTTTGTTACTATTTGGCTTTCTCAATTATTTAGCACTAGCAATATTGTTCCTTGGCCTTTACTAAAGTCAGATTTGAATATCTGTCATCTTCTTTTCCACATGGGACTCTAATCTGTATTGGATAACCATTAATCTTATTTTGCTAGTATGTAAAATTAAAGATATTGTATGATAGTGCCCAAATGATTAAGCATCCATTCTTTTCTATTGGTATGTAGAGTGATCTCTTCCAATTTTTTGGCCATTGTGTCATTCTCCGGATTTGCTGGCATAGTTTGATTACAATCTTTACAAATTTTTCTTCTGATAAGGATTTTTATTCCTAAAATGCATTTTGGTTATGGTATCTGCAAGACTTTTAGCTATATACATGTTCCCCTCACCTGAAGTCCAACATTGTCTGCTTGTCCTCCTTTTATTAGCTGTGAAATAAACAGGCCACAAGCAAATTCAGCACCTCCTCGCACACTTATTCCAAGGCCTTCAGGGTGCAGACGATCCAATCTCACTTCTTTCAGTTTTCTGTAAAAATTGTAATATTAAATAATTTAAAGTTGCAACATAAAAGTTACTATAAATCAAACATATCTATATTTCTTTTGTAATTAGGTTCTGGGCTTTCAAAGAGTATGAGATATATGGCTCAAATTTCATTATTCAGGCTTTCAATTTATTTTATTTTATTATTTTGGGGAGTTTCTATGCTAGTCCAATCTTATTAATTTGTGGCAAGGATACGGAAAATTATCAACAACAGTTTCAGCTCTCGTGCTGCTACAGAAAATTTTTATTTAGCAACCATGTATATTGCAAAATGCTTTCTTCTTCATGTTCATTAATCTCTGGCTATTGATTTCATTATTGGATGATATTTAAAAAAAACACACATTTCCCAATGTGGTCTAGTCACTGCTTTTCACCAGCTCTCTAAAGACAAAACACATTTCATTTAACTGGGTTTTCTAAGGGAGCAGGAATAGATTTGAAGGAGGGAAACTCCTTGGTTGAATTTTTCATAATAGGAGTTTAGTGGTAAGAATTTCAGGCTGAGTTTGGATTTTGGTAGAGTTTAACCTGATGATGTTTTGTAATTTTTTGTGAAGTAAATGGTTAGCAGGGGGAAGAGGAAATTAGATTTGTCATTGTATTTTATGAACAAGAAAAAATAAGAAGGAAAGGTCCTCTTAGTGGTTCTATACTTTATAATAAAAAATAATTAGTTATTTGAAAAGTGTGCTTTGATATTAAATGAAGTTATACAGAATACTATTCAGAATGACCATATATAGTGTGCTCTGAAGTTTTATATAAGAATTAGCTTTTATATGCTTTTTTCCACATAGTCGAAGATATTGTTCAACCTTACCTTGTTCGTTTAGGTGTCAACTGATCATATTCCACTTGGTGTTTTAATGGGATAAGGGGACAAATGGCCTCAAACAATGGTAGTCGACTTGGTTCATTGATTACATACTTCAGATCACCAACCAGCACTGGAAGATTCATCGATCTACAGAATTTGGGAAACTTGTGTTAGCCTGTCATAATAAAGAGCTCCCCTAAGCACTTATAACATGTGACAAAATGGTAAAGCAGGTGATTACTACTTTTAATAACATTTGTTACTTGGAAAAGGGGCTATCAGACTCCTTCTGATTTTTGGATCTACAGAATGTAATTGTGGAAAGTTATAAAACAAATCTACTGATCATGTATTTAGCACAGAATGTGGTATTGGCTAATAACCATTTCTATTTTATTAAAAAAAAATAGGAAAGCCTTAAGTGACCAAGTTACTAATGAGCTGCAGAATCTACCATCTATCAGTTCATCTTATAACAACTATGGCATGTGGAATATCAAATTTTAAATTATAAGCAGAGTAAATGATAAGAATTAACAAATGAAAGAAATGAAAGAAAACTTATATGAAATGTAATAGATCTGATTGAATTGGTTTATGGATTTAGTGGAAGCATGGATGATTTGCAAAACTAGTACAGTATAGAGATTTACCATACTATGAATGGCGTTGCTTTAAAATTTAACTACTGTGTATTTCTGTTTAGCAGTTAGTACTTTTTACTTCTTTTCTGCACCTTGCACCTATTTCAATTATTAATGAGCAGAAAATGAAAGTATAATTGTATTTTATTTGTGTTGAGAAAACAAGGAAACAGCAAAAATGGAATATGTATTTTCTTGCTGAAGAGGATCTGCGGCACTATTATTTAAGTTATATGGCACTTTAAGGATAAAATTATTGTTTGTGTATGCATGCATCTAAACGCCATCAGCATAATCACTTCATATTTTTCATTTAATGCCTCTGATCTCAATGCTCACGCTGTTTGAAACCCTTCTTATACTGCTACATTTTCATGTTCATATCTATCTGCTACTTCAAAAAACCATTCCATAGTTCCTATGAAATTAGCTCTGGGAACATGAGCTCCTGTTTTAATGCATTTGTTGTTTTAATGCATTTGTATGTTTTTACAGAGCCACAATTCCTATTAAAATATACTGGTGACTTTGTTGTAAATGCATAAATTCAATACATTTAGATCTACTGAAAGCTATATACAATAAAGCAAAGTTAACACATGGATTATCTTTTTCCAAAATGCCATTTGCCTTTTATTTAATAAAACAATTGTTCAAGGAGGTTTCTGATGTTCCTATTAAATACTTTTAAGATTTTACTAGTTTATTATGAGCTAAATTAGAGGGATTTCCCCCCCTCCCCCATTTACCTATTATCTCCAGCCATGTGCAAAGACACCACAAAAATAAAAGCACTCAGGGCTTTTTTTGAGCCGGAGCTCAGCGGAACGGCGTTCCGGAACCTTTTC
>JAOYMU010000001.1:70773821-70797871 GCA_025802295.1 Psammodynastes pulverulentus | reverse complement strand
TACAACCCTCTCTAAGTGGTTTACAGAGTCAGCAAATTTCCCCCAACAATCTGGGCCCTCATTTTACCCACCTTGGAAGGATGGAAGGCTGAGTCAACTTTGAGCCACTCAGAATTGAATGAATTTCATTCCCCCCAAAAGTAGAAAATCAATGTTCTGTTGAAGTGTTCAGTATTTATATGTCATATATATTTTATAAGCCGTGGTGGCGCAGTGGTTAGAGTGCAGTACTGCAGGCTATTTCTGCTGACTTGATTGCTAGCAGTTCGGCAGTTCGCGTCTCACCGGTTCAAGGCTGACTCAGCCTTCCATCCTTCCAAGGTGGGTAAAATGAGGACACAAATTGTTGGGGGCAATACGCTGACTCTGTAAATCACTTAGAGGCTGTAAATATATTGACTCTGTAAATTGCTTAGAGACTGTAATGCACTGTAAAGTGATAAATAGCAGTGTAAATGCTATTGCTCTCTATCTATTTCCTCCCATCATCTCAGCTGCCCAGAAGCAGTGCACAAGGACATCTGGGGGAGTGAACTTCTTGTATCTATTATCTATTATCCTTATCTCTATTCAACAATCCTTCTTGCACATCCAGACTTTAAGATTACAAGTAATTTAAATGATGGGATTATAGGGGGCACATAGAAGGAAGATACCACTACTGTGTGTTGTGCACCAAAATGAGGGCAGTGAGAAAAGAAAAGTCTTATAGGCTTTTTTTTGCACAAGTCTGCAGTATCTTGCAGACATCGTTTCAAATGTTAGGCAAATGATTTTATATTTGGTTCAGCCATAGTTTTGGAATGCATTTTAGATACGAAATAAAATTTACATCTATGATTGGTTGCAGGGATGGAAAAGAAAAATGAGATATAATTTTTAAAACTAAAAATGCATTCAGTATTAAAAAAAATAAATCTCAAGAGACATTAAAGCCTTAATGGATTTATAGAGGTATAAACCTTTGAACAGGACTCTTTTCTTAAATGAAACTGAAACAATCAGATAAATCAGGTAACATTCCCTACGTCTTCTGTTTTGCAGTTATTAAATGCGAGGAGCATCTTGTCTACAATGAATGCATTGACTGTTGCCCATTTTCCTGTCGCCAAAAAACTCACTGTGTTGACAGTGAACTTCCCTGTGTTGATGGATGCTATTGCCCAGATGGTAATATGGCTATTGCGTGGGTGGCATTCTCGCAAATTTACAGCAGAATATCTAAAAAGCTATATTTCAAGAGCTTGTCACCCAAGTTAATGTTGTTAGTGAAATTGTAAATTCTTGTGGGGATAGATGAAATCAACCTAAGGGAATTCTAGGAACAATCTAATGCCTTTGTGTGTTTCAAATTGCACTTTCCTCTCTGAATCTGAATATTGTTATGGTTCTATTTGTCTGTAACGTATTTTTACACTTGTCCTTTATGATAGGAAATAAGTAGTAACTTGCAGCATAAAACATTTCAGATTTGAATTGTTTTGAATCTGAAATGCCCTCTTCCAAATGTGAATCAGGTTGTTTTAATGATTTTATATGATCTGAAGAGAAACCAGAGTATAAATATTTTCAAAGTGCTTCAAACTTAAAACGTTTTGCTTAAAAAAAGAGACTTTTTAAATGTCAAAACTTTCCCATCAAGCAAATCAGTTTTGCAGCCTAAAAATCTTTTTTTTTTTTTTGCATTTCAAACGGCATTTTACACTTAATGAGGGCTTTCCAATTTGAAATTGTTCATATTTAAAACATTTTGCAGAACCTTAGTTCTAAATAATAATATTGTGCCTTGTGGAGGAATTTCTTTTAAATATTATGCAGTCAAAAATATGTAGTTACCAATCACATGACTTGATAATTTTTTGCCTACTATTGAATATACACCTGTGGTGCGATGGCCTAGAGGTGGAGCTCTCGCTTCACAATCAGGAGATTGTGAGTTTGATCCTAGGTAGAGGCTAATATTTGGAATAGATTCTCCTGCTCGAGCAGGGGGTTGGACTAGATGACCTCCAAGATCCCTTCCAACTCTGTTATTCTATGTTCATTCTAGGCCTTATTTATGAAGACAGATTATGTGTGAGGCCAATTGACTGCCCTTGTGATTACCATGGAACTTTCCACAGAACTGGTGCAGTTATTCAAGAGGAATGCAATAACTGGTAAATAACGTCTTAAAAATATTAAGCAAGTTTTGCTAACTTCACACAACAAAATATATTACTATTAGATAAATAGTTGTTAAACGCATATGGGTGTGTAAATTAAATTTTCAAGGTAAGGGAGTTTCTTCCCATAAACATTTAGCAGAACTCCAGAGCATTGGAAATTTTAGCTTACCCTGAGTCTCAACAAATTATTTTCTTTGGGAAAAGCTTGAAAGTAACATTTATAACATGGTATGTAACAAAACCAGGGATTTTTTTCACTATAGCATCTTAGGGTAACTTTCCTGTATTGTGCTTCCATTTTGTCAACTATTTTCCTTAAACCCCCCCCAAAGTATTTTAAGAAGACAAAATGGATTGCCTTCACTTTTGCAATGATAGCACTTTGAGCCCTCTGTATAGAAACATATGAAGTTCATTAAGTGGTACATTCTCCTTTCACGAATGTAGAAAGTTTCTGAATTTGATAGAAGTTAAGATCGTTTGTACATTTATACAAATACATACTAAAAATGTTTGGATATTTTCCTTCATCCAAGAGAAAGTTGTGAATTTATTATTATGAACAGAAGAGAAGCAGCCACATCTCTGAGTATAAAAAAAAATGCAAGAGTGTTTTGTAACCAGGAACAAGATTGGTAATCCCATCAATTGTCTCAGCTAAAAATTAGGTAATCCTGTAGGTTGCTTTTTAACTTTTTAATAATATAGATTACACAAAATCACCAGTGCTGAGCATTTTTATTTTGCAACTACAAAGCGAGTTTTTACAGACTGAGGGTCTGCTGTGGAAATGTTCAAGATTGCTTGGCAGATTATGTTATAAATAATTGCATTCTATATGCATGAATTTAAAATCGTATTTTTCTTGTATCTTTACATTTATCTAAACATCATGATTTGTTCTTTATATTGTTATTGAGTTTGATGCCCAGATTGCACATTTGAAGAGTAGTCTTTGAAAGAAAACTTTATCTCTCATTTAAAAAAAAACACCCATTAATATATCTATGATGTAGTAAAATTTATTTTGAATACTTTACGACAAAAGAAATTCATTCTTGCTCTTGTCCCAAGCTTGCATAACCTCCTCGTTTAATAGGATTGCAAACAAGGAACCCATAAATACCGTAGTATATTTGGTGAATATGAAAATATCTATTTATTTCCATTAACCCTAGTGTAAATTGTTTTCTGAGATTTATAGCATAAACAGAACTAGAAATCTTGGTTCAGCTTTGGTTTCTAACTTTTTATGCCTTAATTCATGTTGTGGTTTTCAGTATATACTGTAGTTCAATGTTATACAATGGTGAGGGAGGATGAGATCTATTCAAATGGCTACTTTTTCAAGTCTCAAATCTTTTTCTCTTTCAGTACATGTTCTGGAGGAAAATGGATTTGCACTAATCTTACCTGTCCAGGTGAATCAGTTTTTCAATAATTCAAAACTTGCTTTCTAGCTTGGAATATTAATGACAACATTTTTGCAGGTTTTTATGTACCTATTTGCTCAGTATGAATATGCAGACCCCGATCTGTTTGATATAGGATACCCATGATCAGATCTTCCAACTTAAAAACCAACCCACCAAGCCTTTTAAAAAAAGTTTAACCCTTTCTTTATGTATTATTTCTTTATGCCTTATTTTCCAAATACAAGTCATCTTCTATGAGTTTTCCCTTGGTGCCATAATTATGCTGTGGATCTAAAAATCCCTCCAAGTTACTGCTTTAATTCTGGAAAATTGCAAAGGAATGGGCTTAGATCGTTTCCCCAAAAGACAATCCAACACTATTAAAAATGTAGACATAGGTATATTTTACACAGAATGAGTAGTGAACCATGAATGTCTCCCATACAGAAATTCAGCATAAAAATGATATGTATGCATGCATGTATGTATTCTATCTTTCAATCATCTCAGATTGCTTGGACAATCCTGTGCAGTTTTCTTGGCAAGGTTTTTCTAAAGTGGTGTGCCATTGCCTCCTTTCTAAGGCTGAGAGAAAGTGACTGGCCTAAAGCCACCCAGCTGCCTTTGTGCCTAAGGGGAAACTAGAACTCATAGCCCCCTTCTCATTTCTAGCCTCATGCATTAATCACTACACCAAACTGGTTCCTTAATACTTATTTTACTCCTAAAATAAATAGCTTTTTTGCATGTTTGTTTCTTGGGCCAGGTGAGGGAGGATGAGATCTATTCAAATGTGTGCTATGACCCTGAAACAGGTTTTTAAAGGAAATAATCATTTTTTAAAAAGATGAAAGGGCTGTAACATAAGCAAGTCAATTGTTTTATTTATCTTTGTAATCCTTGTATGGTTGTCTTACTATCATTCAGCATTTAATATCAAATACAACATCACAAAACATTCTTGTAGCATATTGGGAAAAAAATCCTTTTTTTTTTGTTCATTCTTTGTTGCCAGCTCAGTGCTCAGTTTCAGGAGATATTCACTTCATGACATTTGATGGGCGCAAGTTTACTTTTCAAGCACCCTGCCAGTATATCTTGGCAAAAAGTCGTGTCTCTGACAAATTTGCTGTGACTCTACAAAATGCTCCTTGTGGACAGGTGAGCTGATAAAAGCAAGCATGCTGATGGCTTAAAAAATTAAGTCATCTTTCTGAGAAATACATCTCTTGCTGCTTTCTGATTGAATGTTCATATTTGGATCCAATACAGAAGTTCCATTCTAAAGACAGAGGCATGATGTGCCTTATGGATTTCATGCAGGACAAATTAAAGAAAGAAGTGGTGGATTTTTCTGACTTCGATTCACCTTCTACCGAACATCACTTCCTAGTGGGAAAAATAAACACAGTTTGCCCTTCTTAGCTTGGAAGGGAGGAATGAGCAAGTATTTAAAACAGTTTTAGCTGCTGATTATGTTGCCAGGTTGCAGATATGGAGATCTGCTCAATGTCACCTTGAATCGCAAGATGAATGGCATATAAATTTGATAATTACCTAAAATAATAAAGGAGTGCGAAACGCATGTCTGAAACAAGCTCAGTTGAGAATTCACCTATGAAGAAAAAAGATGCAGAGTAAAATGGGGGAAAACAATAATGAGCAAGCCCTCTCTGTGATTAGTGTTGCAAGAGAATAGCAATACTTGCAGCGGCTGCCATAGATCAAAGTGCCTGGAAGTGGCCTATGAAGAAGCAAAATAGTATGAAGACAGATAATATGGACCCCCCTTCCCCAAGTCATAAAAACACTTTAAAGTAGCAGCCCCTAACTTTTGGATACCAAGGACCAGTTCCATGGAGAGAGTTTTTTCTGCAGACCGGAGGGTGTGTGTTTCACATGTTGCCTGCATCCCGCGGATGGGGCTTCTCTTGTTTGAACGGCCCGCTTTCTGGCGTGCTGTGGCCTGGTGCTGGTCTACGGACTGGGAGTTGGGGACCCCCCTGCTTTAAAGTATAGCCCTGAGAAATTCCTTACTGTTAGAAGAATCAGAAAATTTATACTGCATTTATTGGTAACAGAACCAGCAGCACAATGGTGTGGTAGAATTGAGTTCCCCTTTCCACTATAAACACTTGAAATGTCAAGTCTGTCCCTCAAAATAAAACAGCTGAATTATTTTGACTTCAAAAAATGAAACAAAACACAGCTTTCTTCGAGTTAGGTTTTGATAGTATTGGTTTTCATTTAGCTTCTCTTATTTACTTGGGGTGGATGGTTTAATCATATTGTGCTGCTCCTTTATGTTTAATCTGGTTTCTTAGATTCCGCTTTTTATTGAACAGTTTTAAAGTGTTTCATAGCTTGTCATGTGATTTCCAGATAAAACTATTTGGGTCTACAGTGGTTTCCTTTCATCATTTGACCGTGTATTTCAGATTGAGGATATGTAATAAAGCAGACTGTCTTCCAGTGAAGCATGTCTATCACCACTTTCTAACTACTTGATCAACAAGGTATAAAAATGGAATGATAAGATCTGGAGGCAGTAATTACCTGAGATAGGTTAAATTATTCTGGGGAAAAAAGAGTTTTTACAATAGAAACTCAACATGCTGAATTTTGAAAGCTAAAACAAGCTGCAATTTCAAGTATTTGGCTTCGAGTTATTTACGAAAAAGGATACTTTAAAAAACATAATAAGAGCATAATTTCAACTAGAGTTTGTTGTTTGCAAAAGGGAACTCAGAATTATTCCAATCCTTTCAAAGAGTTTTGTGGCTAAAATATTTTTTTTTAAATTAAATTAATTTGTAAAAGTACATTGCCAGGAAATTTAGAAAGCAAGTTCAGATGTACAAATTTCATAAATTTTCTAAACCTGAGAAAAAAAAGGAAGTGAAGCCTTGTGTGTTTTGTTGGTTAACATGGCTAGAATTATTTTATATTTAAGGTATTTACATCTAGAAAGTACTCCATAGTTCTCAGTAATGCTACAGTATGCCCAGTATTACATTTATGGCTTGTTTTGAATTACTCAAACATTACTGTGAGATGGCAGCAACCTTTATAACTAAGTTAAAGTGGCCAGATGTCCCGCTTTCCAAAGCGAGATATCATTGACTGGGGGAAGGGGGGGAGCACGCATGCGCAGAAGGGCGGGGGCGACCGCGCGCACGTATGCGCAGAAGGGCAGGGGCGAGCACGCAGAAGCGTGGCAGAAGCGTGGCGGAAGTGGCGATTATTGAAAATCGGGACTTTTTGACCACATCCCGGGACGTGGGACAAATTCCCGAAAAGCAGGACTGTCCTGCGAAAAGCGGGACATCTGGTCACCTTAAACTAAGTATAACACTGATATCAGATTCTCAGGTTTATTAAGGAGAGAATTTGCTGGTGGCCTATGACTCTTCTGATTGGCCTTACTTACCCCAGGCATGCAGGCCTTATTGTAAGTTTGCACTTCCCCATTCAGGAATAATGTGGAATCTAGGTCCTCATAGACTCATAGATCCTGCTCAAAGAACAGGTGACAGCTGTGGCCAAGTGGGCCTTAACACAATACTATCTGACATACTAGTTGCACTTCTTCATAGATCAGGCAGCCCTCTAAACAGTATGTCACACTCTTGTGACCTCATGGTTTGGCTATTGGAAAGTGTTCTACATGGCAATGCCTTGAAGACTCCTCAGCAGCTTCAACTGGTGTAGAATGTAACAGCACGAGCAATGGTGGGTTTGCCTTGGCCCGCCTATGAGCCACTTTTGCTTCAAGAGCTGCATTGATTGACAGGGGTTTTTTTTCTCCCTAATGTGGTTCTAATACTGTTTATTATCTATAAAGTCAGTTGTCTAATGAGATGCCTGTCTCCAGTACAGGTAAAACTTGACTTATGACCTCAGTTGAGCTCCAAACTTTTGTTGATAAGTGAGACATTTGTTAAGTGAGATTTTTTTACCACCTTTCTTGCCGCAGTTGCTATGTTAATGACTACAGTGTTGAGTTAGTAACATGGTTGTTAAGTGAATTGGGTTTTGCTTGTCTTTGCCTATCAGAAGGTCGCAAAAGGTGAATCACATGACCCTGGGATACTGGAACTGCTATAAATACGAATCAATTGCCAAGCATCTGAATTTTGATCATTTGACTATGGGGAGGCTGCAATGCTCATAAGTGTGAAAAATGGTCAGAAGTAATTTTTTTCACTTTAGTGCTGTTGTAACTTCGAACAGTCACTAAATAAACTGTAGAGGGCTACCTGTAGTTTTGCCAATCATTATAAATGGACAGACGGATATGCTCTGAGTCCCCTTGATTAATGCTATTTTTTGGGACACAGGGAGCACTCTCTGTTGTGGTGCCTGCCTTCTTGAATGAGGTATGGATAGCCAGATGACATTCCAGAAGTCCTTAAAGACTTGGCTGTGTCCCAAACCTTGGGGTAGGATGGATGGACTTGTTAGATGTGTTTGACAAATGCTTCATAGATTGTGGTGCCAGATCTCTGGATTTTCCATCATGTAATTTCTTTTACTGTAATATATTTACTGTATTGTAAGTGCCGTGTAGTATATTATGTTCATGTTTTGCTTTTTATATTGTGAGCCGCTTGGAGTCAGAATTGGGCAGCACCAGAATTAAATTAAATAAATAGAGTGAAGGAGCAACTGTATGTGAGGTCATAACTCATCTCTCATTCATTTAATTTTTTTTTCTTTTTCAGTGAGAATTATTACACTTTATACCTTGATCCATGATAAATTCCACTTTATTTTAAGGCATTGTTTGTTTTCATCATCTTTCTAGAATCATGATGGAACATGTATCCAATCAATCAGTCTTATTTTCAGTCAAGATTTTAGGAGGCAAGTAACTCTGACCCATTCAGGAGATGTTTTGGTACATGATCAATATAAAGTTAATCTTCCATATATTGATGGTAAGTTAAACCAAATGGTAATAAAAATAACATTACAAATATGGAAATGTTATGATTTTAGTTATATGTTGTTTACTATGGAAGTCACAGGTTTCATGGTCTTCTGCTTGTTGCAATTTAGAGAGCTTCTTTCTATTTGTATGTTAATTTCTCTATTTGGCCAGAATCAGGGATGAGAAGTGACCAATATATTGCAGCAGAATAAGTCAGTAATAGACCATCTTTCAGATAGAAAAAGAGATACTGTATATACTCACAGCTGAGAATTTTAAGCTCCAAAATTTATCACCCAAATTGGGTTCAGCTTATCCATGCATGGTCTTATCCGCAAGTATAATTCATTCCAGGTCATCTATCAATCTTCTATTTTATCAGCATTGGTTAGGTTAGCTGTCGCCTCTCTATTTTAAAGGATGGATTATATTTGATGAGGTTCTATGTTCAAGGATTTAGTAGTCTATATTACATTCCCTTGCTTGTATCCCAGCTAAGAACCCCAAATGGAAGATTTTATTTTTTTACTGGTGGAGGAAATAGCTTCAGCTCAAATCTGAAGGAGCTTGTGTAAAATGAATTTTTGGAAACCTTCTATATACTTTCAACATAAATACTGTAATGTCAGTCCTACAGTAAATGATTCCATCCCTTCATCATACAAAATGATGTAAAATAATTGAAGAGGCATCCAAGATTTAGCTCTAAGACCCTCATTACGATGAACAATCAGTGCCATACACTTGGAAATGAACTTAGAGTCTATGTAAACTTGAATTGGGGTGAACTTTCTGAAATGTGGAGTCTGTGGTGATCTATTTCTAACAAGCTTTAAGCAAAGGACAAAATAAAATGAACTTTTCAACAGTATTTGAGGTTTCTATTGAAAATATCTTCTCTTTTTGTTTTTTAGATTCCTTTGAAATTAGGAAAATTTCCTCTGTATTTTTACAAATAAAATCATACATTGGATTACAAATACTTTATGACTGGAAAGGTTTAAGACTCTATCTTGAAGCTGATGCTCAATGGAAAGATGACACTATTGGCCTCTGTGGAACATTCAATGGAAATACTCAGGATGATTTTTTGTACGTACAATCTAGAAATACATTTTCATAAATACTAACAAACGTTTTTAATCAGTGCAGTTTTTCAACAAAGTAGAAAAATAATGAACAATTTCATTATTAATTAGAAGAAAGAAATAAGCCATTCATTTGAAGTTATTTTGGATGGTGGTCTTGGGTGACAAGAAAGTTAAAATGGTGCTGGACATACTATCTGACAACCTATTGCTGATCTAATCAGTATGGCCTTTTGAAATTGGCAGATGGAAATTTGTAAGTGCACAGATTTTGTAAGTGCTATTCAAGATTTTTTAGCATGGCATCCAATGTGCTAATAACCACTGTGACCAGCATAGTGATTATTGGCACACTGGGTGTCTTGCCAAAAATTATGGTTTATGCCATAATCTTTCAATTTTGATTTTCAGATCTTGATACTTTGTGATCTTCTCCAATTCTTTGTCTTCTACTATCCCCACATGTTCTTCTTTTGACCACAGTTATATCTGGTGTGTCATAAAACAAGACTTGGTTGGTCTGTATTTGGCAATCCACAATGTTTTAACCTGATCATTTTTGACTATTTCTTCAACTATATTTTCATACATTCATTTAAGTAGCCCTTCTTTTTTGTTCCAATTTATAATGGCAGGCCATAATGATGGGATTTTTCAGTATAGTTATTATTATGGTTCACTGCATAGTCAGTCAGATATTTAAACTGGATTGACATTTTTATCCACTTACCGAATCCTTCCTATGGACCTGGAATGGCAGATGTTGTTTGGTGGTATTAAAGATATAGTCACAGAATGTAAGCTGTTCCGAGTAAAGCTGCCTTTTGCAATTGACTGATACATAGTGATTTTGTTGATGCCAATGGTGTTCAAGTATTGCCCCCATTTTTAGATTGCACCCTAAGTGCCTATTATTATTGGTTCTATCTTCTTTTTCTTTTGCTGAGTCATTCTACTTCTGTTTGCAGGACTTTGCATTTTGTGATTTTCTCCAGTTCTTTCTCTTCTCTTCTGCTCTCTCCAGGTACTGCCACATTCACTAGCCAGACTTTTTTCTTGTCTTATCCATGTTTGGTATTATGTGGCAGGTGTTTGTCTTTGAATTGTAAAGTCCCAAAAAGCATTTTAGCTTCTTCATTATTGTTATAATTCATTGAACAAACAGCCAGATGTTTAGTCTGGCTTTAACATTTTTATCCATGTATCAAGTATTATTATTATTATGAATCTTGTGTCTCACAAAGCTCTGTGGCTTAGAAAAAGATGAGTCTCTTGCCTCTTTTCTCTAATACTATAAATATTCTCCACTTCTAGTATTAATTTGTTAAATCCCATTGTCATAATGCTATGGGCACTGAATGGGAGATATACTGCCAAACTAAAGCAAAGTATAGAGGATATTTTATACGCTGTCAGTAAGTGTACTATAACATAGTTAATAATTGTTTTGTAGGTAAGGTGAAACAATTCCCCAACCCACGGATGGCAGGCATTACTTAGCTTATACTTTGTTATTGTCAGCAATAATTTGGCAAATCTAGGGTTTATCATGCAGCCTGTTACAATGAAGAAGGGTCCTGCACGTGGCTTTCCCCCCTTAATTCTAAATATTTGGGCCACTGTTCATATCCAGAGTTCTGAACATTTCTAAATATTTGACTCTTCAAGTACAGGGTTGTTTTTTATTTTGGTAACCTCCAGATCAAGTGTTTCAAATGTAACAGAATTTGTTAGTCACCCGGCCCCCAAATCTCTCAACTCCTGATTATGAGACAAAACTTTGGTGACAGTAAATTGGCTGAATTGAGTGAACTTTTTCTCTAACAGAACCTTATCAAGTTTTCAAAGAATACTAGAATATTAGGCTTCTGTGTGGAACATAGTTGGAAAAACTTGTTCTAAATAGTTTTGAGTGGTGTTTCTCAACCTTATGAACTTTAAGATGCATAGACTTCAACTCCGAGTAATCCCCATCCTGCATGGAGAAGTCCTTGCATCTTAAAGTCGCCAAGGTTGGGAAACACTTGCTTACAGCAATGGCTACATTAGTATTTTTCAGTTCCTTCAATTTAAATTTAGAAAGGTCACACTTAGTTATAATTGGATTGCCTAACTTTTTATAAAATGAAATATTTTTGCAGGCAAACTCAATGCAGAAGGATATATTGTTTAACTTTGTCACAGTTTTTTTGTGCACAAAAGGTAATAAATTAAGTAATATTTTTGAAGGGATGTACTTTTAAAATATAAAATAATATATAATGTTTTATAATAAGGAGATTTATAGATTCCTGATATCAGGACTACATGACAGTCAACTCTATTGATGTCACTGTATGCATCCAATAATTGAAGTATGTGTTTTTAATTGATGTTACTGCTTATTTTCAAAACCAATTATTTGCTAAAAATCAATAAAAAAAGATCTCCAGTTGGAGTGCCAGAAACTACACCTCAGCTTTTTGGAAATTCCTGGAAAACATCATCATCCTGTAGTCCTGGGTATGACAGTTCATCAGTAGATCCATGTGATGTTCATTTACAAGCAGGTGAGTATGAATGAAAAAGAAATGGAGAGTAACAATGACAAAATCTTTAATGTTTAGGGTTCATTTTGAGCTTCTGAAGCAGCAGTGGGATCCTACTGGCACTGCTACCGGTTCGGTGATCGCGCGTGTACACCGGAAACATGCGCGAACACCACTTTCCAGCCGCCAGCTGAGGCCTGCAGTGCCACGTAAGAACAAAAGCAGGTGGGAGGGCCCAACATGCATTTTTTGCTTCCTTTTTCTCTCCATGGAGTGGAGGCTTCTTTTTGCTCCCAGTGTGCCTGGACGGGCTGAACCGGGAGGATCCCACCCCTGTTCTGAAGCTATGATGTTTGTATACAGGCACTTAAACCTTAAACTCCATTACACACATTAAGAAAATATCAAAGATAACCCAGGCCCAAATATATATGTTAACATAATATCCTTATAAGAACAAGAGGACAGTGTTTATAATGCTCATGGTGCCCTGTGCAGCACTATGGATATTTCTTTAAAAGTTACAATTACCATTTATCTTTCGTTTCTGTTGCATTCGCTGTTTGTTGTCATTCAGGCTTTGAATAGTTTATTTCCGTCTATGGCTAAGCTGGATAAATGAATTCTAAATTGCCCCAAATCATTAAAAAGTACTGTTTCTTTGAAAATATAAATAATAATTGCAAAACTCCTTGCACTGATTAGGTGCCTGAATAAAATATTTCCTTGTTGCAGCTCCCGCAAAATAATAGAGCTTTAGAGGTTACATTTTTGTAATACTATTTGCATTGCAATATTATTAGCATTTTTATGTGAAATAACAGGATTTATGTTCAGCCAATCAGTGATTAATTGTTGAAGCAGGTCATCCTAATGTATGGGGAACTTGTAGCCCTTCAGATATTGCTAAAATAGAATTCTCAGCCTTCCTTATAAATAATCATCTGATGGAGCTACTGTAGCTTATACCTGTGCAATAGGTCTAGTGCTGCATGATCCCCACAGTGCTCTAAATATAAATAAAGAATGAGCTGTATGAAGAACAGAAGGAGAAAGTGGTGTTTGTGGTGATTGCAATTCAAGTGTTTTTGAAAAAATTCAACACAATTTACATCTACGAGTTCCCTCAGTGATGGTTTTATCAGAGAAGCTGAAACAGACATTTTTGTTCCCCAGGATTTAAAAAAAAGGCTTTACAATGCTTTTAAATTAAAGGATCCCACACTAAAACCTGGTTATTTCTATTTATTACTTTGACAGCTGCTTATGCAACAGAAGCTTGCAGCATCATTACCAAAGAACTCTTTGCCCCATGCTATACCTATCTGAGTCCTCTCCCCTATTTTGAACAGTGTAGAAGAGACACCTGCAAGTGTGGGCAGATCTGTATGTGTTCCGCTCTCTCCCATTATGCCCACCTGTGCCACAGATTTGGAGTGGAGATCAATTTCCGGAGTAGTGTCCCAGAATGTGGTAAGTTATTTTTCAATATCCAAATTTAACAACTGTCCTTGGATTTAGCTTTGTCACTGTCATGATAAAGCAAAATCCTGTGAAGTGGTAAAATACCTCAACTTAATTTCTTGGCTTGTTTCCATACAGCTGTGGGTATCAGTAGAAAATTATGCTAGAGCTCTTCTGTGAATTTTTGCAGTTAAAAATTTCTTTCATCCGTCTTTCTTACATTGTTTATATCACAGTATGGCAAACATGGAGTGCAAGGAAGATGAAGCTCCCTTCATCTGTGAAGTGATTGGAAGTGTTTTACGGGACTTGTGTAAATGCAAGAGGTTTTATCATGTAGTACTCTGCTCCTAAAATGTGAAAAAAGCCTCTGTATTGGAGGGGACTTTTTATGACCACAAGTGGCTATCAAACCCTTTATTGTGTCTCCCGGATTAAGGTTAGGCCAAATGTTTCATCATGAAACATTCTTGAATCAGGCTGTTCTGAGATCTGAACCTGCCTTTCGGTTGTCAAAACAATTATTGGAACAAAATTGCTGAAAATTTATGCATAATTTCTTCCCATTTTGAGATGAGAGCTATGCAGAAATCACCCTGTAAAATCTAAACAAGTGTTCAGTACTCATCCCCAAAACTAGGAGGAAAAAAAAAAAGAAAATGATTCAAATCTACACTGAATGTTAAATGTAATAAGCCACTGCAGATTTTAGTTCATGTAGTAACATAATTTATTGCTAATGAAATAGTTTCGTAAGCTGAAGTCTTGTGCTTTATCTAAATTTGCTGGATCTAACTTCTGAGCAAGCATACATAGTATTTAGTAACAGCATCTTATGTTCAGTGAATGTGTGTGCATTTGGCTTGTAACATGAGAAGTTTTCTTCTTCTCATTTGCGCAGCTCTTTCATGTGAAGATACAAAGGAATACAGTACTTGTGTATCTACCTGTGGTAGGAGCTGCCGAGCATTCTCCGTGCCAGAGGCATGCGATGGTGACTGTGTCGAAGGCTGCACCTGCCCCTCTGGAATGTATCTGAACATCAAAACTGACAGATGTGTGCCACAGTACGTTGTATTATGTTGATATTATTTCTTTATAACTGTATGTTTTCAGAACTAAGTGATTAGCGGAAAATATCTTCAAGCTGTCACATAAATGGACCTGAAAAACCAATTTCTAACGTATTGTGTAATTGGACAGAAAGCAATGGTGGGCACGAGAGACAGTAATGATTCTACACCCTGCACTGTGTC
The DNA here is from genome assembly GCA_025802295.1 of Psammodynastes pulverulentus. Lineage (NCBI taxonomy): Eukaryota > Metazoa > Chordata > Lepidosauria > Squamata > Psammodynastidae > Psammodynastes > Psammodynastes pulverulentus. Next base: position 70,783,019 of record JAOYMU010000001.1, on the reverse strand, counting down.
AAGTTGGAGATGTGGTCCCTCACTCTTCTAGCGTTCCACTTCAAGTAGTATTAGTAGATTTTGGTTATTAATGTTATAAATCATTATATTCACGTCAGGAGTCAAATCTATTATAGAATTCTAATGAAATATTCCCCAAATATAATTTATTTTATGATGGCATAACATGGATTTTATTAGCTAGTAACTGTATTGGTTAAAAGGGAACACCAGTTAAGTTACATCAAAAATAATTTCTGTACATAGGAAAAATAGCAAACACATTGACTGATTTTTCCAAACAGAATGCAGCATTTAAACTTTACTTGATTTGATTAAGTCTGTAGTCATTGTATTCCTTTTTTCTGGATTTCTGCATATTTTATTATAATTTCTGATACGAAGAACAATGTTTGCACTATGTTTTTTAAAAAGTAACATTTTAAAAATAAAAATGCATATGGTACTTACGTGCTATCATTTGTAAATCTGTAACCCATCTTACTTGGCATACATAGGCTTTACTTATTAGGAAAGCACTCCATTACATAATGCTTGGTTGGAATGCTTTCTTTATTACAGTTAATATTCCCAGCCATATAAATTGTACACCAATATTCAGTACTTGTTTTCATTTTCTCTATAGAAATGAATGCCCTTGCTATTTTCATGGTATTGACTACCTCCCTGGAGAAAATATAATCACGTCTTTTGGAAAGTGGTACGTTACCCTCATATTTCAGGTAGTTTCCAGTCAAAGTTTATATGTATCTCAATTTTCCACTGACTTGGATCTATCTATCTATCTATCTATCTATCTATCTATCTATCTATCTATCTATCTACCTGCGTACCTACCTACCTACCTATCATATTTCTTAACTGCCATCTTCCTCAGGATATGGTTGAATTTACTTCAGAAACCTTTTTCTGTCTGTGATTTATTTTTCTTTTTATTAAAGAAAGAAAAATAGATTTACATGAGGCACCATGTTGCCAAAGGCAAAGATTCCCCCCTCCACCCCATTTCTCATCGCAAGGTGGATGGGATGACTGGTAATAGGAGCCTGAGATAGGATGGTAGCTGAGGAGGTTCAGTTCTCTAATATCTTCCCCATCCAGCCACTTCTTTATCTCTTCAAGTACTTTTTGTAACTTCCTTTTATTATTGACTGTTCTGTCATGATTCAAATACGCTAGATATTTTCAGAAATCTTGTTCATTCAGGATATCCACTTTATGTTTAAATATTACCTTCTATTCTAACACATAACAGTGGACAACAAAGATTTTGCTCCCTGAACACTTTTGAGTGTATCTTATATATCTTTTGTGATTGCGTGCTAATCACAAAAATAACTGGTAATTTAACCGATCACATACATTTATAGAAATCTATTTTTATATGATGGCGCCAGGGCACCTTTCATTGGCTGTGCTATACAATGAAAGAAACATATGAAAACATGGAATGTTGGTGAAACACATCCAGTACACCAAGTACAACTTGAATATCTGTGGAGCTCTAAAAGTAATGTCTTAGCTGCTTGGAATGCAGCTTGGATATAGCAAGTACTGTTCATTACATATGTGAATGGGACAACCATGCAAGAGAATCGCATTACATTAAAAAGAAATGGCCGCTCTAAAACAATTTCATTCCACGACAGAAAAACGTGGCACATGAACCACTTGTTGACTTTACAAAACTATTTTTACCTCAACTTTACATAAAATTTGGACTGATGAAAAAATTTGTGAAAGCTATGAATAAGGAAGATGAAGGTTTTCATTATTTTAGGCAGAGGTTTCCAAAAATAATTGATGCCGAGATTAAGGAAGTCATTTTTGTTGGTCCACGGATCGATACATCATCAGTGACAAGTGATTCAAAGATCTGTTAGTGAGGCCAGACAAATCACTTGGAAAGCATTCAAGGCTTTCATCAAGAATTTTCTTGGCAACTGCAGAGTACCAAACTACATTTAGCTGATTGACAAACTTCTTACAGCATACAAGACCACAAAGTGCAAAGTCACTGAAGATTCATTTTCTGTATTCATGCTTGGACTTCTTTTCCAAAAAATTAGATGTTGTCAGTGATGAATATCACAACAATAAGGTTTCACCAGGCTAATGCCAATGCTGTCTGTCTGTCTGTCTGTCTGTCTGTCTGTCTGTCTATTTCCAATGATTGCCCAACTCAACCAAAGGACTCTGGGTGGCACTACAATAAGATTTATCAGACACTGAGTACAAACGAAAATCAGCAGCAAAACACTTTTGGTCCTGTTAAACTCAAGCATTGTGTTGAAAATATTATGTGATTAAATACACTTTAGTCATTAAAAGTGAATTTCATATTTCTCAAGATTTCTATATGATACAGTCATTATACAAATTATATTTGTGTTCAGTTTGATGGGTCTATCATAACCACCAACTTTTAAAAAATTGTTGTCCATTGTAATCTATAGTCTAGCACAAGATTGGTTCTAAAGGTTATTTATGAAAACAACTGAGCCATAGAGTTAGATTTTCAACTTTTAAAAAAATGTTTTTATTTTTATTTATTTATTGTCATTTTTCCACAGCCGCTGCAGAAATGGGATGATGAACTGTGAAGACAACACTGGTATGTAAAATAAAACAAAAACAAATTTAACCCAGATCACTATTCTCCAACCCTTAGTCTTCTAGCATACTTCTGTGTGATTTACATATATGCAAGAAGACTGGACCAGGAATAATTTTAAAAAGTACTATTGCGACCAAACCAATTTGTGATTTTGGTGAGAAATATATTAGTGATATAGGTAATAGCCATTTACTCCATCACTATAAAGTTGTGCAATCCCCTTAAGAAATATGTTATTGCTAGGGCTCTATATTGAAGACATTTATAGAATATAGAAATTTGACTATGACATTATGTTGTATTTTTCTAGATCACAATTGCCCTGAAGAGCAAATCTATGTTAACTGTAGCAATTCACCAACTATGGAATTTGGCAGGGAAAGAACCTGTGAAAATCAACTGCTAAATATTTCTATGTCTGCACAACTTCCATGCTTTTCTGGATGCATGTGTCCCACTGGGTAAGTAAAGAAACATGCAGATAATATTTAGTCTATCTTTATCATGCAACATAGCTTCTACTTCCATCAGCACTTAGTGCATACAAATTCATGTATGATTTCTCATTCCCTTTTAAATAATTGAAAACCTTTAATGAACACTTTCAACTCCAGCAACAGTTTTGCTCTCTTACTCACCTTTTCTACATTGAGACAATGTAGCATGCAGAATGAGACAACTTGCTGCAGCCAACTTGCTATGGCCAACTTGCCATGGCTAACTCATCGCAGCTAACTCACTGCAGGAAAACTCGCCATGGCCAACTTTAATTATTTAAAATAAATAAAAAATTATTTTAATTTTTGTCATTCACATTTCATTCTGTCCCTTTCTTTAATGATTCTATTCCACCATTTCTTTGATATTACTGTAACTCTTGTCCTGCAACAAATTGTCCTGTGGTGAGTTGACCATGGCAAGTTCTCACATGGTGAGTTGTCTGTGGCAAGTTAGCTATAGTGAATTAGCCATGGCAAGTTGGCCACGTCAAATTGTCATAGATTCCACAGCACAAGGCAATACAACCAAAGCAAAAGTTTAAGCAGCACAAATATATACCTACAATACTTAGATTTATTCCTTCACATCCTTTGAGTTTCAATGTCTAACTCTTTAAAACAAGATATTTCCTTCCCATTAATGTTGGGACATGGTTAAGTTGGTAAAGCTTTATGTTTGTCTACTTCATGCATAGATTTCTATTTTGTTAAAAGTAGTTAGCTGGAAAACTATGATTTTAAGTCCTGAAATTTCTACCTTTGTAGTAGTTCTAAAGAAGGGAGAAGAGAATACGTGTTTGTATCTACAAGCCCTGTGCAGAGAGATTGGTTTTCACACATTCACAAATTCAGTAAACATTCTTTATCTGGTGTTGCATCCTGTAAGACCTCATAATCGTGAACTACTCCTTCAGTGGATTATACATATAGGCCAACTCCAGCTCTCATAAGGAAGTATATACTTTGTGTTTTGTATGATGCTTCCCATTAGTTAGGGTACTCCATGAATGTCAGCATTTATAGTTAATGTTCAGTCTCTGTCTAAAATAAGAACTCATTAAAACCATAGATACAGTTTTATCCTACCAAGGTGCCAGATGCGTTTCTTTCACTTCCTTGAGCTGCTATTTCTGGCAATAATTAGCACTGAATTTTATGACAACATTAATGCTTGTTCATCATTTGTTTTTCTATCTGTGGTAGCTTTCCAATGAATCCTGCTTCTTTTTAGAAATCACATCTATGCCATGGTTGGATAAAACAGAAAAATACCTGTTAAACTATGTTTTCAGGATTCCTGGTTTTTTAAGTTCTGGGAGTTAAAGTCCACAAGTCTTAAGGTTGGAAACCCCTTGCTTTAAAGGTCGTAAGGGGTAGAAAGGACAGCAGTCTCATCTGCTAAGTAGTCCTGTAATAAAGCATTGTGGTAAACTTCAGCACAATCAAAGTTTAAAATAACTCTGAGGACAGAGGATGTCTCAGGTTCCTCTTTCCACTCTCAATTCTGAATATTGCAATCATCACTAGTACTCATTTGAAAATGAAATATTGAATCCTTCGTGGCAATCCGTATGTATGCCTGTTTTGCTCGTAATGTTTTTCTTACCCTCAGTTTAAAATATCTTCTTGAACAGATGGCATAACAGATCAAATAACTTGTAAGAAGCTTAAATAAATTCCAGGAACATTTGCTAAAAAAAGAAAAGACAAAAAATCATCACTTTCTAATTTACCCACATACAAAAATAATTTTAATGGAATCCAAGAATGTCTCTTATCAATGGCCAGAGAGAATTAGGGGAATAATTACACAGAAGGAATTTAATTTTGAAGCCATGTTTTTTGAGAATCCTCTTAGGTTATTGCTGGAGTGAAATAATGAATAATTTCTGGTGTTATTTTTTATTGAGTAGGCAACCTTTCCAAAATGGTATAATTCAAAATCGTGCACATATATTAGATATATAAAATAGTCTGGAGTATCTAGTATAAAATGAAATGTCTTATTTTTTAAATTCATACAGTATTTCAAGTAGGAAGCCTTAAACTTATAGATTTCATTCAATGTAACATTAGCAGAAAAAGTACAATAGGCATGTTACATTTAGTGGTTATGTCTTCATATACCAGAACTCAAAAAATGTGAGATTTTTCTAAATAATTTGTAATGAAATCTTTACTCTTATCTTAGAGACTGTACTTCTGAAGCTCAAGAACCAAACACATGAAGTAGTAATTCTGTTCTGTTTCTTTAGAACAGTGAAAATAGCCATTAGTAATAAATATAAGTGGGTTTTTTCCCCTCTAGGATTTCATAACTCTTTAAAGTGAACAACAATTAAGTGCATTTATCATTGGGTGGAGGAATGGTGCCAGGCTATGACTATTGTTTAAATCTTACGCTAAGGCACCTGATTAAGGTGACTGTAAAATGAAATAGTATATTGGTCAAATTATAGTATTTATAAGTGCGTGCCTTCATTTAATTTTATCTGTAAGTTGTACATCAAACTTTGGCATTTGTGAATAATGGCCATTCATAGTAAAAAGAACTCATTTGTCATCTGAATGGCATCTTCTTTTTTTATGAATTCTTAGATCCTTGCAATCAATCTGTCTGCCTGGCTTTTCAAAAGAGAAAGCTGTTAGCACTTGTTTTATGTCGGATTATATTTCAGAGATAAAACTTGCACTTTTGTCTTGCCTGGCTAAAGTGATGCTCTTTGTTTCTGAATGCGACCTCTTTTGTTGGTAGTATAAACCAGTGGGAATTTTGTATTTTAGAAAAGGTGGGAGGGCTGTCTTAATAAGTTTTAAATAAGACCCTAATGTTAAAAGGTAAGAGAAACTATGATGTTGTTACTGATTCTTTTTCTTTCAGAAGAATTGCAGAAAGTAGAAAATTACTTTAATAAAACAGCTATGTTAAAGGCTTTGTTTTTTCATGTTAAGTTTATAAAAAGTAACTTCTATAAATACAGCCACATAAATTCTACGTATGTATCTGAAAAGATTGATTGAAAAGAATAGTCATGCCAAAATGTTGCATCTTTTCCCATTTCCTCTTGAATTTATTTTATTTTTTCTTGAAAATGTTTAATTAAATACAAAGCAGTGCAAGATGTATTTATTGCTCCAGTATTGCTGAAGTACCAGCTTCAAAATGCTCACTGAATAGATTTTTGGGTTTCTTTCTCCAGAATTAAGAGGATATTTTAAAAAATGCTCTCTTAGAAATATTAGAAGAAAAAAATCTTATATCTGAAAACTTATTTTTTTATTACTGACAATTCAGGTGAGAGCTATTTTTCTGCTTCGTTGAAAACATTTTCTTCTTAATTGTTTTCGTTTGGTGACAGAACTGTTACATTAAACCAGTGTTGGCACCTGTGGATTTCAACTCCCAGAATTCCTCAACCAGCAATCGCTAAGGCTGAGGAAACACTGCATTAAGCGCAATAACTGTAATCTTGCATTTGGAATCCAGGAACATTATAACTGGGGACATACCAATAGACAGCCCAGAACGGTCCATTGTCAACCCATTGCCAACAATGAAGTCTATAACAAGTGTTCATTTCTAGTACTGTGCTGCTTTCCAACATTAATAAGATCAGATCCAATCCCAAAAACAACACAGCAAAATCCAGTTGAGTCTAATTCTTTATTTGCTTTCACCTAATAGACGGAATCTTGCCAAACTAAAACTACAACCTTCTAAACTACTAGATATGTCCTCAGAGATTCTAGGGGGTGGCTACCCTGAACCTCTTCCCGCCCACCTCCAGATTGAGACTGTGCAGTCTCTTAATCTGAGCCAGTCTATGGGAATGCTCTTTGTTGCCAAAACTTTCCCGTGCTCTGCTTCTCCAGGTGCACATTCCATCACAGATATGCAAAAGTTTGAAGTGGTAGGCACCAAAAGAAGGTCTTTCTGAATAGTTCGATTTCTCTGTTGCTTTTGCTCTTGTGTGAGAAATCGGCATGTATCCAGCTGTCTAAAGGTGTAATTGGCATGTATCTAGCTGAGAGGGGTGCCCAGTCTTATATTAACCCACTCTCTGAAATTCTGTGAGTCCCACATACCTCCCTATTTACATAACTACAGCTGCAAAAGAGATCAACATGACAGAAGAAGCCATTCTGAAGGGGGAAGGGAAATGTGTAGAGTGAAATTAGATAATTTCTTAGATAATGTGGAGCGTGATTTTCATTATACTTGCAACACAGTAATGCTTATTCCATTCTTTATAGTGTGCATTTCCAATAAATGGTACAATACATTGGTATAATGGTGTAATATTTTTTATAATCTTCATTCGATTTGAGTTTTTGATAGATCTCTTATGATAGTAATTTTGTAATTGGATACTTGATGCTGCCTGACAAGGACAAAATCTTGCCTGGGCTTGAAAGCTAAGCAAAGTGTGGCTTAATATTCATTACTGGGATGGGAGATTACTATAGAATATCAGTGATTTAGGTTAATTCGAAAGAGATAGAGGCAAATCCTTTCTGGATTGTTGCCAAGGGAAGTACATGGTTTGTCCATGAAGTCATGAGGAATCAAGCTTAACTCAAAGGAAACTGTCTGTTTTAGTTATAGCTCCTATTCCTGAAGAGCATATTGGATTTTATTCAGGATATTATATATCAGTAAAACAAAACATATTTTCTGGCAATTAATAGTTACATTTTGTTATCTGGTTATCCAGATCTCCTTGGGAACCTTTGCCTAACGTGCACAGAATTTTTTCTACAAAAAAGGGGAGGGGATATGCACTTTACCTGCAACTTTCTGATGATGCTATTAAATGTCACAATTCACAATTCTTAGTTTGCTGAAAAGTTCTTTAGCCGAAACTGACAGAACATGATTTTGCTGCATTTGAGCACACATACTTTCATTAAAAAAAGAGAATACTATAAGTTGAGTCTTATTAATCTCTACAGTAGGGTTTTTCTCTTTCACCTATTATCCATCCATCCATCCATCCATCCATCCACCCACCTACCTACCTACCTACCTACCTACCTACCTACCTACCTACCTATTGTCTACACATCTCTGTTAAAGTGCCAGGTTTGTGAGATGTAAAAAAAAATGAGACCAAGATAAATCAATGCAGATTTTTTTCTACCTTTAACATGAAACAAAAGCTATAATTCAATTGAAAAACAACTTGATTTTTAGGGGGGGAAATAACAATAAAAAATGTACAATAACATGTTCCATTACTGAGAACACTTCCTTATAAGTAGGGATGTGACTTTGTTCAGAATTAACCAACTACATTCACACTGATCTTAAATAGTAGCCAGGTTCATCTGCCATCAAAGTGACTCTCACTAAATCCATAAAAAGTTCTGACATATACTTGCAGCAAAAGCCATGGTATGCAAAGCATAAAAGGGACCTCGTTGTTGGAAGTATCAGTTAGGAGAAGGGTACAAAAAATTCCAAGGCATTGGCTATGGAACACAGTCAAGTTAGTCATCAATAAGTAGAGAAAATGTGGCACAATAGTGTAATTACCATGATGTCCCCCCAAAATTGATGAAAAAACAAGAAAACTCATCTGATAGGCTGCAGCAACAATTAAAGGAGCTGCAGGAATTTCTGGCAAGTATTCTGATAACAGTCTGCCATAGTCTTTGTATATTTAGGTTGTGGAGTAGGGTGACAAGATGGAAGCCTTTTCTTACCCAAAAAAAAAAAATAAAAATATCCAAGCCTGGCTACATTTGCAAAAACCTAGATCAAGTCTTACAAAAGCATGTGGGAAAATGTATTATGGTGTGAACTTTTTGCCATAATTCCAAAAAGCATCTTTGGCATAGAAACATACTATGCAGTATCAAAAGTACACCATACCTGCAGTGAAGCATTGTGCCAACATTATTATGCTTTGGAGCTGCTTTTCTTCAGCTGGCATTGGGGCTTTAGTCAAGGTGGAAGGAATTATGAACATTCCAAATATTCAATTTTGGCACAAAACCTTCAGGCTTCTATTTTTTTTTTTTTTTTTTGTAATAAAAAGTTTTTATTGGTCACAAATATACAAATATATCGCTTAAAAT
>JAOYMU010000001.1:70708697-70718776 GCA_025802295.1 Psammodynastes pulverulentus | reverse complement strand
CTAGGTTTTCTAAGCCCAATATTTCAAGTCTGGTGGCATAAGGTATTCTGTTGCGAGTAGAGGAGTGGAGGACTCTTTTTGTGAAATATCTCTGGACTTTCTCAACTATATTTATATCCGTTATGCAGTGTGGGTCCCAGACAGATGAGCTGTATTCAAGAATTGGTCTAGCAAATGTTTTGTATGCTCTGGTTAGTAGGTCAATATTACTGGAGAAAAAGCTACGCTTTTTTGGCTATGTTGTTACAGTGAGCTCTAGCACTTAGATCATTAGAGATGAGCACTCTAAGGTTCTTCATAGTGAAAGTTGTATATACAGTATGATTAACAGTGAATCCAATTTGCTATCCAAGAATAATGATTATTGTATGGTACTGTTCTTTATTGGTAAGTAGGCTTTGGTACTGATTTACTCTTCACATGGATCTACATTGCTGTGCACATTCTATTGACCTCATTCAACTGTGGAAGGATTTGATAAGGATTAATATAATTACTGCATACAGCTACAAAAAATATTTCTCAAAGAGACCCAAAGCACACATTGCATTGTAGATTAAGAAAAAGGGTGATAGCACGGCATTTGGTCCTGTTTTTCTAACGTTCTGCATAACACTGTGGTACTTTTATATTTCTGATAATGTTTTTTTTTTAAATATTTTGTAGCCTGGGTCAAGCTGGACCTTAAACTGTCTCAAATATGATTGCATAAATACACCAGTTGGATCAGTTCTAATTACATCACCCATCAGCTGTCCACCTTTTAATGAAACAGAATGTGTGAAGGTTAGTGCTTCAACATATTTCTTTTCATATGATTTTATGGGGACCATAAAATTATCACAAGCAGATGCATCGCAAAATATTTATAGCTAAAGACCAGAATATAGGTTAGTTTTTTCCATGGGAAGCATTGTTTCTCCTGACTCTTACATCTACAGCTGTAGGACACTTCTATCTATATTAGTTTAGTTTTCATAATAGCAGCTAGGCTCAGCTGTAATTATGTTTTTCAAATACAATATTACAGTGTATATATATATAGTGCATCTGACTTTTACTTTTGTATATTATTTAGATTGGAGGATACATTGTCCCATTCCTTGAAGGATGTTGCAAGACATGTAAGTTGCTACTAAAGCGTCAGTATTTGGGGACATAAAAGGGAAGAAATTTCAAAGATTGATTATCATCAATTTTATTAAATGGTTTAAAATAAGTAATATTTTGACTCTAGTCTTCATTTACAGAGTTTTAAAGGCATCTTATTCAGTGGAATTTCCATTTGTATATTGTCAATACAAATTTCAAAAATATTATTGGTTACATCTTCATAAACAGATTCTAATTGTTGAAGGAAACATTTCTGGTTACCTGAAGTTAGGATGAAACAGAGTGTATCTGTAATAAAAGTAGTATCTTCACTAGTGATGAGTGGGATAGTTTATTAATAATGCTTTTTTAAAATTGTCATTTTTAATGCATATTCAGCATAACCCCCCCTAGACAATCCAGTTGGGAGGCTACTGTTGCTAGCATAAGGAAAGATAAAATGCTGAATACTGATTTGGGGCATCTATTCATCATGTATAATGTGTTCAATTTGTAATGTCCTTAGGTTCTGCAGTATCATTTTTGCTCCCATTCCCTGTTAGCCCAATTACACCTACACCTAGCCTTAAGTGTAACACAGGTACATTTTCTTGGAAATCAGTAGGAATGAACCAAACAGAGCCATTGTTGATTTCCAACAATGTACTCCCTCCTAGAAGCATAATGCCCCTCCGGTCACAAAACCTGATTTAAAAGAGCTGCATCGTAGTACTAACTGCTCATTCTTCAGATTTGCTCATATCTTTTCATTTTGCACTGTATGGGCAGCGCATTGTTGTTAGCCAACAATGTACTGTTGGCAGTAAGCATTTGCATAGCATTTAATTTGCTGCATGATTTATTTTATTTGCTTAACTGCGTAATTTCAACACTGCTTTGGAACATAGAAAATATTTTTTTGCTTATTAAAGCTTGCTATTCAAATAACATTTCTGCAGAGAGCATGGCATGTTTTTCTATCCAATGTTATATCCTAAGTAAATATCTGAATATTCTCATATACATTACATTACATTACATTACATTACATTACATTACATTACATTACATTACATTATATTATTATATGAGCCATGGTGGCACAGTGGTTAGAATGTAATACTGCAGGCTAGTTCTGCTGACTGCTGGCTGCCAGCAGTTTGGCAGTTCGAGTCTCACCAGCTCAAGGTTGACTCAACCTTCCATCCTTCTGAGGTTGGTAAAATGAGGAGCCAGACTGTTGGGGGCAATAGGTTGACTTTGTAAACTGCTTAGAAAATGCTATAAAGCACTGTGAAGCAGTATACAAGTCTAAGTGCTATTGCTATTATGATATAGAAGTATTAAATATAACAATCTGGCATTAGGACAAAAATGAAGAACAAGCAAACCTATAGTTATAAACATACTAAATATGATATGATATGAAAATATGATATGAAAATACAGGATTCAGCCATCCAGGGAAGCCAACATATGGCACCATTAATAAACTAATTATAATTATGGCTTTAATAAAGGAGAATGTTTGTAACTCAGGGTTGACATGAGGGGTCCTTGGCGCTCTCTGAGCTTGCTTATTTTCTTGCAGACGTTTCATTTACCTAAACTAGTAACATTATCAATGCTACTGATGCTTTAGATTAGCACTGATGTTGCCTAGTTTGGATAATGAAATGTCTGCAAAAAAAGGGCCACTCAATTATAGCTTTGTTATCTTTTAGGCAGATGAAACTATAGTCCTATGCTACATATCACACTGAATTTAATTAATCAAATTATGTTAGTTACACATGCTGGGGATAGGAAGTGCCTTTCCTGCTATGCCAATCTTACAGCTTAGTCTGGTTGCACACTGCTTACTGTATTTAAAACAGAAAACCAGTTCAAGAGAAATGAGATAAACAGAAGCTATTTAGAAAATTGTGTAGCTAAATTGTCCCAATCCTATAGTTGCATCTTATTTGTTTAATTTTATGTGACCAATTAGGCAATAATGGCTCTTCCTCCCATCACATTGTTGAATTGTGGACTTGAATTGAGACTTGACTCACGAGGTCATAAGTAAAACTCACAATACTGTATCAGATCATTTAAACACAATTCTCAAATTCTTTACATAAGTTACACTAAACATTATTACACTACATTATTGCATTAAATTCCTTACATTTGCTAAATATGTTGCAAATTTCAGCAGAATAGCACATATGCATGTTAAACATTATAAATATTGAATAGACACTTTATGTTAATTTATGTATTTACCATGCCCACTTTGTTATACAGAATTACTTCACCTAAATTAAACTACTGTCAGAACTGTATTTCAGATTCTGGAGTAAGGTATAAATACCACACAGTTTGAGGACTTTGGGTTAAATCCATTAACTTACGTTTGTCAATCTGAATTCTTAGTTAGAAATCTGAGCTGATATCCCAGGATTTTAAAATAAATGCATATGATTATGTTTCTGCCACTTTAGAAAGCGGATCTGGCAGCTGTATAACTTTCACTCCTTACCTACTTACCTTTAGTGGTAATTGTATCAGAACAAAGCATAATCTTTATAGTATCTAAACACTGCACCTCTAGTGTTTCGGGCAAACCAGTTTTTTACTGTTATTTTTAACCTATTTTTTTTAAAGAAATACCTCATTTAAAAGTTATAAATACAATAGCATCAGTAGTTGCTTAATTACTTTTCTTAATTATTTCATAGTTTTTCTTAGCATATTTTATCCCCTTTTGGGGTACAGATGTTCATATTTTCCAAACAATTCATTACTGTAGGTAAAGAAGATGGAAAATTCTGTAAAAAAGTGACTGTTAGGATGACAATACGCAAGAATGATTGTCGAAGTAATACACCGGTAAGCATTGGACCATTACCGTTTGCATCAGCTCTGTTAATGTTGATTAATGCACATATTAAGCCATTTTATTTACTGGTTTTTGTGTGTGTGTTTATTCCCAGGTAAACATTGTTTCCTGCGATGGAAAATGTCCTTCTGCAAGCATATATAATTATAACATTAATACCTATGCAAGATTCTGCAAATGTTGCAGAGAACTGGGACTGCATAGGCGAACTGTACAATTATATTGCAGTGGTAACTCAACCTGGGTCAGCTACACAATTCAGGAACCCACAGACTGCTCTTGCCAATGGTCATGAAGCAATGCTAAAAGAGGTCTGTTTCTTAAACAGCTTTGGAGGCAATTAATTTTATTCCCAGAATAAATTCAGAATGTTAACAAGTTTATCACTTGACGATGCAGCTTTCTATAGTTAGAACAATTACTTTTAAAGATGAGTGTATGTCATTACATTTTTATTGTTCTCCTTAACAGATGGATGTTTGACATTAATGTTATATTTTTAGCATGCAACCCCATAAAAAATGATGCTTTACTGCAACGTTCAGTATTTTTCAAATGTTAGTTCCTCCTATATAATTGGCTATTTATATAACTGTATAGATGGTTTACTTATATGAACAAGAGAGTGTTGTGAAAAGATAATGGACAATGCCTTGACAAATATAGCTGTGGGTCAAATTATTCTATTGATGGAAGTTATTGCCATTCTTTATCATAAATTTATTAGTAATGTTGCATTGTTCATATGAAAAGGCTGGGTTAAATATGAAAATAGATCCACTTAAAAGAAGTGTATGATTCAAGCAGATAGCTGCAAATAATCAACTTGGATGGTGGGATTTGGTGGTTCAATCAAACAGAAGCATACACATTCAGATATGCTGCCATTAACTATGCACAGTGAGCTGTGTCACATCTCTGATAGGTAAAAGTGGGCCTTTTTAGTCCAAAATATTTTCCATTGAAACAAAACAAAAAGAAAAAAAATCCTCTTTGTTAGTTTGTAATCAATTGCTAACAAAAAACATTCCAACCGAAAAGAGAAAAAACTGTCTGGGCCCTTTTGAATTTCATAAACGTAAGTTCTTGTCTTGTGCCAACTTTCAGAAGAGAAGAAGTTGCATGTAAAAGAATACAAACCATGTAATTATACGCACGTTTATCAGGGAAATGTTTTCAGCATGGATAAGTGTATATATAAGCTTGATCTCTGGTGGGAAACATGGCTTAAAATAGTTTATACTTTATAGTATATTTTTATAGGAAATGTAGATGATCTATTTCAATTATTTAGCATAACAAAGAGCAGTCAATATCTCTTAAAATCATTAGGACAGTTTAAAGAAACATTACAGTTTATCACATTAAAATCATTCTGTCATGTGAACAGAATATGTGAAAAATAAATATTTAGCCATCTAAAATACAGTATCTCTGTTATTTGTGTGTGTGTGTGTGTGGGGGGGGTTCTAGACTAGTAACTACAAATAACAAAACTATGGATAACTTTGAAAAATGTACTTTAATCATGCACAAATGTCCACCTGCCTTGTTGCATGTTTGTCAAGTAACAGAAAAATTATGGGTACACAATAAATGAGTCTGTTCCCATCTCTCATAGTTACATCAACTTAGTTATTCCTATGGAGACTGAAATCCACAGTGCTCCAAATTTATGGAGTTCTGAAACAGTTTTCCAAGGATTTGCTTAGCCTTCCTTTTTACTATTCACATACAGCTTTTATTATTTATAGTTCCATTACCCACAGCTTTGCAGATCCACAGTTCCTAAAAAGAGATCAGATTTTAACAGTATTAACAATAGATTCATTTTTCTCCAGCCCTCTGCATCATTTCAAACTACTTTTGAAAGTCTTGAGTTTGCTATGTGATAATCAGTTAAAGTAATGACAATTTAAAAAGAGCCCAGAGTACTCAAATTGTCAATAGAAAGAGGTTCTGGGTTTTTTTTTTAAATGTACTTTTCTTTTACAGGGATTATTTAATCAAAATATTCATGAATTGGAAGCCCAATGAAAGCTTTTACCTATGCAGCCAGCTTTAATTTAATATTCTATTGCACATCTCTTGGTTTTAAAATTGTATCCTTTTTCTGCAGTAGGATATATTTTCTAAGCAAGAAATTCCCCGAAAACAAAAGATTCAAAAGCTCTGTATTATTTATATGTTGAGAGCCAGTTTGGTGTAATGATTAAGGCAGCAGGCTAGATAACTGTGAGATCTTGAGTTCTTGTACCATTTTAGGCACAAAGCCAGTTGGGTGACCTTTGCACCTGTCACTTTCTCTCAGCCCTAGGAAGAACGCAATGACAAACCACTTCTGAAAACTCATGGGCTCTTCCAGGAAGTTGCCAGACACCAAAACAAAACCAAAACAAAACAAAATGGTATTTAATACTTCTGCTTCAAATATAAGGCATGGCTACCTCTGTGTGTTGAGAAACCCATCAAAATGTCCCTTCAACCATTCTAGTGATATAAATGGATTCTGACCATTCATTATTTCTTACAATTAAATTCAAAGATTTTTGAAAGGTTATATCATTTGCTTTTTTATGTATGCTGCATGATATTCATTAATTTAATATGAAGGTCTGTATTTTTAGCTTACTATTTATCCTTTAAAATGTTACATATCACAATTCTGCTGTACATATATTTCACTTATATCATATTTAATAACATTTAACAGCCTATTAGGAAATATAACAACCCAATGTTGATTTTAAAAATTACATTAAAAATACCAAATTAGAAGTGTGTCACTTTCGTTTTTAAGTCTAATGCAGCCGAATAAATTGTTCCTAAAAAAATCAAGATGCGGGCATATTTTATTCTAGGATCTCCGACTTTCAGAGATTAAGTATTAATCACTGTATTAATGGGTTCTAAAGATGACATTCATTCAACAAAATATTATGTTTATTGGACATCACAGAGAATGTATAAAAATGGATGGCTACAAACCTCATTAGTGCTGAAAATGTAATATGATAAGAGGGGATAGGAAATAACCCCCCCCATCCCATTAACATGAATTTGAGAAGACCTATGTGGTTTAATGATGTGGATGTGATTTTGAATTGTTGTATATATATAAAAAATTAAAAAACAAATTATTATATGTGAAACTATCACGCAGACTAGCAAAAAAGATTACTTTTTATGATGCAAAGACCATGCCACCAGCAGTCTGGCCATGTGAGTTTTAGCTTTCTACTGACCTAAATTATTGTTTCTTTGTGCTAATATTTTCATGTTGCATTTAAAAAGTGATCTAATTTGTATGAGACAAACAAACAAGGATTTCTTCAGCTGTTTCTCATTGGTTAGGCTAGCATCAATCAATGTGCAGCATTACCTGTCACAGAGAGCACTCACAGAAGTCAAAATCCAATCCAATATTCTATTAGCAGAAGCAATTTCTGGGAAATATGTTCTCCTGTAACTCTTCAGGTGCCTGTTTCCCACTTCTTCACAGGGCTCCTACAGTTCTTGAACAGATTTAAAATGCACACAGCTAACTAAAAAGAGGAAAGAATTAGAAAGTTGAATAAATTTTACTTTCAGAAAGATGAAATAATAGTTGTTCTGGGCCATCTTGAGTCTTGAAAAGTACATTAGTATTTAAAATAAAAAGGTGAATTAAAAATAATGTGCATAGCAGTATCTATTGAAAATAATGCGGAAAATGCTTTTTAACCCATAAATATCTGAGGCAGTTCAAAAAAAAAATCTTCAATAAAAAAATCTTAGTTACTAGTATTATTGATGAATGCTCAATATGTTTTTCATTGTGTCAGTATGTTTTGTGATCAGACTAATGAGCGGTTGTGTAAAAATATATCCAGTATTTCCCCGAAATATAAATAAAGCATTTTACAAACTTGATCTCCCAAAATGCAATTTGTTCCACATTTCATGTTTTAATTACAGTAGAGGCTTAAACTACACTTGTGCTTGATCTTTTTTTTCCTAATCCCACAGCTGTGTTATCTAAGTCCTATTCCCTCTTGGCTTCATTGTTGACTTCTTGCTTCCTAAGTTTTTAAAGAGGACAGAAGATAGATAAGTTCTGTTTTAACTTAAACATTTTGATCATGCTCTAAGAGGACCAAGCTGTATTTTTCATTAATGCAGGGTGATGTCCTTGAAGTTTTGTTTTCCATAGCCATTCTGAAATTCAATTGGATTATCACTACCAGATACAAAAGAGGCTGCAATCTTGTGGGGTTTTATAGCTCAGATCCGGTAGCCCTAAATTGGATGCAGACGTTGCCATATATTCAAGGAGGACAACATTTCAAGGAGAATAACCCCAAATATTAAACTTTTTGTAATGGTGGTATTTCACATGAGTCCTCCTCTCCCATTCACACATTCATCTCCACTGACCTGCATGCATTCTGTCCCCACCCACAACCTCTTGCTCTCCCCCTGACCAAGTTAATGCATGTATTCATATATGTTCTCCCATTTCCTTCCAAACTGGAATACGGACTGGGTGAGAAGAGTTTATGTCAATTATGTAGCTTTATTCAGGCTTCAGTGATACAGCATTACTATATTACTGGAAACTTTGAATTTCTGGAAACATATTGGGGGTCATGCAGCTATAAAGGTGTGCATCCAGGAAGACCTCCAACCGCCTTAAGAGCCAAACCTGATGCAATCCCAAAATCACTAGTATTCTGAATATTTTTTTCTTCCATTCAGTCATTTTCCAATTCTCAAAAACTGCCTGGCAAGTACCTGCAATTTTCTTGGCAGGGTTTTTAAAAAGTGGTTTGCCATTGCCTTCTTCCTAGGGCTGAGAGAAAGTGACTGTCCACAGTGTCTATGGAGATTCTCAGTCATCCAGGTCATGCTTATTCAAAAGGCAACTGGGCTCCGTTTTTTCCTTGAAGACATTTCGCTTCTCATCCAAGAAGCTGAACTGAAGAAACTTCTTGGATGAGAAGTGAAACATCGTCAAGGAAAAACAAAGTTTTCCCTTTGAAAAAGCACTCTTAGAATGTCTGTCCCAAGTCAGTCAGCTCATTTCATGTCCAAGGTGGGACTAAGACATCACCGTCTCCCAGTTTCCAACCTGATGCTTTGATCACTACATCAAACCAACTCATGTGAATAAATAGGCAAGACATTTTTCCTCATCCAGACCCTGCTGGCCTTTACATTTCAGTTCAGGATTTTGATCTCATTCCCTTTTTCCTGCCCAAACTGGTGTGAACCGGTAGAATACCACCTCTGAAGTTGTTGCTTGTATACCTCTAATTATAAAGTATATGCAGTGCATGGATATATATACTGAATCGACACGAGAAAATCAATGCTTGCCCTTTTATTAAAAATAGGGAAGCAAATTACGTACATATAGGAACCTCTTCTTTCTGATATTGCTGTTTTCTAAATAATTCACTTTATTAAACGTTCATTGTCCAACATTCCTTTCCCCAACAGAAAGAAAATATGGTATGGTGACATATCCCAGTTTTGGCTGGGTTATACTGTAACACGTCTAAATCTTCTGTCAACAGTGGCATGGTGTTGCATTCATTTTTTAAAGTCTCCCTCTATGATCCATCTGTTATATAAATAAAAATAATGCAGCCCTATATTTTTATGGAACACTAATCCACCTTGGCTATGGTGTAATTATCAAATGATTTCATGCTATGCTGGTGGCAGGCTACACCCAGGGCCCATAACACATGCTGCTGAGCTCTTTTTAAATCCTCTTTGCACAGCTCTATTCATAAATTTGCCATGGCTTTTAAGGCAACATAGTTTGAAGCTTTGCAGAATGATATCAAATAAGTTCATTTATATTGCTGTAATGCAGCCACTCCCCCACTTTCACCAATCCAATGTGTACATTCTAGTATGCATGCCTTCCTCAGTTCTGATCTCTGAACTCATTAAATACAGGAGAACCAATGTTTTAGAGGAGTAGCCATGGCAGATTATGGAAACCTTGAATAAGTGACGTGAATTCTGATCCTGTGATAACCAGGGCTTTTTTTCGGCCGGAACTCGGCGGTACTGCGTTCCGGCACCTTTTTAGAGTCCGTGTCACGTGACG
>JAOYMU010000001.1:70555717-70566636 GCA_025802295.1 Psammodynastes pulverulentus | reverse complement strand
TTGAGCGCCACCTCGGCGGAAGGGTTGAAAAATAGAGCGCCATGGCGTTCAAATAGAGGTTTTACGGTATATATTTGTTTTTTACAGAAAGATATTTATACAGCCTATATATATGAACCACCACCTCTACATCCTAGAATTCACATGAATGGAACCATAGACAGGTAGTGCCAATGCAATTTATTGTATATTGAAAATACAATACATTGTCTTAATTATGTCATTTATTTTGTCTAGCTTTTTGTCATTAATTAACATGTGCCTGTGTGTTTTTAATTGCAATTTTGTATTTCACTTGCTTCTAACTATCCTAGTTAATGCAGTAGAAAAGCACAATGTAAATATTTTCCACAAATCTGTATAAATAAAAGCATTTTTTCAATAAAAACATGTGTGCAAACATATTTAAGCCTTATGTGATTCCAGCAGTAACATGATTCATTTAAAATAAAAGTAATAATTATGTAATATCCACTTTTAAAAAAAAAATAGATATTTTAATAATTGTTGATAGAATAGATCTAACACATTTTTAATAAAACAGGGTTTTGAAGGTTTTGTTTCTTCCTTAAAAGGGTGTCTTTCTGCAAATCTACAAATTAGCCAGTAGAGGGTAGAATAGTATAGCCGCATAAATGCAATTATGAAACAACTTGGGAAAACCTGCAACTTTTTCCATTACAGCTGCATAAAAATCATCTGAGCCTTTAAACACAGCTAGACCATTGTATACTTCTTGTCCTTGTCAGGTTTTATCAGCTGCTTTCTAAAGTCCAATGACACAGCTGTCAGGTTTCTTAGCTGAACTGTGTGATGTCTGCAAGGAACGGGGAAAAGATGACCTGAAGAAAATAGCAGTGTCATTGACTGGAATGTCTTTCTATGGTTGTATATATCAAAGCTGCATATTTTTCATCTCTGCTATTCAAAGAATCTGGAAAATTATGTGAGTTATGAATGCTCGCTTGCTAGAAGAAATACAGCCATTTTAGAAGAAAGCTTAAAGGTGAATGTGTTTGTGACAGACTATAATGTAAGAAAAATAATTTTAATGCAATCCAATGAAGCTGTAATGAAGTAAATGCATACTAAATATGTCCCTCAAATAAAGTCCACAATCCAAGCATATACACTGGTTGACTTAAAAATAAATTCAGGTGAGTTCAGAAGGATTTACTCCAAAGTATAAAATTAGATCTGCAGCTTTAGAAGCAAATGACTAGGTTCAATAATTAAATAAACATGAAGGATGTTATATTGTGGTGTGATTAAGATCAGAGAGAGTCAGGTTAATTCAAATAGATTGTCAATCATGGAAACCTATTATTTCAAGGCAGTTATTATATGGCAATTTAAGTTATATATTAATTTTATAGAATTAACGTTGAAATAATAAATTGGAAAAGAGAATGCTAAGTATACTAGACTGAGTTTATGGAGAAAAAAAATGAGATATACATCAGGAAATATAATATTACATATCTGTTTAACTCATTCTTTTGAGTGGAGTTTTCTGTATCCTTATACCTGCAGAAGGAGGAAGCCAAAACAAAATGAGAGGAGTGATCTCTCCCACATATATTCACATATTGCCTCCCATGAAGCAATCAAATTTGAAGCCCAAACACACACTAATCAACTCCAGATGACTGTAATGATTTTTTACCCTAGCCTAATGACAGTGGGGAGAATAAACTGATTAAGGAAATATGATGGCTGGTGATACAATCCTTTCCCATTGGAACATCTTAATAGGAACTGAAGACCAAATCATCTAAAGACACTAGGCACTAGGAACCTTCAAATCACACGAAAACTGAAAATCTTACTATAAGAAATTAAGTTTAGTAGCACCACCATCTGAACTGCTCTGCTTCAGGTACAGCCCTCCTTAAAGAAATAATTAAAGGACAGAAAAGGTAGAGTTCAGTCTTTTAAGTATTTGTTATTGGAAATTGATATGGTGCCCAAAGCTCCTTGTTACACATTGTCATGGTACTTAACTCAGTGGTGTACCTAGCTTATTTGACACAGAGTGGGTCATTGTAAGCACTGCTTTCTCCATGACTGCTGCACCACTATCCAAGTGTGAAATAGCTAATCAGCATGCTGATAGCAATAATTTGACTTCACGCTTATTGCTGACTGGATAGCTTCCTGGCCAAGTTGCCATATAAGGCTATTCTCTGGCCTGCACCCAGGGTAGACACCACTCCACCCTTGGTGCATCACTGTCTCTGTCTAAAGCTCCAGTGCAAACTTTCATGGATTGTTCTGTTGCTAAGTGTAGGATATCCAAAATAAGAACTCTATTCTATTTAACTTTTTTATAGCCATCCATTTCAGTATTCTAGTTCATGACACTACACAACATTAAAGCAAATAATATATACAAAAAATAAAATAAGAAATAAACATCTAGAAACTAACAATATAATTGGCTACAATCATAATACAAATAAATAATAGATATATCTATGGTTTGATTACTTGTTTAGAGATTGTAATTAATGGAGAAATAATAAATTTTTGATATGTCACTAAATAATGTAGAAAGAAAATCTGTCTATAGTTTTTGCTAACTTATCTTATTTGCATTCATCTTTGTTGTACTGTTTGTATGTACTGTTCGTTTTGTTTTTAATGTATAATATGAATAAACTTTATTTTTTTAAAATAAATAAATAAATAGTGACAGCTTGCTACTTCTGAGCAAATGTACTGAGCACAACCTGTGCCTCAAAAACAATGGCAAAGTTTAGTTGCTATGGGTGCCGTTCATCTTTCAGGCCTTGACACTTTGTCTCTATCCAGCAAGATATGTACATTCCAGGCTCCCAAAATTAGTGTTTATTTATTTTTTATTGATTTTCTATCACTGAGGGGATGGTTTATAGCCACAATTAACTAGCCAGTTGTTGTATGTCAGGAAATATTTAAGGTACCTTTTCCAATCCCAACAGTTTGACAAATTATATGCAGTATAAGGTATTCTGTGCTTTTAACATACATTCAGAAGTGAAGAGTTACCATTTTGGCATCAGAATAACTACTACTAGAAATTAAAAACTTATTCCAAGTTATATCTCTACACCCTGAAAGACAGCCACTTTCCAGTATTACTAAACTTAATTTACTTTTTTCCACATACATCCTCAAGCTATTCACCTGCATTACTATGTGATATGGCAAACCATTACAAAAGGAACACAGGTGACCAGTTCTGCTCTAACAGAAATGAGCATCTGAGAGGGCATGATGCTAGTATGTTTTAGACACGTAAGTATGTTACAGTAGCACAATTTTTACATGTGTAGTACTTTTGGAAACAAAACAAAAACATCCTAGGGCAATATAACCACATAATCCCCCATAAACACTATACAAGAAACAGCCTTTCAAGTTGTCTTAAATATATACAATGCTCTCAAACTTTCTGGAATATTTCAACATTCTTAAAACTGATGCTACTCCTAAAACACTAGGCTAGTATAAGCAATTAAATCAGCCAAGACACTTCACAGTTTTGCATACATATACAGGGATCCGGTGGGATTGCTGCTGCTTTACCAGCCTCCCTGTTGCATGGCAGCTTCCCTACCCAGGCTCCTGGACCTCACCAGGGGACTGGCAATGGAATTCCCTAGGCGCGTAGTTCTGGGGGATTTCAATCTGCCATCCCTGGGGTCAGGGTCGGAGGTAGCCCGAGATTTCATGGAAACCATGACTTCCATAGGCCTGTCCCAGGTCATACAGGGCCTGACTGGGAATAATGGTCACACACCTGATTTGGTGTTTTTGTCAGAGCAGTGCCTATAGGACTTGGAAATGGTGGACCTGTCCTTGGTCCCCTTGTCATGGTCGGATCACAGTCTGGTGGCAATGAGTTTTTCAAGAGCTGTACCCCCCCCCCCCCCCCACAGGGAGGCAGGACCTACCAGATTGGTCTGTTCCCATCAACTAATGGACCTGGATTGATTCCTGAAGGAGCTGTGGGTTATAACAGCAGATCTATTGTGCAGTCCAGCTGAGCTCTTAGTCATTGTCTGGAATAGGAAGGTGATTGAAGCTCTGGACAGGATTGCACCCATGAGACCGCTCCTCACCCATAGACCCTGCTGTGTCCTTTGGTATACTGAGGAACTGAGAGGGATGAAACATAGGAGATGTTTAGAGCGCCGCTGGCGGAAAACATGGGATGAACTTGATAGAACACAGGTAAAAGCTGCTATTAAGGCCCACCTCATGGCGATTTGTGAGGCGAAGCGCACATACTTCTCCACACTAATTGCATCTGCAGATAATCACCCAGCGACTCTCTTTAAGGTGAGCTTAACTGATTATTGAGAGAAATACATTTGCAAGTTTTATATCTAATCATACATATACACATGCATGCACACATCATATGAGAGCTTAAAGTTGATATTCTGAATCAACAACAATTTCTAATTTTTCTGCCATTTCTTATATAAATTTCAACATGTTCTCTTCTCTCTGAATCTAGCTACGTAACTTTAGTTCAAAACAGATAATGTCTTAATTTTCACATCATCCTTCATATTGGCACATCTACAATCCATTCTCTCTTTTATCATAATTCCAGCATAATTATAAATTTGAGCTTCTTCATCCCAGATCAATGTAGTGATACAAACATATAAGGTATGCCTCAGAGTTCAACAAAGAATTTCACCCAAAAGAGTAGCCTGCTTCCTACCATACTGTATAGCACAGGTGTCAAACTCAAGGCCCAGGGGCCAAATGTGGCCCGCCACGTCATTTTATGTGGCCCACGAGAGCTGCAAAGTTCCGATTTAAGAATTTGGTTACATTTATACTGTCTTACATGTGGCCCTTTGAGGGCAACCATTACGCTGATGTAGCCCTTGGTGAAAATGAGTTTCACACCCCTGCTTTAGATGCTATTTCATAGATGGCATATCCCAAGAAATAAGAGTTCAATAGAATCTACGACTTAGAAAGACCAATGGCATTCAGTCTCAATGCCAATCTTAAAATTGACTGAAGCCAATCTCATCTTTCCCAAATATAGTAAATTGGCACTTTAAATTGAATTTGTTCAGTTTGGCATACAATACTGAGATCCAGATTTATCAACAGTGAGACCCACATAGATTTTGTATCAGAAAGGGTGAGCCAGACCTCTCCCACTTCAAGTGATTTATGAACCAACTCATTTTTCAAGTTGTTTGCAGAGCTATTTCACATTCAAAAAATAGCTCAATAGATAATGGCAATGTATATTCTATCACTATATGAACGTATCATTACATTTTTCAGTCAAGATTTGTGTTCACATTTCTGACTGAATGCCTTGTTGGGTTTTGTTTCAGATGGAATACAGTGGCCCTCCCTGCAGTTCTCGCAGGAGGAGTAGTTACGACAGCAGCTACTATTCAGAATCACTCAGCGGTGAGTATTTGCCTTTTTAAAAAAAGATTCTTCTCAAATAAGATATATAATATTTTGGGTACCTTTTTATTCATATACATGTACCTGAAGGTGTATACATTTTATCAAATATCCCGTTACTGTTATTAAGCTGCACACCTTTAATTTTCATTGGTGATCAAAATGAGTTGTTTTGGTTATGTTTTGGTACATAACCTTAGACTTGAACTGTGAAATGGGCAGTGTATAAATTTAATAAATAAATGCATAAATTTTAAAACTGCCCCTTTTTGTATTCCCAGCTTTACTTATTCCCAGCTTATGTGCCATTAGTGTAATGAATTTGCAGCTAGACGGGAACTGAGTAGATATTTAGCTGAAATCGTTCACTTGACTGCTGAATAGCAATATATGATATAAAACATATGTATTTCATGTGTGTGTGTATGTGTGAGGACTCCTGTAAAAAATAGCTTCTTGGGTATTGTCCTGAGACTGATGGCTCTCCCTATCTTTAGATTCAAAGCAAGGGAAGAATTCAGTCGTTTCCAGCCTAGATTGCTTATCCAGCATTGTGGAACGGATTTCAACGGAGAGCACAGCCTGTCCTGCTGTACCCACAGCTGAAAGTGGAATTGAAGGCAGCCCTTGCTCACTCCACGAAGGGGCCAGCCTGAGTGATACCGGAGCCCAAACCAGCTCCCCAGCCAGCTGTACTCAGATTCTTCAGGACTCTGCCAACAACAATGGCAGCAACCCTATTTACCAAGTGCTATGAAGTTGCAGCCAGGACGAATGCTCTCTTTTAACCAGCAATCATACTTAAACCTGCATTTCCAAGACTGAGAATGAACGATACTTAACGGCTTTTTTTTTTACTCGCTTTCAACTCTATCTAATAATTCCTTTTTTCCATGCTTGTATTACTCCAAGAATGCACTTATTTATTGGTTATAAACAAAAGCTATTTAATTTGTATATAGAGGTCTTTTAGATTTGTGTACCATGAAATGGCCAATGTTTTTTACCGTGGAAAGGTCAATGGACGGGGATCCTTACAGTCCTGGATAGGCTGCTCAATTCCCATTACTATCTGTATACTTTAAAGCAGCCCCAATGCATTCAGAATTGCTGCCTTTCTTTGCAATTCCCCCCATCTAAACCCCCACCCCATAATCACATCCACATATATGCAGAAAAGGTTGTGGACC
Organism: Psammodynastes pulverulentus; assembly: GCA_025802295.1. Classification (NCBI taxonomy): domain Eukaryota; kingdom Metazoa; phylum Chordata; class Lepidosauria; order Squamata; family Psammodynastidae; genus Psammodynastes; species Psammodynastes pulverulentus. The sequence goes on along the minus strand of JAOYMU010000001.1, from coordinate 70,560,010 downwards.
ACTTTTTTGTAAAAAAAAAGAACAAGAGCAATTATTTTGTATACTTTGCAAAAAAAAAAAAGTTTCCATGGAAAGAACAATAAAAATGTACGTATTTAATGTTGCTTGGTTTGTTGTGCCAAACTTTAACTTTATATATTTATACAATATGGATGCTGAGAATGTTTTCAACACTATTCTAAATAAAGATCCTTATTTATAAAATGGTTGGAGTTATTTGTCTTTGGCTAGGGAATCCCAGTTTAATATTGACAAGTAATTTTTAATTCCGTTTGGTCATATTAAGTCTCCAAGAATTTCATGACCAAAATAGAGTTTGGAAAAACTGGGTGTGCTATTATTATCCATATTCTGACATTTTCATTGCAGATAATTACTTGGCAAGACATGCAAGTAGTTCACACATCATGTTAAGGCATGTTTATTCAATAATTCTGTGCACAGAATCATGTGTTGTGGTAAACCACAAAACATCAACTATAATGACTGAATTCACACAATACGCCAAGTTGTGATCAAATGCAGAGTGACATGTTAAACCAAGTTCGTGTTTTCTAAGGATTGCAAACTCAGTCAAAAACTACTCATTCCTGAAATGAGCACTTGCTAGATGCACTATTTTTTATACGTAATGCAATGTTATATTTGTAATGTCATGACCGTACAGTTTCTATTGTCTAGAAATAATTTAAATAGCATGAGCAGTAGACAGGAATCTAGATTTTAATTAACCCACTCAGAATTTAAGCCATAATGTGGTTGATTTGGTTTTAGCTCAGTGTGATGCTTGTTGTGTTATGTGGTTTATTCAGTTTAAGCAAAGCATAGTTTAAGATTAATTCCAGTCAGTTTGAGGATTGCTTGAGTATGAAAAAAATACTTCTTGGGCTGGTAACAGGCCGTTTAAACATTATTACCAACGTCTGTTTTAAGAGTCGTATTTAGAGTTTGGTTTTCCTGAATCATATTGATACATGTTTCCGAACTCTTTAATAAGTTTGTATGTGAGAACTTAGGAATTAAGGGAATAGCATTGGTGTTGTTAACTATCCACTACTGCTAAATGTAAAATATTAAAATCAAATAGGACTGGATGTGAATACATATTAAATATATGTTTAATTTTGAGAAAAATGCAAATATCTCTAGAATATTGAAAATTTAACGATATAGTGAGACTACTTTGTTCACAATACCAAATATATTTACTCCAATCAAAGCAACTTTATCGGCTTCAAGTTTCTGGTTTATTTCGACTAGAATTGCCAAATTGATTTTAATATGAATGAGTTACCATGAAACCAATGCTGCAAAAAATTTACAATTGCTTCTGCAATTTCACTCTTTTCAAATCACCTGCAGTTGCACAACAGATCTTGAACTCAGAAATTTTAAAGCAAATTAGGAATAAGTCATGACTTCATACTGTGGCTTGCGGTAAAACCAGTCCCACAGATCCAATCATCAATATATTCTGCTTTTGCTTAGAAGCAGAAATAGCTACGATATTGCTATAGTATAATATAGAATTGATAATGCCAGAAACTTCGCATGGTAAACAAATGGGATAAGTACAAGGAAAATTATCCCTTCTAATTAAATCCATTATATATTTCAAAGGGTCACATACTTTGTGAGGTGGCAATAGTCAAAGAGAGCCACAAAGGAGATTTTTATTATAAGATACTGGGAAAATGCAGCTTTTTTTTTTTTACAATGTTAACATTGTAGAAGTATGATATAAATAAATAAATAAACAGATTTCTTTCTTTTTTCTTACAACCAGTTTTCTACTTTATTTTCTCATGTCTATTACCTCATACACCAGGGGTCTTCAAACTTGACAGCTTTAACACTTGTGGACTTCAACTCCCAGAATTCCTCCTCCAGTCATGTTAGCTCAGGAATTCTGGAAGTCGAAGTCCACAAGTCTTAAACTTGCCAAGCTTGAAGACCCTTGTTATACACTATTTTATCAACATGTTTACAGTCTATATTCTACAGTGCTCTTTATTCCTGTTTTTTAACTTTCCCTTTTAACTCTATGCCCACTAGGACTTTTGGCCTCTGCCTGGTTCTCTATAGCCCATGTTAATTTACATTCTCTTGTGTGGCTTACTGTATTGTGCTGGAAAGTGGAGGGTGTTGGAAACTGCTTTTAGCCAGACTTTAATTCCTCACCTGCTCCCAGTAGTTCTTTAAGTTGTATTGACTGATGCTTTCTTTATGGAGGACTTAGGCTGCCTTCAGTGCTCCATTATGGACCACATGTTGGGCTTCTGTCTGGATGCTTCTTTTCTACCGGTGCTTAATTATCAGAGTTTGGGGTTCAGAGAACTTCTCAGCATTCTGAATTCAAAATTACTTACTTCCTGGGTCTTCCTGCTCTACCATTATTATGCTTCTTCTCCATAAGACAGTAGTTGCCAATGCTTCTTCCAGCTACTCTGCTATCAGTGTTTCTCTTATAAGTGGCCTGGTTTGGATTGGGGTGCTATAAATGACCGAATAGCCTTTATTCGTCTTATCTTTCCTCATGTCTACAATTCCCGGGCAACCAGCAGCTGGAGCCAAATGTTATTTCTGGCAAGGATGAGGAAAATAACTTCCATGCAGCTGTTCTTTTTCTGGCCAGTAAACTGGCTTCTTGGAATCTCCTCTGAGCAAGTTGTCCTTCCTTCGAAGCACAGGGTACCATTTTCCAGAATGCTGGCTAATAGCCACATTTGCCATTTCTGTCCTCCAATATATTATTTGTATTAGCGTACCAATATACCAAGAATAGTCTCCCTTGGTGCCTTCCAGATAGATACAACTTAACTCCCATAATCCTTAGCCCACACACATGGAGGAGATAAGATGGAAGAGGCTGATCAAGCACTTGGTTGCATTGCACACTGAATCTTTGGATGATACTGAAAGGCTTCAAGCAGGACATGAGACTGTGTCTGCTTTTTTGATCTATACTGGGGACTGAAAGAGGTGGAGGGAGAATAGCTTTGTTACTTCAAACAGAACTTTTTCCAGCTTTGAATGGATAGATAGAATCTGCTTGGCGGATTGAGCTTTGAGGGTACTGTATTATTCTGGATCTGATATTTTCCACTTTTAATGTGACTGACTGACTCATATAAAAATGTATGAAGCTTCAATCACACCATCATGACTTATTTGACTGTGTCCTGTGGACATTCCTATCTATAGGGCATGATGATAAGGACTTACTATTTTATTTTATTTTATTTTTATTTATTTTAATTTAAATTTAAGCACATTGATCTAGAGCTGCCCTTTTTGTTCTGGTTCACTCTCCAGTTTGAAGGCTATTCACCAATTTGCCACTCATCCTGAACAAGATTGTGAATCTTACCTTTGGAGAATTAAGTCCAGGTGACAATACTTGGCTTGGCTCGGCCTGGAAACTAAACAGGATCTGGGCTAGTTAGAACTTGGACAGGATTATTTCATGGAATACCAGAACTGGAGGCTAAATTGGGAAGTAAAAATATCCTATAAGAATGCAATTGCAAACTTCTTCCCCTTGTCAAGAAAACTGAATGAGTTTCTCCATGCAATTGTGTGGCATCTGTATCAAGCTGAGAAGACTTTCCCTTTTCTTCATAGATGAAAACCCCTTTGAAGAGCAGCACCTCTTAGAAACTCCAGTTATTGGGCATAAGAGAAGGATCAGTTTTGGTTTCTGAATGCCACTCCAAAACTGAAGAATTGCATTCCCTTTGGAGTTAACAGTTGCTTCGCTTCCTCTTGGCTTTTAGGAATGGCTAAACAACTTTTAAACTTTGCCTTTAAAGATACTTCAGTAAGTGTTATTGCTGTTTTCAAAGTTTGGGCATTCTTTTATTATTGGTTCTTATGTTGTTTATGTTCCATTTGAAATCAGTTGTGCGATGCTTTGGTGGATTTTAAATATTAATAGTAAAGATTAAAAAGAAACAAAATTAGAAGTTGTGTAAGTCCTATTGGACCCTTTCCATGTTATCGGCCACACATTAGATTGGCAAAAATCTAGTGTGCTAAATCTTGCTTTAAAATTATTTGTTTATTTTTGTGTATTTATTCCTGGACAAAATATATGTGGTCACTTTGTGTTGACACTGACTTGATGGCACATAATCAGGAAGGAAGGAAGGAAGGAAGGAAGGAAGGAAGGAAGGAAGGAAGGAAGGAACCAATGGATTAGCTAGAAAGAACTCGACTATTAGCAATAGCAATAGCACTTTAGATTTATATACCGCTTATCAGTGCTTTTTACAGCCCTCTCTAAGCGGTTCA
>JAOYMU010000001.1:70487810-70497887 GCA_025802295.1 Psammodynastes pulverulentus | reverse complement strand
ACATGATCACCCAGCCACACCTACCCAGCTGGTCATTAGGGCAGAGAACAGGTTGTTAAATTATTTGAATCCCACCAGTGGGTATAGTGGTGAAGGTCCAGACTAGAAATTGGCTGCCTGTGAGTTCTAGTCCTGCCTTAAGTACAAAGCCACTTGAACGGGTTTGGTCCAGCCCTTCTCTCTCAACCCAAGGAAGGAGTCACTGGGAAACCCCTTTTGAAAAAGCCAAGAAAATTGCAGGGGTTTGTCCTGGCAGTTTCCAGAAATCAACACTGACTTGCAGGCAGTTGCCTTCCAGATTAATTCTTGCCTCTACTGTTGGAAAAGGACAAAAAGTAGAATTTGGAAGCTTAACTTTCTGTTGTGCCTCTTGCCAATCAGACACAGCTATCACACCTAAAAAAAAATCATTTTTTCTCAAGATAGGTCATTTGTGGTCTCAGTCACTTTTTAGGTTGTTTCATAAATTGAACCCCGGGCTGAAGCAGTGTGTTTCTTTCTGGTTATTGTAAAAAGTTATCATGCTGATAATAAATGTTTGCTTAAATTTTGGAATGGTACCTGGGATTGACATCCCAAGCCTCTCCAATCACCGACAGTAGAGGATTTTGATTTAATTTCGTTGTACGAGGTACAATGACAATAAAGTGAACTAACGATAGCAAAATGAAAGCTCAGTCCACAACTATAACCAGACAATGCTGATCTGTCCTTCCTTCTTTTTCTTGGAGGAAGAGTCTTTCTCACATCTGAGAAGTGGGATTTCTACTGTCCCCAGGGCAGCTTGTCCTATTGGTGCCAGAGGCACTTCCCCACCAGCATCAATACCGAATTGAAAGAACATTACAGCAAGCCCATTAGCCCGTAATGGCTTCTGATCATGGCAATCCCAAGGCAAAAAATAAAGTCCCAGGTGAGCAGCTGCTCCAGGGCCATTGCCCAGAATGACTTGGAGAAGCAACAGAGAAAGAGCAAACAGCCCGCCTAACAGTGCCCAAAGCTGGCAAACATCGAATGAAATGAAGCCCCATAGCGCGCATTAAAGATGCCCCCTCGGGGATATTTACTTTCATCAATTATTGTTACACATCTGCTCAGTGTCAGTCGGGAGTCGGGACTAAAATGCATCCTTGGTTGTCTCCTCTCTGGTGCAGACGGCAGCTAGCCTTCTTCCTCACATATCTAATGCTCATCAGTTTCTGCTTCTACCAAACACATTCTTCTACTAAATGCACAAGTGCTTGGTGCAGCAGGAGGGCAGAGGAACAGAAGGAGACTGCATGGGTGAGACCAACGTACCTGAGCAACTTGTAACCTTCCCTGCCAGCTTCCTCATGGATTTTTTTCCCCCTGCAAGTTTCCCACAAGCAAAAACTTTGCTAGTGGGAAGGTGGCAGAGAACATTAGCATTCATAATCGGTTTGAAGGTTCATACTGACTTCCTCGGTGACTTCTGCGAAGCCGTCAGGGGGTGTTGGAAATGAGGATCGTGTGACTCCACCTGATCACCGCAGTGCAGAAACACCCAAAACGTTCTCCAATTTCGTCTCCATGGGGTTCGTGGGTCCCGGCATTTTGTAAATTGTCCCAGTTGTGTTTCCTTGGTTCAATCACTGTTGCCCTACCCCTTCCAATCTGGCCCAGTTGAAGGTTACAAACAAAGAGACATGACGGTTTTAGTAGTATATAGCTTTCCTGGCTGTCAAAATAATTTTTCACCATTCATCAGTAATGATGTTTTTCAAAGGGATTTATACCATTATTTTAATTAGCTAAGTAGCCAGTAGATTAGATGTCTTTCTATATACATAGAATTTATATATGCATGTGAGACAGTACAGGTAGAGCTCGACTTACGACCAAAATTTCTGCTGCTGCAACCTTTCTTGTCATGGTTTTTTAAGTGGATCGTTGCAGTTGTTAAGTTAGTGACATGGTTGTTAAGTGAATCAAGCTTCCCCATTGACTTTGCTTGTCAAAAGGTGGTCATAGGACCCTGGGAGAGGTCATGAATATGTGTCAGTTGCAAAAGGTCTGGATTTTGATCAATGACCTTGGAGATGACAGAACAGACGGACATAAATGTGAAATATGGTCATATAACTCACTTTTTTCAGTCATTGTAATTTTGAACGGTCACTAAACAAACTGTTGTAAGTTGAGGACTATCTGTAATTGCATATTTCATATCTTGATTCTCATTCATGCCATAGACAGGCACCAAGGAGTTTCTAAACTTCTATTGTATGGATTTCAAAAAAAACTAACAGGAGGAATTACAAAAACGAAGTGACATACTTAGAAAACTGACTTAATTTGAAAAATGTAAAATCCCAAACATCTCATGGAGCTGATTTACAACTTGTGAAATACAGCTCAGAAACCCAACAAATTAAAGACGGTGTGTTTTAAAGAATGAAGGCTTTAAACAGGATAATTGATGTGCAACAATGGGAAAATTGATGGAAGGCAAATATTAAATTTGCCATGAATATTACATTTACAGAAAATGGATACAAGATATTTCGTTATCGATATATTACTCCGGTGCTGACTGTCATAATTGATAAGCACGTTTTAGAAAAACCATTAAAAATGCAATAATTAGTCCAGATCATTCTTTCATATCTGATGGCAATGTTATAAAGCTCAAAAAAAAAAGTATGGAAGAGATTTATTATAGAAATAAACACATTTTAAAAGTTGAATTCTCTTTTCTGCCAGCTGTTTTTCTGTTAAACATACCCAAATTGCATATCCCTACAAAGTGTACTGAGTTGGCTCGGTTTATGAAACCAGCTGCCAGGACAAATTATCCCTTTTATTGGAAATCACACATAATTCCCTCTTTAGAACCATAGCAAATTAAACTGTGGGAGTATGCATCAATGTCAAAAATAACTTTACATTTGAAAAACAAATCTGGGACAGAATTTAATTCAACTTGGAAACTGCTTATGGATTATAATTCTACTACATATGGATCTTCTAGCATATCTGAAGTTTGAGTTTCTTCAACATAAGGCTTTTGTTCATTTGCTTTTGCCTGATTTGTTAAATAATGATAGACACGTTAGATAAGACAGAAACTTGTGTTAATGGTTCACTCTGACTTATTTATATCATATTGATCACTTTTTTAGATTTTTATCCCATTTTTTTTTTCATATCATGGTAAATAAACCTAATACTGCTTCCTCCTCCTATTTTCTCCAGAACAGCAACCCTGTAAGGTGAGTTGGGCCAGGGGTGCGATTCAACCAGTGTAACAACCGGTTCGGTGAATATGCGTTCATTAGCGTATCTAGAGCACATTTCAAATCAAGAAGATTCCTTGGTTCATGCTGGTTCTAGATTACTTCTGTCTCTAGAGTAGATGTAAGACTGTCTCAGTAGGAGCAGAGATCAAAGAATCAGTTCAGATGTGAATTTTACTTAATAGATATCGTGTACAGTGAATATATTTCATTCTAGTGGCGCAAGGATTATGGGGAAAGTGTTAGATAATTTTTTACTCAGGTATTTTCTATTATTATTTTTATGCAGCTCTACCTTTATGAAAATTCTGCTTTTTAAAATTTCTTTAGTTATTGCTTGCTTTTTTTCTAGGAACTTGGTAACATTCATGAACAGTTTCCCTTCAGTGTACTCTGTTAAGAATACTTATTAGCGATAGCAATAGCACTTAGACTTTTATACTGTTCATAGTGCTTTGCAACTCTCTCTAAGCGGTTTACAGAGTCAACATATTGCCCCAACAATCTGGATCTTCATTTTACCGACCTCGGAGGGATGGAAGGCTGAGTCAACCTTAAGCCTGGTGAGACTCGAACTGCTGAACTGCTGGCAACTGGCAACCAGCAGAAGTAGCCTGCACTTCTGCATTCTCACCACTGCACCACCACAGCTCAGTTAGGTGACAATAAGAAACAGTAACCCATCCAAAATCTCCCAACCAGTTTTTGTTTTGTTTGGTAGAGACTTAAATCCCAATACCTCAACTTTAACCTCTGCATTATCCTGTTCTCATACATGAAATCCGGACTGGCAAATCTTAATAGGTAGTAAGAGCGTATAGACTGTGAATACCTAAAGATCAAACTTGGATCACGTTTGATAGTGATCTAGCATTTTTCAGTGAAATGGTGTTTCTTAAATATGTCTGGATGAATGAGATTTTTCTGCAGAAGTTCACTGCAGAAGCAGTGAATGACACTGCTGCTTGACAGAAAAATGCAAGAGTGTGGCCTTAACATAATGTATGTATCATTTTAACAGTGATCTATTGCAAGAAAAGTACAAAGCCATGGAAGGGTCTCAAAGTTTCTGGCCAGCCCACCCAATGTAACCTGTTGAAAGGTACAAATGAAATATAAAGGAGATAAAAGGATTTGCCCAAAGTAGTATAGTTCTGAAGTAATCGATGCTTTTATTATATAAAAGGGAAGCAGCAGATGAGTAATTTGTAGATTTAAGTACATTAATTGGTCTCAAACACATTAATGGATTGGAAACTAATTTGCAAAATGTGGAGTATCGTGTGAGCCAATTTATGCACAGACCAAATTTCCTTCCTTAACCCTTCATGAAACTTCTTCAAAACCAATGGCTACTTTCTAATTTTTTTGCCCTCATCTGTAGTCACCGATCACAGGAGGGTAGAATTCACATTCTAGTTGAAGAGATTAGATTCTTTGCAGTAATAAGAAGAGGCATCAAGGGATCATCTTTCCTTTTCGTGACTTCTAAATGCATTCTCCTCCAGATCCTGTCCCATTTTGCTATAGTGAGTGGGATGTGAAGTTAGGAGGGCATGTAAGGTATTTCTTTGGTACATTCTGCCCATAGCGTTTACTGCTTCTCTCAAATGTTTATTGCTTGCACTCAGGAATCAGGATGTTTCTCGCACAGAACTGACAGTGGAAAACACTTTTACTTATATAAGTCTTTATAAATGCTAACCGGAGTTGAAGTGTCCACATATTATCTGTGTCTTCAGTCTTCAGCATTTTTTTTTTTTTTGCAACACATTCTGTTTTATTTCCCTCTACGGTTGTGTGAAAGAATGAATTCCTAGTCGCCAACCATATAAACAGATTTCAGGCTACTGTTAGCAGGCAGGAAATTATTAATTATTTACTAGAGGGAGCATGTAAGTGTGCAAAAGATTGTACTCTATGTTATTATTTTAGTCGTCACTACAAATCATTGCTGTATTTTGTCTCATGCTATATGAACAGTAAGTCTCTAGTATTTATATTTAAATATTTAATCCTTATGACGGGGGCTATTGTAAGTTTCATTTTACAGATAACAGTAACAATTGTATGATAAACTGTGATTTGCTTGCGGCCATTCAACTAATTTCATAATTGCATCACAAACTGAATCTGTGTCTCCAGTGCCAAGATTTTATCTACCAAGTGGCACTGAGCAGGATTAGACAAAGTATTTTTTCAGATACCCGAATTGGAAAAGGGTGAGCTTTGCAGAATGAAAAAAAAAGTTTTAATTGTTCTTTAATAAGGAACAAATCCATTTTTACTTCATCATGAAATTAATTCCACGTAGCTTAGAGGCATAGTTTCTTAACCATGATGGGAGAGGGAAGAGACACTGCAGAAGATTGTTTAAGGATGAGATATATTATTACTATGGTTCAATGCACCATCAACCACATGTTCAGACTGGGTTTGGCATTTTTGTCCACCTATCGAGTTCTTCCCAAGGACCTGGAATAGGCAGGTGTGGATCTTTGCTGGTGTTATTGGTGTCGCCGTAGGATGTAAACTGTTCCAAGTAAAGCTGGGTTTTTTTGCAATTCACCGCTATTTTATTTATTTATTTCACTTGTGCCACTCAACTCTCCAGATGGTTCAATTGAACAAAGAGATCGCAATAAAATCAATACAAATAAAATCAAAGATGGCAAGTGCAATGAAGCCAGGGGGTTGAATCTCCCTCACCAAAAGGGCTGGTGAAGAATCAGGTCTACATAGGATAATAGAGTTGGAAGGTCATATAGTCCAACCCCCTGCTCAAACAGGAGAGTCTATTCCAAATATTAGTCTCTACCTAGGATTGAACTCACAGCCTCCTGATTATGAGGCGAGAGCTCCACCTCTAGGCTTTTCTGAACAACAACCTAGTAGGTCCATCCAGTTATCAGGAGGAACCTAGTTCCAGAGGGCAAGTGCTGCTGCAGACAAGGCATGCTTTGGGAGGGGGGGTCCCAATAGATGGTGTTGTTCATTCAAAAGACCCCAGAGAATAGACCCCTGTAGAACTGAAGGACTCCTTGGAGGATCAAATTGCCCAAACAGATGCTGTGAGAGACAGGGAGAAAAACTCCTATTAAAAAGTTTACTAACCTGGACAGCTGAACTGCTCTCTGATTTAATATCAGAGTTATCCAATTAACTGATTCTGCATTTCAACCCACATAATACACAAAGCGCTTACTATAAACAATTTAGGCTTTGAGTGCTTCCTTCTTTCCATAGAATAATAAAGTACTATACTCCTTTTATAGATTGATTTTTTTTAAACATCAGAACTGATGTGGCTATAGCTACATAGGATGCTGCACTTAAAAAATACACTAAGCAGTGGTATTTTGTATGACTATTTTAAAGAAGCTGTGTTTTTTCATGCATCATGTCATAAATATGACCATTGAAGGAGAAATTTAGAGGCCTTCCAAGATACTATTTATCTTCATGTGCAAACCAAGAGGAGTTTGGATTTTCACGCTGATACCTTTCTGCTCATTAGTTCTCTTAGTGGCAGAAGAATCACAATCGTGTGAATGAAGCCCCAACATTTCCTAATCTTCATAAGTATTTTCATTGAACACTAACAGTAGGGAACACTTTTGAAAGTGAGGGCATGTCAAAGCTGGCCCTCTAATCAGAGTGAAGCAACCATCTTAGGTGGCAGATGCTGGGAAACAACCGTGAGCATGTCAAAATGATAGCCCTTACATAATGGCATCTTGGAGTCTGATGCAGATATAGGGTGTAGCATTTGTGTGATGATTTCACATATCTCACTCCCTGGAGGAAAACATCAGGGGATGAGAGAAGGGAGAATGCTGCATTAGCAACTTCCTAGATGTTCTTGACATTCTTCAGCTTTCCTCTTTCTTGACAAGCTATAATACGTTCTCTAAACTACATACCTGTCCTCAGGTACACCGGCAAACATTATTCCATGATCGGTGGGATTCAGTCAGATTCATCCAACAATAGCTTAGAAATGGCTTCCATTTTCCCCAAGAAATTAAATTTTAAATTAAATAAACCTATTTTAAAACTTTGGGAATAAAAAATCACTTTAAAAGATGGGGTTGCACAACTTGTTAGATTAAGCCAAAAATGAGGTAGTGTACTTTGTAGTTCAGTTTGTGTTCATATTATTTACACATTGATATTTTATGGATCAATAATGTCTTAGATCTAGATTATGTTATAATGATACCAAAATACAATTTTGGCTCAAATTGTTTGTAGGCATTTATCCAAGGCATCTGTATGTCATTAGCATTATTGTTTATTTCATTATCATTTTGTTGTAATTGCTTGGGGCAGTCTACAATTGAAATATAATAAAATAATTGAATAAACAATGGTTCTTCATAGGAAAAGAAGAATATGGCATAGACTGTATATGAAGCCCCATCTTACTTTTTTCAGTGATTTTTGGATTCCGCTGCTCTGATTCAATAAATCGTCTATGGTGCCATGGTGTGGTTTTAGAGCTGGTCTTCCTGTCAGCAAAGAGAATCCGGTTTGTATAATTACAGAAATGGTTTTTCTGGAAGGCATCTGGCTTTTCCATTTTGAAGACAGGAACAGTGTCACAGCCACAGGTGCAAAGAGAGACACAATAGAGAGATCTGGAGGCCCAATAGGAAAGTACTTCACTGGCAGTAGCTACTGGACTAATTAGCTAACCCCACCTCCCCCCTGTGTCCCTGCTCCCCTTCTGCCTATCTTTTTAATTTCATATTGTTGTACTTCCATTGTTTATTTTTATTGTTTTATTTTTTTTTTGCTATCATTCTGTTTACATTTTTGTCATCTTTTTTTGCTGCCCAGAACAAGATGGATGGCAAATAAATTTAGCAAATAAATATATAAGATAGATATCCATACAAATCCAACAGAAAAAAAAGGCACAGAAACACAACCTTTATTTTTTTACTGCTTTCAGGGATACATCATTGGTTATCATTCTTGGAAACTAATTCCCATTGTGAATACAGAATAGTTTCTGCTAACTGCTTATTATAGCCTCCGTGGTATCTAAGTATATCTTGACAGGAAAAGAAAACACAGAATAAGAGAAAGCCATTGGCTTTTCAGATTGTTGCCCCTATTATAAACAAATTATTATCCAATATGTATTTTGTGCCATAATATCAACAACATGTTTCCACTGGATATGTTTTTAAAAATCTGTTTAGAACGTTTTCAAATATTTATTCATATTATTTGCCAGGAAAGAGTTCTATAATGTATCAAAACAAGAAGTGATATGAAAAGATATGAGTTTAATTTTTGTCTATTGTTATGTGTGGGCTGGTTTCTGCATTTGGGGAGGTGGGAGGCTTTTGGGGCTGCCTGGAAACAGCAAAGGACCGGCCTGCAGTGTCTCTGCCAGCAAAAATGGAGCTTGGGATGACCGCCCATGGAGCTCCATTTTCGCTGGCAGAGGGTTGCAGGAGGCCGTCGCAGCTGAAAATGGAGCTCATGAAAGTTAATGGGCAGCCCTCTCAAGCTCTGTTTTCACTGGCAGATGGTTGCAGGAAGCTGTTGCAGCCGAAAACAGAGCTTGGGAGCTCATTTTCACTGGCAGAGCGCTCAGGCCACCACAGGCGCCCCTGACATGAGTGACATCGAGCTGGCCACTGCCCACCCTGGCCATGACCACACTGGCCCCACAAGGTCAAACACACAACCTTGATGCAGCCCTCAATGAAATTGAGTTTGACACCCATGATATAAATAGTTATTGATTATTGGCAAGTTAATGGCAAGGTTTTCAAATTAACATAGTCAATGCTGAATAAGAATTTTAAAATACTGTATTCCTTGTAGAAGAATGGCATAGAACACTAGTGATTCTAATTATCCCAAACTTGATGTTTCATGATTTTTTTAAAGTTTTCCTCTGACTTAAAAGGGTAGTATATTTGGACCCAGGTTTTGCCCCACTCCCAAAAATGTTTTAAAAAGAAGGCAAAATGTTTGGACCTGTCTCCTGTGGAATCTCTCAAAGCCGCCAAATTGACTATTTTCCATTTCCTTTTTGGGTTCTTTTATTTCTTTTTCTTGGTTCCCCTTTCAAATATCCATTGAAACAAAATAAATAAAAAGAATTGTTTTTGTGGCAGCAGAGATATCTTCAGATTGATTCCTGAACTGGTGAAGATCTGGCCCAATTAATCATACAGTGCAAGTTTATGAGAACTCCAGGATTTCATTGCTTATTAACAGAAAAAAAAACCCTCACTTAGTTCAGATATTTCTCAGCCCTTTATAATAAATTGATATGTATATATAATACAATACAAAGGTAGTCTTTGACTTATGACCACAATCGAGCCCAAAATTTCTGCTGCTAAGCAAAACAGTTGTTAAATGAGTTTTGATTCATTTTATGACCTTCCTTGTCACAGTTGTTAAGTGAATTACTGCAGTTGTTAAATTAGTAATGTTGTAAAATTAATCCAGTTCCCCACTGACTTTGCTTCTCAGAAGGTCACAAAAGATGATGGCATGACCCTGGGACACTGCAACGGTCATAAATAAGAACCAGCTGCCGAGCAGCCAAATTTTGATCATGTGACCATGAGATGCTGCAACGATCATAAATGTGAAAAAGAGTCATAAGTCACTTTTGTCAGTGCTGTTGTAATATTGAATGGTCACTCAACAAAATGGTTGTAAATCAAGGATTACCTGTATATCTCAAAATTAGAAACCTCCCATCTTCCTTACAGAGGCACCCTAGATCAGGGGTCTCCAACCTTAACAACTTTAAGACTTATGGACTTCAATTGAAGTCCATAAG
>JAOYMU010000001.1:70212913-70228146 GCA_025802295.1 Psammodynastes pulverulentus | reverse complement strand
AAGGGAATATGGTTTAGATGGTTACTACCAGAGGGAATGTTGATATTTTGGGAGGGAGGTAGAGTAAAAATTAAAACGTTAAGCAAGGCGGAGGCTTTTATTAAAAAACATTCCTCCCAGTTGGGAGGTGAAGATGGGGGAACGGAGGGAGCAACAGCCTCGCCCGGGGACAGGGAAGAAGAATCAATTGCAAAAAGACTTAGGTCGCAGAAATGTAATTATTTGAAATGTTGTTATAATTGTTGATACAAGTTAAAATGAAAAGGATGATTGAATGAATAGACTAAATAATGTAATCTTTTTATATGCTTTACCTTTTTTATTCTTTACAATTGTTAATTCATTATTTGGGGAATCCTCACCAACGGTAGGGAAGCTACCAAAATGTTATTTGAACCCATACCCTTTCCCTTTGTAAAATTTTGAAAACTAATAAAAATATTTACAATAAAAAAATAAATATCTTGCACTACTTAAACAAAAAATGATCAAAATAAAGTTTGCTTAAACTTAATTTACAAAAATAAGGAATATGATAACTGTTTGCAACAGCATGCTTACAGAAGTACAAGATTTCTTCAAAAACTACACGTGTTTGCTGATGGCTCTTGAAAAGAATATGATTTTTTTTTTCTCTGTAAATACCTAAGAATTAAACTATATGCATTCAAACAACTCTTGATGCTTTATACCTTTCAGCATGTGCCAACAAAACAGGAGCATCCCAAGGCCCTAAATCAACTAGCAACTTCAGTGTTTTAAACATATCTCCGTTTTCAAGGGCCGCTGTCACAGGGCTAGTCAAAGTCAGTTCTGAAATCAATAATTGTATGTTACAAGCATTATGCTTAACAGCAACATTAGGCAAGACATTTTCATAGTGCCAATTTTAAAGCAACTTTGCTGAAAAGGTAAGACATTTTGTATTTTCAAAGTATATATGTTTCATTGCAAAAATCCAAACTATCGTAGTTGCGATAACAAAATTATGGTCATACAAACTCAGCTACACTGACGGCTTCTTGAGTCCTAGCATTATTGATAGAAATGCACTGGCAACAGACAATTTACTTGAGATGATTCCCATTCATAATGGAATTTTATTCATTCCCCTCCACATCTATAAAATCTATTTTAAATTATTCCTAACCAAAGTACAAAAGAATACAGGGGATCAAGGGAAAATTAATATATTAGAAGTAGAGGTAGTCCTTGACTTACAACCACAACCGAGTCCAAACTTTCTGTTGCTAAATGAGACAGTTGTTGAACGGATTTTGCCCCATTTTATGACTTTTTTTGCCACAGATATTAAGTGAATCACCTCAATTGTTAATTAGTAACCTGGTTGTTAAATGAATTTGACTTGTCAAAAGGTCACAAAAAGTCATCACATGACCCTGGGACACTGCAACCATCATAAATATGAACCAGTTGCCAAGCATCTGAACTTTGACCACGTGACCATGGGGATGCTGCAATCGTCATAAGTGTGAAAAATGGTCACTGAACAAATGGTTGTAAGTCAAGGATGACCTAGAACATCTTTGGGCTAAGGACTGTACTTGGCTCTTGAATGGCATTCCTAGATTTAAAAAAAATGTGTAGGATTAGAATTAAAACTGAATTGAAATTACTTAAATAATATTTAAATAAACTGAAATATTTTTAAAAAACTAATATGATTATATTTAACCTCTCCTTCGTATCTTTGATCCTGAGGTAGTAATACAATTGGATCACCCCTTGGAATCAAACCTCTGATTCAATCTGGTGCTTCAATCAAATCAGTCAATGGATTATTGTATGTGCACAATATACGGTGTTACTGACAGCTTTCCAAGCGGCAATTTCAAGTCACACTAACAATTTGAATTTGATTATTTATTAGCGACGTCTAATCATTTATTGATCAGTAGCAACTTTTAAAGGTAGTCTAGAGATGGGGGGATTGCACATGACACCATTCAGATCAATGTGCGACCATTCTTATTTTAATGAGTTTCATAGGAAAAAAACGACATGAGAAAGTTTAGATGTGGGTTACTTGCACTCACAATCACGGTGTGCACTTATATGCACTGGATAATAATAGGTTGCTCCAAAATTCTGAATATTATAATTCAAATCAGAAGAAATTCCAAGGCTACTGTGGGAAACCGTCAGTCCACAGATCTAATTCCCAAGATTTTCTACAGATTTCTCTGCAAGACACAACTCTACCAAATGGACAGACACCAACACACAAGACCCTGAAAACTACTTGCCTTTCAGACCTTCCATATAGACATCCCAGACTTCAGGATGATTGTTGTGACAGGTAATAATACACCTCTTCAACCTTTCTAAATCAAGGAGGAAAAAATAGTCTCTAATGAATTTAGAAGCCAGGGCACATGAACCATCGGGTAACACACCTGGCTCCTTATTTACTTGTGAACTTTCATATACATTTAATTCAAAACATAAAGTTGTCAGCTCTGTCAGATCTTTTTTAACATTCTGTGCTATTAAAAATGGGGGATTAATCTGGTAAGTCTGGTTGAAAACGGTCTCTGTCCTCAAAGACTGTTCCTCTAGTAGATTATCAGCCTGATCATTTGTAACTGAATTAGTATTTTCTTCCCAAGTTTCATCCTGTACTGTATTTGAATTTTCACTTTCACCATTTACTCCCAACACTGTGTTCAATTCCTTATCTTCGGGCTCATTGTGTTGCTCTTTTAGTGCATTTTCTTGAAAAGATCTGTCTTCAGATTGAAAAGGCATTTCTTTGTCTCCCTCAGTTGTCTCCTTATTTAAAATAACAGCTGCTTTTAATCCACAGGTTTCTTCAAGAAATGAAATCCAATCCAACAAAATTGCCCTCAAGTTTTGTGGTTGTAACAAAACAAGTGGATCCTGGAGTCTGGACCTTTAAAAAAAATGAAAGAATATTCAACTTATAGTTTAGTGAATACAAAACTGTTGGCAAAGAATTCTGTTGAACCAATACTGCAATTCTATTTCAGACTCCTCTAATGGACTGCAACATTAAAATACCTTTTTTATTTTCTTTATCATAATTTATAATTATTCAAATAAACACAATTATGAAGACTGCCACATTTTTTTTCATTGACATTTTACTTATATTTTAATTATTGCAATTGCAACCATTAATAGTTTCAGCACAATCAGGCTACCACATGTAAAAGTTCAGTGGATGGATTCTCAAAGCCTCTGCAAAATATAGAAACTTATCTTTCCTTCTTTCTACAGCACTGAACTATCTGTGCAACTTCCATATTCTAGTCTAGTAAAATTATGAACTTCCATACTGCCTACAACTTCCAAAAGACATTAAACTGTAAATAATATTTATATTCAAGCTGAATATTCAAGTTGGATTAACATCAAAATTTCCTACTTCTGTACAGAAGGGAAAAATGCTTTTTGTCAATTCCACCTTCTACCTATAACCTATATACATGCCAGCCACCTGCAATCTGCTTGAATGAAGAGAATTTTTGAAAATTATCTTTCCCCCCCTTTTTTTCTAGCAAACATCTCTGCTAGATTGGAATTCCTTCCACTACAGTACATGCAGAACATATGTCTGATCCCACCCAATGTACCCTACAAATGAGTTTATTATATTTAATCTGTCATTACTCAAAGGAATACATAGCAGTACACATTTCATTTTAAAAGACCTTGATTTACTTACAGAGTTTCTGTTGTTACTGCTCTGAGGTCTTTAAGGTAATCCTCTTCTGGAGACTGGCTCTGTAGCTCAATTCTTGACATTTTAATAAATAATAGGAGCATGTTAAAAAAATCCTCTCTTTTGTTTCATTTCTGTACAGTTTTGTAGCATTTAGAAGATCAGTCTAGTCTTGTGATTACTTCTGCATTCAGTCTCACATTTCAACAGTACAAGTACAGTTTTTAAAATCTAAATTTAAACATGCATTCTTAGAAGGATTCTGAGTAGAGATTTAACCACGTTTGTTATCAAATATCTACTTTGTATGCTTGATGCTCTACACTTATATTGCAAAGTATTTTTTTTTAACCCAGTTCAATTCCCATAGTAATTGTAAATGGCATCTTAAAATGGATCAAAGCAAGAACTTTTAGGCATGCATCTGCAATATGAGAAGTCTAGCTATCAATAGCTAACTGACAAAGCAGTCGTTTGCCTAATTCATTAACATACCAAACGAAAAAGAACTTTGGGCACAGGGTGAAATTTAATCAGACTCACTCTTTCTCCAGAGGCTGAGATTCTAATCTGGCAGGCACTTCTGAGAGTGACTCTTCATCTTTAACATCTTGTCTGATTCTATCGGGATTCAGATGAAGAGTACCGATTTTCTCAATCTTTTCTGTGGTTTTCCGTACAAAACTAGAAACACTAAAAATCAAAGTAAAAATGGTATGATTCTCAGAAAGAGCAGAAGCTAAATGAAAGTGGATATCTTTAACACCACATTTGTTTTTGCAGGCCATTAAGCAAATATGAAGAGTGTTTAATTAAGCATTAGCATAGATTCTGAATCACTAAGAATCATCCACTATGCAATTATTAAAGCAAAATACAGAGAAAAGTGCTGGTTCTACAATTAAGGTATTTAGCATTCTTTGATTCTAATTTCACATTTTACCATTTTGGGGGTCTGAACCAAACAAAATTAAATGGAACATTGCAGACAACAGCTGTCAGAATTAAGTGCACTACTTCTCTACCGCTCATGTAGATAGATTTGTTAAAAGTATAGAATTTCTAAAATACACAAAAGTTGCCAGTATATATATAGATGTCCACTGTATTGATCTAAAAAGTAAACATACACTACTAGCAGTATTACCATCTATAAATGAAATAGTGGTGATTAATATTTCAGTGTTTTCAGAACTATTATTAGCTACATTTTAAAGCTACATGATTGGAGGGGAGAAGTTAGAGAGAATGAATACTGGACCCAACAGGATTATTCCAAAGCCTGAACTGTATGCTCAACTAGACCTACAGAAGAACATAAAGACTTCACTGACTGGATTTGCTGAGTTTAGAAGATCCAGCAAGGGTTACTTGAAAGGAGAGGAAAAAAACTGCTGTTCATTTTTGGAAAAGAAGTCACCGGCAGTTTCATGCATATATACTAGAGACAGATCATCTAAGCAATTGTTGGCGATTATCTTTTCAAAGAAAAAGCAGCTGGGTGCATCTATTGCTGCTTTCAGAAATAAGAGAATTAACCATAATTGCCTGACTAAGAACATACAACTGTATTCAAATCAAAAAATAAATTCTGTAATTTTAGGCACACACAGGTAATTAGATATCACTTTTATTATTAAAAAAACATTTTTTTCCAAATAACAGCATAAATAATAAAACCCAGCAAAACCTGAAAGTAATTTGTTACCATCCTTAAAACAGCATATCATTGAGCAAAAAAAAAAGTAATAAAACTTTACTTTCATTTTAATTGTAAGTCACATTCATTTCCTATGTGGTTGCAACTGTTTGTTGTAACTGAATAGAACAGATCCAAAAGATAGCATACATGAACAAAAAGGAACTTCCATTAGGAAATATCAGCATATCTTTCTAGCTCCTTCCTTACTGCAGTTCTGACATCCATAACATATTGGGGTCCCTCTGACCTTCAATGTCAACTTCTGAGAGGCCTCAGTGCATGGGGAAGATCTCATTTCGTCTTTCCATCACTGACCTGAAATGTCTTGAAAGTCTGTGGGGCATTACTCCATGAAACTAAATGATAGGAAGTTCAGAAGAGATAAAAGGAACCATTTGCTCTGCACAATCAGTGGCTGCCAATTCAGCCAGCTTTAAGTCTTAATGTATGGAAGATAATTCTATTAAATAGTCATGAGAGCTATGCTTCGTACCAAGTAATAAAGTACTACAATATTGATAACCTGTTTGTGGATTTCCCGTTGATATCATTTGGTCACTAGCAGACCAAGGTGCTGATCAGATGAATCTTTTTACCTCTTTAAGCTTGGTTTTTCTTATAACCATCTTCTCCTATTAAGACTGTCTCTTATAGTCAGGCTTTGCGTATACTGCAATGGAATTTGTTCCTGGAACATTTTTCTTTGGAAATGGTACAACTTGCTTTTCTAATTAAATTCCATGCTCCCAAGTGATTTGTATGCAATATCAATCAAAAAGCATTTACTTATTTTGGTCTGCTTGCTCTACCTTTAACATTAATGTTTATATTAGAATATACTCTGGTGAAGGAGTGTCTTAATCACATCAGGTGAATTAGTGCTACCCACAGACTATTGGCAGCTTGTTCTAAAAACCCTGAGGTGCTTGTGGTTAGGATAGTCCTTTCTTCTGAAGCCTTTAATCACAATGTTGGGGATTGTGGAAAGTCTATACTTAGCAAGCACATGGTGTGAGTGGGGAACTCCCCTTATTGCCAGCTAAGCAAGTTGTCCCAAAGAAAACCAGCTAAACTGTATGGAGTTTCAAGACAGGGTTGATCTATTGAAATTTGTCACAACCAAGCCAGGAGAAAGAAAAACCGATGCAAAGTACAGGCACCTTCTCCTGAAGGAAGTGGCCAACTGTTGATTCTACACCCTATATTTCCCAAAGATACAAGATAGCAATAGCACTTAGATTTATATACTGCCTCACAGTGCTTTATAGCCCTCCCTAAGAGGTTTACAGAGTCAGCATATTGCCCCCAACAATCTGGGTCCTCATTTTACCAACCTCGGAAGGATGAAAGGCTGAGTCAACCTTGAGCCGGTGAGACCCGAACTGCCAAACTGCTGGCAGCCATGATCAGCAGAAGTAGCCTGCAGTACTGCATTCTAACCACTACACCACAGAGCTCTTTTAACTACTCAGTGATATCTCGAAACTCATAAACAAAATACATCCGGGAGAAATCCATTGCTTATTCCACCACTATGACATTTTTAAAAGAAATATTTAAGTCTCTGTTAGCTAGCTTGGGTAAGTTGAAAGCTAGGTTGGAAAAAAAAAGATATGGATTAATATGGTATGTTTAAATTAAACAAAAAAAATGATGTAATGGATGAAAAAATTCACACACAATTTTACCTGTCCTTAACAGCTTGAAGGGAGACGAGAGGAGATGGGGAACGGAATGACAATGGAATACTGAATGGAAGAAAAGTCTCATTTCGAACATTGTCCACCACCAAAGAAGCATGGGATATGCTGTCTAATGAATAAAATTAAAATGTAAAGTCATAACATAAAACAACAACATTTAGGAATTTTGTCAAGTGATTTGCCTATGTTTAGGAATGGCCACATGACATTCCCCATTCTTTTTTTTTCAGACTGAAATAGATTTTTACATAATTCTCCAGCCACAACGGTCACCTTTTAAAAATTACTATAGAAACAGGTCATTCATTTTGAATCTCCAAAGAATACAGAGATCTGAGAAACATCTTTCCCCCAGGAAGGTATGATTAGAATATGACAAACCATAATGGGGAAAAATCAGTAGGATTTTCTGCTAGAATTCAGTTATTTTTATATGTCTCACAATGAAAAATGTCATGAATGTAATTTCTTCTTATTATAATTTATGCCATCTGCACACCAATTATTAAAAGACTTTTTATATTATAAAAGGAATAGGTTCAACTGAAACAAAATTAGAAAAGATTTCCATTATCCTTTTATAAGGGAATGAATTTGTATAAATTCAATTTCTATAATTTTATATAGAAACATGCATAACTTAGTTATCAGTGACTTTTCACATTAATTACAATAAATTATAGCTTGCAAGGTGATAGCACGTATCTGGCCTTATCTTGGTTTGAAAGTTAGTCAAGAGTCAAATCTAATTATTACTTGGATCGGAAAGCTACAGAATTCCTTGACATAAGCAGCCACATATCAACATTACCACAAAGTGCTCACAAAACACAGCATACAAATTAAATGTGGTTTTACTCTATTCAGCAACTTAAGATTGCCATATGACAAATAACTCAAACATATACAACATTACAGAAGATAGCTGGCCAACAAATTTTATTAAAAAAACAGCTTTTGTGAACTGACATTCACTGTATAATATGCAGTTGCTGAAGTGAGGTTCAGCTCATGAAAGCTTATGTCTTTAGTAGTTTGTTAAACTAACAAGATGCTACTAGATTCCTTTATGACCATGATAAAGTAACATAATTCTCTTCCTACAATGTATACAACTCTACAGTATATTAATCTCGTTCAGCATGGTCCATAGAAGAACATTACATTCTGGGGTTCTTCAGAATCAATGAGTTCTTCGCCAATCTATGGATTTTGCATAAACCTACTGGGGTGCAATTAGAATAGCCTCATGGGACACCCCTCGGCAACATGACTTTGTCATGGCTAAATAGGCTACACATTCTGGCTGCTGGACCTCACAAGGATTTCCAGCAAGAAGCATAAATATAAAAACAAAGGTTCTTTTAAGATGCAATAATGCTGTATTCTGTTATACCACATGAAATAAATAATAGACCTGTTCACGAAAGCAATAGAGTATTAATAAGAAAGGGAAACTGTTCCATATGTGGATTCTCCGATATATTAAAATGTATCATGTATATAAAGATTATCATGTCTAATTTTTAAACCATGATATTTTCATAAGCCAAAATGGCCAGATTCACATATACAAACCACAATGGCTAGACTCACACAACACACTAAACCAAAATGAAAGAAAGCATATTCTGCTTTGGTACAATGGAGCAAAGCTGATCACTTAATTAGCCAATCAGCTAACTTCTGACAGATCATTAAAACTCAGAATTACTTATCGCTAAGTAAGAAAAAGAGACAAAACATATGGGTGAACACTTATGAAAATAGCATAGAACGTTGTCGTTTTTATTTAGTCTTAATATGAAATTAGTATTCAAAATCAATGCAATCCTATCTTGAGGTCAATTCAATATCATTTACCTACAGCCCAAATAATGCCAAATTATTGGAATTAGAGCAACCGTGTTCTCCAAGTAATCAAAACATGTCCAAATGCATTTAAATTACCATGTTCAAGCTGTTCTTCTTCTTGTTGTATGTGAAATTCTTTCAGCCTTTCATCTTCTGATAAAGTTTGGCTATGTAAGGAACAAGAATCTTCATCAGACTGACTGTTTCTTCTACTAATAACACGATAAATTCCAGAATCTAATATGCTGAAACTCTCCTGTTAAGAAAACCACAATATAAACTATGTGTTGCCTCTTACAGAATTAAATATAGATCACAACATTTATTTTAATGATAAAACAAAGCCAAGTTACTTTAAAGGCCTATAGAGTTTAACAAGAAAAATTACATGTTTAATTTTCCAAGTAAAGGAAATATATAGATGGGGTTAATATTCATTTCTACAGCATAAAATTATAGCACTATCCTAAACACATATAATACATCACAAGTAAATATAGCAAGTGCATTGTTAGTGCTATTATGGCAAAGGTTATTTAAAAAAGGAAGAACTGGTGATTTACCAGAAAATTTTTATTAAAGGCAAAATACATATTGAATTTTTCCAAGTCATAAAATGCTCTAATTTTCTATCAAATCAAGACATTCTTGGGATAAAACATACAAGCCAAAGTTAGGCAATTTTTAAAAATTGCTATTTTTAAAAATTGTAATACATACCATATTTGACAACTTTCTAACATATCCAATGTAACACATATAATGAAAAAAATGTATAGGAACATATTTACGTGTGAAGAAATACTGCTTCTTCTGCTACTGCATGCAGAATCTAAAGGCTCAAGTTTTGAGATCAGTTCTTCAAGTTGAGTAATGAGATCAGTTTCTGTTGACAGATCCAACTGTGACTTCAGATGTTCCAGCTTATCTACAGGAAGAAGCTTTCTTGCCTAACAATGCACAAAATGAATGTCTGAGGAAAAAAACATCAAGGCTTTATAAAATTATAGCTGAGTTTTAAATTTGCTTGGGGAAATATATTACACGTTCGTTAATTATAAATTATTCCAGTTTATGGATTATTCTTTATATAGTCATTAATACATTATTAGTTATGGCTTACTTATTTAATATATTTATTATTACATTATAGTTTAATCATTCCAATTTAATTCCAAGAGCCAGTTTGGTTTATTGCTTAAGGCAGCACTAGGACTCACAATCTCCTGGAAGAGAGACAAGTGAGTTCTTGTCCAGCATAAATTATAGATTTTTAGTAAAATTATACTGTTATAGTTAACATATAGGAAACAAAAGGATTAAAATGATATGTATCTGATACTGAAGATATTAAAGAAACAATAAAATTGCATTACTAAAAATTGATAATAGAAAGATCGAACTGAACAAACACAAGCCATCTTAAATTATCTTAAGTTATGAAGATGAAAATTCTAAGTATTAAAAAAAATAACCCACTATATGCTTGGGAAATACCGATCCCATATAGTTCAAAACAATTTTGAAATTCCTAGAGCATGGGTTTCAAACTTGATCGCATCAGATATCATGACGTATCATGACATCTTTTGCCTTTGTGGAGCTGGGGTGGGTGTGGCCTGCGCATGACATATGCGGCCCGCGGGCCGCCAGTTTGACACCCTTTCCCTAGAGAGTCTGAAGGAGGCACAGAGAAAACAAACCCGTAAAACTTAAAGGTAAAAGGTTAAAGTTTCCCCTGTCCAGTCGTGTCCGACTCTAGAGGGTGTGTGTTCACCTGTGTTTCTTAGTCGGGGGAATCAGCGTTGTCCAAAGACATTTCCTTGCTGGTCATGTAGCCAGCATGACTATATGCCAAGGCACATGGAATGTTATCTTCCCACCAAAGTCTATTTGCATTTATCTATTTGCATTTGCATGCTTTCAAACTGCTAGGTGGGCAGGTACTGAAGCAAGTAATAGGAGTTCATACCATCACTCAGCTCTCAAGTCTCAAACCTGGGTTGGCAGCTTTCCAGCTGACATGTTCAGTGACTTTAACTGCTGAGCCACTGTGCCAGCTGTAAACCTTAAGATGAGTTAACTTTAAAAACAACAATAGATTTCTATTGTTAAAAAAAAGGTATCAGAATTGTTTTAAATAAAATGAATATATTAAACAGTGAATAAAAACATCATTAAAAAAAAACATTTATTACCCGACACAAAACAATAGAATTCTGGAAAAGGCAGCACATTTTTGCTGCAAGAGTCCAAAAGCTTCTTCTAAGCAATCGTTCCACACATTTTTCAATTGTCAGAAGGGAGAAATGATAGACTTTTCCATTGGTATGTAAGCAGAAGAGTTCATTTTTATATATTGCAATATCATAGATGTCTAGAAAGAAAAAATATTACAACTTTAGTCAAAACTTTACTTCAAAACCAGCTTCAAATGCTGCACATACATCATAATTAAGAATAACTTTGCTCTTCTCTTAAAAATGTTCTGTTTACAGGCATCTGAAGGACAAGATGATAGCATTATCAGTCCTGTGTCAGAAACAGACAATTTTCTACTGGGATGTCTAGACTATCCTAGTTATTCAACCCAGAATTTGGGCTTCTTTCCTTAAAGGAAAGCCCTCCTTTATAAAATTCAATAATTAATTATAATTTTAGGAAATAAATAAAAGAGAAAGCAAAAGGAGAGGGAAGATCACCAGCAATAAGTCAATCACTATTCCTCTGCTCAGATAAGAACTGCAAATCACTAAGTCTTAAGTCCTGCAATATATGTCTGCATACATTTGTTAGGAGTTTGCAAGTTTACAAGACATAATATAGGTATAGTAGTCCTCCTTCAGCGATAACAACTAAGATTGGCAACTCAATCATTAAGCAAAGCAGCCGCTAAGTGAAAAGTCATGTGACTGTGACCATCTTATGATTTTACTTCAGCTTTCCTTTGGTTGACAGCATCAGAAGGATACGAACCCAAACAACAGGGTGGGCCCAAAAGGTGGAGAACGTTCCTAGAATTTGAGTCATGAGGGAACCAGGTAAAAGGAGAAAAAACACCCTATGGAATGCTCACCCTGGACTGGAATAATTAGCAAGAAAAGAATTGATGTTTGTATTTACATTCATTGAAGAGGAAGGGATTAAAGAGAGTAAGCAGGCACCAATCAAAAATAGAACAGAATGTTCTAGCAAACCTGTTTGCCTAGCACAGGTTGTCAACCTGGCGGCCCACAGGTGGCCCGCACACCCAACCCAGCTCCACAAAGGGAAAAAAACATCGTGAAACATCACGTGACGGCAATGTGATGCCATGAGTTTGACACCCATGGCCTAGTAGCCCAATGTTTAGGGAGGCAAACAAAAAGGTATGAAACTCATCAGGGTCTCCTCAAGTTTCAGAAAACAGCTGGGAGCCAATCAATTAAGGTGTTTTGTGGTTAGCAGATTTTAGGGATTCCTGTGGAAGATATACAGATAGTCCTCAACTTATAACAGTTCATTTAGTGATTGTTCAAAGTTACAGTGGCACTGAAAAAAGTGGTTTACAATCATTTTTTTCATTTACAACTTTTGTAGCAGCCTCATGATCAAAATTCAGATGCTTGGCAGCCTATTCATACTTATGACCATTGCTGATACTTACGACTATTGTCCATACTTATGACCGTGTCCCAAGGTCATGTGACCCCCTTTTGGAACCTTTTGACAAGCAAAATGATGGGGAAGCCAGATTCATTGAAGGTTGTAAAAAGGGGCAAAACTCACTTAACAAATATCTCACTTAACAACAGAAATTTTGGGCTCGATTGTGGTCATAAGTCGAGGACTATCTGTAGTGTTTAGCAATCTGGGGGAGGGACAGAAAATGGGTCAGGCACAGGACAATGCATACTGACTGACTTAATTGCAAACACATGCCTGAGAGAAATGCTACAAAGACCACAAAGTTGCTTTTCCCCGTCATAACAGCAAGCAGAGTTGTATTACATTGTGATTTATCATACAATAAATGCTTAAAACTTTTGTAGGAGGATATTTGAGCACAGTAAAGCTTCATTGGCATTGTTTCAAGTGTGCATAAAAGCAATTTTCTCTATATTTACCTTTCACTTCACTCCAGAGGAGAACTTGGACATTCTGAGGAATGAAAATATAAATGCCTCTTTCTGTCCACGTCATTATGCAGTGCTCACTGTAAGGAAACAGAATGCTTGTAAAGAAAATGTACATAGCCAAAATGTTTTGTATTTGTTTTTCACCGATACTACTCTTAATTTTTGACTACTCAAAATAGGAATGCTGCCCCTGCATGATGGGAAGCATTCACTTCCTTAGAAATAGGTGGAGGGAAAGAGACTCTTTGCTCTCAAACAGCAAGGTTGGCTTATCCAAACCCTAAGATTTGATCTCACCTGCCCTCTAATCTGCAAATCCCCCCATTGAACTCAAATAATTTTTGTAGGCAGCCCAGAGTCACTTTCTCATGAGAAAATAAAATAAATAAAAAATTCTTGTTTCCACATAAACAAGCATAGATGATAAAAGTGTAATGTGAGAAGCCACTTGTTTAAGCCACTTGCAGCAGAAAAATAACACACTGCACTCATTATACTTGTTAGGGCAAGAAATGTTTTTACTGCCATTAAAGGAGCAGAAGTTTCTGTGAGTCATAAAAATTCACAGAAATTGCTCCTATGACAATGTAGTTCTAAATCTTTATTACTGACACTTAAATAGTACAGTACATTAATCCATTAAATCCCAATTCTGATAAGAAAACAGTATGACTTTTAAACAATTACTATCTCTGTTCATACATCTTGCAAGTCCATAAGATGATTTTCTTTGGTTTTTGGCTGTGTACAAGGATTTATTTATTGTGTTTTGTAAAGATAGGATTACAAAATCTAATAAAAAACCCATGATTTAATAGCTTGCGTGCTTGCAAACCCAGCCAATTTTCCTTTATTCAATAAACACTGGAGGAAAACTGTGGATTAAACCAGGGCTATCGAACTCCCAGCCCATTGATCAGATGCGTCACATGCTGGCCACGCCCACGCCCAGTTTAGCAAAGGAAGAAAAAGTCCCAATATGTCACGACATGAGTTTGACATCCCTGGATTAAACCAATATGTGAAGTGTCACTATCTCTTAACATCACAGTGTTGTTTTGGGGATAATACAAAATTTATTGGGAGATGAATGACATATAAATACAATTCTTACATATGCAAAAGAGATAAATCAAATAAAAATTTAAGAAATCTCAATTTATAAAAATAAAAATGTTGCTTTACAATTACCTTAAATAAAGCAGCTTGGGGAATGCCAAAGACTGAGGACAGCAAGCAGAAACATTATACTCTGGATCCTCCCTTTAAAAAAACACATGTATGTATATTAGGGTTTAGTTCTACAAATTGCATCAGTTTTACTTCATGCTTCAGAATTAATTTGTTAAATCACACAAGCTGAAGATTTGTACTGCTTAATAGTTTTGAATAACTTTATTTTAAACTCTTTTCTTGAACCTATTCATTTACTTTCTTTACTCCAAATTTTACCTTGTTTTTTAGAATTTTCCCAAACACCTACACATACTTTTCCTATTTTAAAATATTTGTCTATAACAATAGAAAGAATATTATATACAATTGTTACCCATGAAAATATTACAAGTGACACTTTGTAGACAGTTTCAGACAAATATCTGAAAGTTTGGCACCATGTCAACATAAATCTATTTCTGTCAATGTTTCTACAATTGGATATTGTCAGGATTTTCTATATACCGTAATCATTTGTATAAAAAGAGATATCACTAAAACTAGCTCAGACTGTGTATCTTTGCCTGCCTGTTCGTATCACTTTTCTTAAATGATTGTGGACAGATACCATAAGGAAGGAAGAGGAGTACAACAGTTCTTTTTCAAACACATTTTATTAAAAGGTGTAAGCTTCTGTAAGCTACACCTCACTTCACCAGATGGTTGATGTGAGCCACACTCACCAAAGCTTCTGCCTTTTAATGAAATGTATGAAATGTATGAAAAGGTACTTTTGTGGATCTCTTCCTGTGTGGATCAGCAGAAAAATTTCAGAAGCAATTCAAATTGGCATCACTTTGGAGAAGGTGGGTGCTTCCCTGGGGAGGAGAGGGGAGGGAGGGGGGAGGAGGAGGAGAGGCGTCTCGTATTCATAATGGAAGGGCAGTGATGTCAGCCCGGCTGCTGTGTGGTTATATAGTCATAAATGGACCCGG
>JAOYMU010000001.1:70187666-70200577 GCA_025802295.1 Psammodynastes pulverulentus | reverse complement strand
GCCTGTCATGTTGAGAGTTACTCGTCCTTCCTGGTTCGTCCTCGGGCTCTTCTGCGCGATCGGGCATTGTGAACGTTACAGGCAGGTGGCAATGCGGTTAATGTAAGTGGGGGAGCGTGTTTTTCAAATTCACGCTGCTCCTAGGAAATAGTTTCATTTTCATTACCTCGCCGAATGTTTCTAAGTGGAGTACGTTTATTTTTCTCTCCTTTAATGGGAAATGAGGTCTTCATGAAATATAAGTTTCTATTTCTTTTTTGGTTGTTTTTTTTTTTGTTCTGGATTCCCTTTCTTTATCTGATCCTTGAGGAAGAGGTATAATCAAGTCTTATTTTCCAGAATTGCTTGGCAAGAGCAAGGAAAGGATTTGCTTAGTAATTTTGCTAGCCTGATGTAAGAAATGGGAGTGGGGTTTGGGATGATTTTTTTTACAGGTGCACTGACTTAAAAGAAAATGGATCTAGAATTAGATAGGATTTGCACCATGGAGAAAAATGTAAACAAACATAATCATGCTAAGTCTGTTTATAACAATGCATTTTATAACTTATTGCTTTATAAAGTGTGGTTAACTAATACACTTTATGAAGTTAGAGCACTGACTCATTCTTTAAAAATGACAATTCCATCTGTACTTTGTTTAAAAATATGTTTGGTTACAGGATTGTTTAATTAAGAACAGTTAACGATCTCCAAATTTTGTTTAAGTGTAGAGCCTATTCAGCTGGGTTTCAGGGGGTTTCAATTCAATGTATAAAATGTGAAGGATTTGTGTTTGTGTTTGTGTTTTATTTTATATTTATGTACACTGAAGAAGGTATTTAATTTCGTTGTACGAGGTACAATGACAGTAAAGTTAACTAACTAACTAACTAACTGTAAAGTTTGAGTAGAGGATTACTGGAGAAGAAAAATGCTACAAAGTAAATAGGATGTGTACTTTTTACTGGGCTGGGAAGGAGTTTTCTTGGATGATATATGATTTGGAAATGATAGAACAGTGATTTTTTTCTCTCTATTTGATGTAAAGAATAAGAATTTGGAAATCATTTACTTATAGCAGACAATCTCTGCAATAACTTTTGCTCCCTGATGGATTGCTATGAAATAAAATATCTTGCATTAAATCATCTTTGCAAATTTTGTGATTCTGTAGGTAATATAGATCCATAAATGAATATATTACAATTAGTTAGAAGTTATGTATTGTTCTTTTACTTAAACCTATCTTTAAATGCCATTTCCACTTTAAATGCCGCTTCCCATTTAAAATCTCAAAGCAAGTTATAGTAAAATTCAAATAGTGAAACATTTGATAGAAATTATACAAGGTACAATAAAACAATATAGAAAATAAAAGCAGTTGTAAAGATGCTTGAAACATTACACCTGTATTAGCCCCTTCTTTGGATAAATGTTTTTTCACCTGGTATCAGAAAGAAAATACAACTCTGCATACTTTAGTGGCATCCAAAATTCTACCTCCACCATTCTAACTCAGAGACAGCGTATGTTGTTGTAAATGAGTACTGGAAGAATGCCTTGTCTGAATATTCCCACTTAAAAATAGTTTTGTATAAATACATTTAAAACAACATGGATATAGGTGTCTGTTTCGGAAGGTAAGCATAAATTGTTTGGGCTGTATGCATGAAGAGAGTATTCTCATGCCACAATGACAGCAAGAGCATACATTTTTCTGGCATTGGGGTCTCCTTTGAGAAAATCTGCACAAAATATATATCTATATCTCCCTTTAGAGTAGCCTTTTTCTAGCTTTTTACTTTGCAGAAATCCTTGAATTTTTAGATACCAAGGAACTTTTGTATAAAAATAGCAAAAAAAAAAGTGAAACATCACACTAAAATTCATTTATGGCCTACACAATCCAGAATTTACAGTGTTTATAACAATAGCACAGTGGCAGGCTGGCACTTGAGAATGGCATACAAAAAATTTCACCATTCTATATGGTGCAGTCTTCTATGCTCCGATATTGAATAGCTGTGAAATGGAATATATATGGGGCATGAAGTACTCAAAGCTATGCTTTTTGCTGCTTTGATCAGTTTCTTGTAGAATCCCCAATAATGTTTTGTGGAACCTACAGTTGAAGTTTTATGCTGAAAAAGATTGCTCTACAACTTCAAAATGTTCAGTTAGTTAGTTAGTTAGTTCACTTTATTGTCATTGTACCTCGTACAACGAAATTAAATAATTACAAAATTCAGAATTACTTAGAAGAATTTGAGGGAACACAGACTAAAAAATTATGTCCTTGTTCCACACTAAAACATAGTTTTCTGCAAGTAAATGGAATTAATTTGATACCTTCCCTAAAACCAACTGTTCTTCATATAGTTTGCAGGCTATAACGGATATGGGTAAATTTCATTGCATACACTATAGTGATTAGAACTTAACAGGAAAGTACCAATTTCAGAAACAGCTTTATAAATTCTCTTCAACTCAGTTTTTCCAGACATTTTAATCAGTGATTAGCAAGCTAGTTCTTTACATATAATGGTCAGGTTCAAATGAGAAAGTTATTGGTCTGTTTTTCAAAAGGGGGTGATAAAGGTAATGAAATTCAGCTGAGTATATCCATTGAATTGAAGTTCATATAAAGTGTGCCACCCAATTTTGTGCATTCTCTGCCTCCCACAACAGCCAGATGGTGGGGTTGTGTGTGTGTTCTTTTTTGTTTGTTTTGAGAACCCTGGAAAGAAAGGGGAAGGAACATTTAGCTCTGTATATTTTCTTCTACTTTTACAACTGTTAAATACAGTACAGCCAAATATTCTTACAAGCCAATGGTAACATTCAATAGATTTGGTTTTCCTAATTTTTGTTCAGCTTGCACATAGCCTTGTATGGAATATTTTGAGTAGGAGTTATAGTGGAGAAGGAAAATTGCATTTCTTACAGAAATATGTATTCTTTTAATCTTCTAGGTGAATTATTAACAATGAGATTATTGGGAGGTGTTTTCTCTATATATTTTCATTTGTCAGATGAAGGTTTTAGAACATTGTACCTGGTAGCAAAGAAGTAGTATGCCTATGTTTAGAAATGTTTGGGCATCTGTTACGTTTAGGACTATGTATATTTATGAATTTACATATTAGATAGACATTCTTTGTCTTAATTATAGGTCATAATACCTTTTGAATATGTGTATGTGTGTGTATTTAAAAAATTAGGTACTGAAAGAACATTTCTTTGGTTTAAATCTAATGATAATCTGTTGCAGAAATGGCACTCCCATTGTCTTAAGTGACCCATGTATTGTTGGGTGTAGTCCAATATGTTAATACCCAGATACATACACATTTCATGCTATCCTTGCAACTACTGTCTCCATGTGCCCCCATTGTGTTCTGCTCTGAAATATACTTTTGAGAACAGATTTTGAGGATCAACTGCACGTGGAAAGAGACTATATTATCTTTTCTATGAATGGAAGCATTTAATATCTTGAAAGAAATTGTGGTTTATATCTTTATTCTAAATGTAATATTTTTAGCTTTTATAAAAATGCAGTACTTGACATCTGCAGTTTCATCACAACAGATGCAGTAACTTTTCTCTTAAATCCTCTAACAATACAGTATGTCAGAATAATATCTAAAATTAAGAGAAAATTGGAACTCCTGTAATAATTGTATATATCCAATAGAAAGGCTTAATACTTTAAACATTTTTTGAGATGCTGTACAATCCAAATCTTTACAAAGTCATGCAAATCAAATTAAATATAAAATATCACTGTTAGTGGTTTGAGACATTGATAGCTAGAGTTATACATAATACTAAAGTGTGGCTTCTTTTAACCATCGTAAGCCAAAAGCAAACAAACCTTCTTATAACTTAGTGTGATTTCTTAATTTAATTGATTAAAATGTCTCCAATTATGGAATCAAGGGAATACTTATTCTGCTCTTAATGTTTTAACAATATGCACTAATAGCAACCAGTAGTATAAAATCCCAGTATGCATTTAAATATTTGGCTATGAAAATCAAATAACAAGATTATTTTTAATTCAATATCTTATAGTCATCATGGCAACATCATCTGAAGAAGTGTTATTAATAGTGAAGAAAGTGCGTCAAAAGAAACAGGACGGTGCTCTTTATCTCATGGCTGAAAGAATAGCTTGGGCACCTGAGGGCAAAGACCGGTTCACTATCAGCCATATGTATGCAGATATAAAATGTAAGTGAAAACTTCTGAGGGTTTTTTTGTGGTATACATATTTTCTCAATATTGAGATTTTCCGTTACATTAATTGGGGGGCAAGTTTATTTTTATTTAGTAAGAATTATATGCTGTCTTTCTAGGGCTCAAGAAGGTGTACATCAATGATCTCCAACCTTTCTAGCTTGGTGGCCCGGCATGGGGGAGAAGGGGGGATGGCTCTATGAGAGTGGCACGGAATGGAACTTTGTGAGCTCAAGCACCCATTACTCGCACAAGTGGACTTCACACACATGTACGCCCACTACTTGCACTGCCCAGTTCCAAATGAGCCACAGCCCAATAGTGGTCCCCAGCCTGGGGCTGGGGACTCTTGGTGTACATAACAAGCTTTCTGCATCATACATTGCCATAAAACAAAGTCAACCCCATTTGTACTAGTATTTTAAGAAATGCATGGAAGACATGACTATACACTTGCTTTTTCTAAATAAGAATAGAACATACTCCTTTGCATGCTTAATTTTTGTTGTGTTAATATGTAGCATTAAATTAAAATGCATATAATTTTGTTGACTTGGTTCATTCTCCAGGACTTCCTTTGTAAAAAAAAATCATTCCATGTATAGTGTTCATTACACTGGTTATTTTCGCTATTCGTTGTTATGTCAGTAGCATGCACTATTTGTGGTTACTGCTTTTTAAGGTTAAATTCTATTTTTTTCATTACTGTTTATAATTCTTCTATAGCAAAAAAAATTAAATGCCTTTTTGGTTTGCAACTTGGTTTGCTTGTTATATACACCAAGATGACTAGCTAAAGAACTTATCAGTCATTAGAGCTGTAGAAGAAAGACTCTGGGAGCTGTACCTCTGAAAGCGACCATTTCAAAATAATTGAGCCCCAGTGGACAGAGCAATGGCATGATAATAACACATAAGTGAATGGTGCCATTGTTCTATTTATGTATGACTTGCTTATCCCAGAAGCAATGCCATTTTCTAGGAGCTCTAATGACTGCAAAAAAATAAGGGTGGGATCAAAATCAAACACATATATAGAATTTTGGGACTATGCGACCTATAAGCTGCTCACCTCTGGTTAGGAAAATGCTATCTATTCTCCTAGAGAAAGGCTGTAACTTAGTACCATATAAGCCTAATGTGTATGTGCATTAAAAACAAGAATTGATATGCTGCTCTTAAAGAGTAGCAGTTTCCTAGAAGAGTTGGCCAGACTTGATTATTGATTATATTAATTGAAATACATAATGTGATTTATGTTCTACTTTAATAAATATTCAGGATAACATTGAGGAAATTATGTGCTATTTTCATAAAAACTAATTTTTATAGTAAAAATGGGATCGCTATAAAGCAGTTTCTTTAAGACAGTTTAATAAACCATTTGATGTTACTAATGCATGTTCTCTTTAATATAGGTCAGAAAATCAGTCCTGAAGGAAAAGCAAAGATTCAGCTGCAGTTGGTATTGCATGCAGGAGACACAACTAATTTCCATTTTTCTAATGAAAGTACAGCAGTAAAAGAACGTGATGCAGTTAAAGATCTTCTTCAACAGCTGCTACCAAAGTTCAAGAGGAAAGCCAATAAGGAACTAGAGGAAAAAAACCGGTAAGAACCTTCAGTTAAAAATAAACTATTTGGGGTAATCTGTTAATATTAAGCAATAGTAATAAAGACTGGTTGGAGCTGCTGTGCCAGCTAAAATACAACCCTAATTTTTTTCAGTGTACCTACATTTTCTGCTATTGGAAGTGTTTATATCTCTTTTGCTAAATATAGAATGTGTTTTTTCATTATCTTAAAAACCTGAAAGACATACAATCAGTTGTAAGTCTGAATGAGATTGCAAAATGAAATATAGTGTGTATGGGGACATCAATCCTACACTGAGGTCCCTTTTTTATGACTCAAACTATTTTTCCTGGAGTTATCATTCTGAAGAATTGATAAAGCAAACTTTCTAGTTGGTTGGTAGCAATATAATAAAGAAGAGTAGCACGCACACTTACGTTTATTGCAACATATTTGTGTAGAATTGCAGAAAAAATACTTTTTCTTATGTGGGAAAATTAGGAATTTATTCAGACACCGTATGATACTTCCTTGAAATATGTGTTTGTTTCTTATCCTTTTATCTGTAACTTAATGACTTCCTAATGAAGACATAATTTTGGCCTAGGATTATATAATCATATTGTTTTGATTCTGCCACTCATTTATTTCTTACCTGGTATCTTTAGGATTTTTCTATATGTCTTAAGAATCCTGAGTAATGTAAAATGCTTTTATTTTCAGAGACTTGGATGGAAGTCTTCATTTTTTTCCATGTACATTGTATACATATCAGAGCTGATAGTTGAAGTTAGTTGCCCTAAGTTTTCATTGTCCCTTCTCTAAATTTGCTTCAGTCATCTTAGTATGAGACAGGAACAGTGCTCAGGTGTACAAAGTAAATGAAAGGGCTGGAAAATCTCATTGTAGAACAGACGCTTTCTTAGTGTACATTAGGTATGACCATTTGATTCTTTCTTTGATAAACACTACTTCTGAATGCCTAATAAGCTTAACGATAAGTTTTAAATACCCTTCTTCACAGAATGTTGCAAGAAGATCCTGTTTTGTTTCAGCTTTATAAAGACCTTGTTGTAAGTCAGGTGATTAGTGCTGAGGAATTCTGGGCCAACCGTTTAAATCTGAATGCTTCGGATAATTCTGCAGCACCTAACAAGCAAGATGTTGGCATTTCTGCTGCTTTTCTGGTATGTTCGTTTGTTTGGTTTGGTTTTTTAATAGGAGAAATGCAGATTCTTATATCTCTTCAATCATTGATTTTATTTTTAATTCAACTCATATCTTTTGGTAAGTATGGGTTGAAAATGGAATTTCCATCTTAGATCACCTTGTTAGTAATATTTGAAAACCTCTGGGAATTTACAGGAAGAATATATCTAGCGTAATACCTGCTGAATGAATGTTTTACTTTAAAAATGTGAATTCTTTTTTTTTTTAATTAGAACCCCCTAGCATGTTGAATATTGTATACAATTTTCAAAAGGTAATGCAGATAATCCTTGATTTATAACCATTTAATGATGGTTTGAAATTACAAAAGCCGTGAAAAACTGACAACACTTCCTCAAAGTTACAAATGTTGCCCTACTACCATCCATGGTCATGTGATTGTAATTTGTGAGCTTAGGAACCAGTTTACATTTATAATGGTTGCAGCATCTTGTGGTCATGTGATCATGATTTGCAACTTTCCCCCACCATCTTCTGACAAGTAAAATCAATGGGGAAAGCTGTGATTTGCTTACTGACCATGGTAGAAATGATTTTAATATAATCAAGTCACGTGATGATTTGCTTAACAACCACATCGATTAACAACCAAAATTCCAGATCCAATTTTGGTTATAGCTCAAGGACTATAGGTACCTGTATACTAACAATTTCATTTGATCAACAATTGAAGTAAATAGAGTCTCAGTCATCCCCACTAAGCAGGAAGCAACAGCAGAAAGGGATGGGACAGATAATTAAAAAAACATCCAAGCAACTGCCACACAGTATCGCACCTTCCAAAGCCATCTGACAAAAAAAATCCGCAGAGCAGGATGAAGACAGTAGACAAACAAAGGCTCCTTAAGATAGCAACAAGACAGTCTCACTCATTCACCTCAAAAAAATGTATTTCTTGGAGTTGATTGGACTCTCAACAGAATGGGCCATTTCCCGACTTCAGGCTCTTCTGGGAGGCCCGTTTTTTGCCCTTCCCAGGTTCCAGGGGCAAAAACGGCCTCTCTCGGGCTCCAGAGGCCTTCCGGAAGCCAAACCAGGCGAAAATCAGCTGGCTGGCGGGGAGGCCATGCGCAGCTGGGAGACAGCTCACATGCCCGCCGAGATGGCTCTGTGTGCCACCTGTGGCACGCGTGCCATAGGTTCGCCATCACAGGACTAGATTGTGTTAATGTATTATCAAACCATATTCCAAACATACATAATTTGTTTGTAAAGAACTTTGGGTCTTTGTGGTTGGAATGTTACAAAATTATATACATATTCTTGGAAAGACAATTGTGTATCAGCATCAAAATGTGGCTTGACAAAATGTATGTATTGTTAACTTTTGAATTTACCCTTTAGTAATGCGATGGAAAGACTGGACAATATGATTCTTTGTGCTCATTATTTAACTTGTTACTTAAAAATTGGATTAAACTGTTTTTTTATAAATCTCACTTTATTTTTTTCTTGTATTTGTATTTTTTCCTTTTTTTTAATATTAGTAAACTAACAAAAATGATGGGCAACCATTTTGAAGATATTTTTATGTTGTAGGCTGATGTTAGACCTCAAACAGATGGATGCAATGGACTAAGATATAATTTGACTTCAGATATTATTGAATCAATATTTAGGACTTATCCAGCAGGTAAAGTTATATAATGTAATATACACATTTGTAATATTCCTGTTACACATATATTCTACTTTTCTTCTGAACTTTAAGTGTTATTTAATTAAATATGCCAATTATGCTATGTTCTTTATATCACTAGGAATATATGGATCCCTCTAAACTACTATACCATGTAAATTTGTGCTAAAGGTATGCTTAATAATACTTTAAAATTCCCATAATAAAAATAATCAGGCTGTATAGAGATGTGAATTCAAAAAGAGAAAATTAATTGAACGTATGAGCATGCCCTCTCTGCCCTTATCAACAAATCCTTTAAAAGCTGTCTGGTCTTAAGCTTTTCCCACTTGAAATACCGATCGATGCATACCTAAAGAGTAATATGATCCAATAATTACTTTTTACAAGAAAATACCTCTACTTGATCTTTTATATCAGCTGAATCATTCATTTGGCAAGTGTGCAGGTGTATATGGAAATGGAGACCAAGAATTAATCCAGAGTAATTTTATTCTATTTCATTGTGGGGCAAACTCTGAACAAGGATCCTGGTCAATGCTTTCAAAGACATTGATGGAGCCTTTTTGAGTTGTATTGACACATCATTATTAGGCAGAATGTAGAAATGATTGAAGTTTGGAAGAAGGGTTCAGTAGTGGAAGTTCTATCCTGGATAGAGAATTCCTGGCAACACAGTTTATTCATTGCTTGCCTGCTGTGGGTTTAACCTTCTCCCACCATATCACAGACAACTTTATTGGTAAAAATTCTGGAATGATCAGGCCAAGAAGCAACCTACCCAAACTATATGCCTCAACAGGCACTGTGGATGTATAAGATAATGAATGTTGCTGGTATGATGTATGGTGATGATAATGTCATTCTGCGTTTTGAGTAGTAAATGTTAGAAAAAAGAACCTGTCTACCCCTTAAACTGAAGACTTTGTTTTTCAGTGCTGAAATACTCAGTATCTTTATCTTTATGTGGAAAAAAGTACTATATTTGTGTCAGGGAACAATACAATTTTTATTGTATGCTGAATGCTCTTTTTTTGATGTACTTATTCATCTGAAATTCAGTACCTTAAACTGATAAATATTGAGTTTGTGATTACATGAATTACTATTATCTTAATTTTTATGTTTATTATAGTAAAACTTAAATATGCAGAAAACGTTCCACACAATATGACAGAAAAAGAATTCTGGACACGTTTCTTCCAGTCTCACTATTTCCATAGAGATAGATTGAATGCAGGATCAAAGGACCTTTTTGCAGAATGTGCCAAAATGGAT
Source organism: Psammodynastes pulverulentus (assembly GCA_025802295.1). Classification (NCBI taxonomy): domain Eukaryota; kingdom Metazoa; phylum Chordata; class Lepidosauria; order Squamata; family Psammodynastidae; genus Psammodynastes; species Psammodynastes pulverulentus. The sequence continues at coordinate 70,190,631 of JAOYMU010000001.1, read as the reverse complement.
GAAAAGGGTATGTATACGAGCATTGTGGTATTTAGAGTCAACTGTATTAATTTTAAAAGAAGTAAACTATATGTAGTATAAGACTTTAGAAATACTTGTGCATAGCTTCTTTGGAAGAGAGTAAGTCCTATAAAGTCACCAAGAGTTTGGTTTTATAATGAAAATTACTCAGATGTAAATCCTGTTTTTAGTGGGATTCACTGCCCGTTTTTATATAGAATGTTTTTTTCAGATTTCTTTTGACTTATGTGTATTTATCTATTTGTGTATCAAAAGAATGGAAATTAAAGACAGCATACAATAATCATTGCAACCTCCTTCAGAAAAGGTTTCAATAATTTTGAGTCAGAAAGTGCTAATCTGTAAGAAAACAATGGATCAGTCAGGAATATAAATTCATTTTGGAGTGTCTTAACTGTATTATGTGTAATAAAGTAAACTTGGATGACTTACAATTTAGTCTAAAAGGAGAGAAACTCTAAAATGTATGCAAGAATATATTTAGTCCCCATCTTTATTTCATAAATAACTCAAAATGGCAAACATACCTAATGTCTCTTCCTGCTCTCATTTTCCCACAACAACCCTGAGAGGTTGAAGTCAGAGAGTGTGATTGGCCCAAAGTCACCCAGCTAGCTGTTATGGTTAAGGTGGAATTAGAACTCACAACCTCTTGGTTTCTAACCTGATGCCTTCACCATCACATCATTTACACTCTAGTGTAAATTAGGCATCTATAAAGACGAAATAAAAAGATTTGTAATGTTTGTTTAGAGTTAGCTCAAAGCAATCTCAAGAACTAGTCCTCACCATTCTAGATTCCTTATAATATGAGAAATATGATCGCTGAGCAATCTAGGTTAACAGATCTCATTCCAGACAGCAGAAAACTTGGGCATCATGATTCCTGCCATCCAGAGGACAGAAAAGAAAACAATCTAGTAGGATAAATCTACTTCACTCACGGATATTTATCCTTACAGAGCACTGTATGCACTGTAGCGGGGAAAACTATCGAGGCAAAGTTTCCACAACAGAATCTGGTCTCACCTGCCAGGCATGGGCTTCTCAAGAGCCTCACGCTCATGGATACATTCCTTCCAAGTAAGTCTACAAGCCTCAGTTTCACTCATGGATCCGTATTACTGACACATGGGGAAAAGTCAAAGTATGTGTGGGAAACAAATAATTTCAGGTAGCTGATTCCTTGAAAATAAAAAAAAACAACATACCTTATTTTTAATGTAATATATTCAGCAGCACACATGGTTCACTGGAAGGACTTTTACTCCAAATTTCATTAGGGTGACTGAAAGTACTATTTTTCACCTGTATCTGTAAATTTGCTTTGGCAACTAACAAATAAGTCTTGGGTTGCTTTTTTTTTTAGCTCAAAGATGTAGTCTGAACAGAAATAATGTAATTTGTAATGTAATTTAATGTAATATAATTTGACATGCAGAGATATCTGCCTAGAGGACAGATAATTAAAAAAAGTCAAGACTCTAGGTGTGACGGCACAATAAAAGTCATTGTCCCTTTTTACACATTGCAATCAATGCATTTACTCACATTAGCCTTACTATCTTGGATTTTGACACACACACACATACCCCAAACCCACGTATACATAATTTTCTGTAATGATACAGGTAGTCCTCAACTTATGACCACAATTGAGCCCAACATTTCTGTTGTTAAGTGAAACATTTGTTAAATCAGTTTTGCCCCATTTTACGATTATTCTTGCCACAGTTGTTAAGTGAATCACTAAAGTTGTTAAATTAGTAACATGGTTGTTAAGTGAACCTGGCTTCCCCAATGAATTTGCTGATCAGAAGGTCACAGTAGGTAATCAAGTAACCCCAGGACTCACTGCAACCGTCATAAATATGAGTCAGTTCCCAAGCATCTTAATTTTGATCACATGGCCATGGGGATGCTGCAATAGTCATAAGTGTGAAAAATGGTCATAAGTCACTTTTTTCAATCCCGTTGTAACTTTGAACGGTCGCTAAATGAACTGTTGTAAGTCGAAGACTACCTGTATTGGGCCAAATCCAAAGGAAATTCTGGTTATCAAAGGGAGTTTTCCTTTTTCTCTTCTGCCTTTGATGTGTGCCTTTCCCACACATCAAATCTGCTCTGAGTATTCTCTGAACTATCAGAAGAGATTGATGGGGATAAAGTTGAGATCATAGAATGTGGTAGTGTGGAAAGGGAATACACAGGTATACATTATCTTGGGTAAGCACCATTCTGTCAACATTGAAAAAACCATTGGGTTCAACCCCAACCTGTCAAGCGATGGTAGGCAGACATTTCTACTTTTTCATCCAATATTCAGATTTCCAGAAAAGAATCTGATATCAAATTTCTGCCGTAATCCGGATGGTGAGCCACGTCCTTGGTGCTTCACTTCCCTCCTGACGAAACGCTGGGAATTCTGTAACATTCCACGGTGCGGTAAGTATCATTTATGCAATTACTGACCCACAATAGTTATGATAGAGTAACAATTCTGTGAAGAAAACAATGTTTTAATTCAAGTAGGAGAGTTTGGGGGATTCCTTTTAATCTTATAAAATTGGCTGTAGCTTTTTAAAATGGGTGAACATACTGCCGTGCCGAGCCTCACATAACTGGCAAACTCAACCACACAGATTTCAAAAAGGTATCATTAATGCTGCTGAGGGGGTAAAATATAATTTAGAAAATAAAAATAAGCTCCCAAACAGATTTATAGTGGGCACCATGGGTAGGTTATTATTATTTTTTGTCACTGTCACAGAAATATGAATAGATCTTAAGTGATATCACCATCAAATCACCAGGATTGTAGCTTAGTTCAAGTGAAATATTAATCTAATAATAAATATTTTGACAACATGTAAACAATTATTGAATATTCAATAAATATTCAATTAATATTCTATTAATAGCTATATTATAATTAATGCATTAC
>JAOYMU010000001.1:70168470-70179742 GCA_025802295.1 Psammodynastes pulverulentus | reverse complement strand
GGGGGATTGCGCACGCATGCGCAGGGGGCAGGGCACATTGCATTGTGGGTGCCGGCACGTGCACACGCTTTCGGCACGCCACAAGAAAAAGGTTCGCCATCACTGCTCTAGAGAGTCATAGGAACATTTCTATCATTATTATAATTTGATATAATAATTATCTTTCATTTGTAAAATCTCCTTAAATTTAGAGAACTGGTATCCACTTATTATTGGACAGTTTTCTGCAGATTCTCTGGGGGCAATTTTGATCTATCCATTGTCTCTCAAGAGAGAGATTTTGATATAAGTTGAAAATAAATATGGTTCCCTTTCCTACTATTTTAAGAACTGTCTTCACCTTATATGCAGTTGTTAGGCAATGAAAATATATGACTTTAAAATGGCTAAAATAGTAAAATCATAGGTTGGTGGAGAAAAGTCTTCAACCTTTATATATTTCTTAATGTTGCTTATTCATCCTGGCACATTGTTTTGTTGTAGCAGCATTTCTTTTTGCAATAAAGTTTCTATTTTTTTTCTCCAGCTGGTAAATCACATAGAAGAGATGCTCCAAACAGCCTACAATAAATTCCATACATGGCAGTCCCGACGTATGTTGAAAAAAACGTGAAGACCACAGTGTTTCCAACAGGGGACAAATTTGCAATAGCTGTAGGAGCCGCAACTACTAACTGTGTGTAGATCTTACAGAAATTGCAGGGGATGTTAGCATCACAAGGACTCTTTAAAATGATGCTAACTGAGCTTGCACCTTTGGGGAAGAACAGAGGTTAAACTTGAAAACGAAGGAGTTTAAAGGAACCAAATCAGAAAAGCAAAGTGGCAAACACACACACACACAAACACACAAAGACACTGTTTACTGCAGTTACTCAGGAACTGCTTTTGATTTTCATAAGAGCTGCTTTCAGAAATAAAAACTTTAAGAGATGTGTATTAATAAACTCCAAGGTTGTTCATCTAATTTTTTAAAATGTATGGCACAGGGTAGAACTTAATATTTCTGTTAATGCTGTCTCCTAGCATTTTATTGGTTTCTGTTTATACTTCTAGAAATAAGTTTAAAATTTTACACAGATTAACTATTTCAAGTTCTTAAGGAACCTAGATGCAAGGAGACAAGTTTTTGTCATGGTTTCCTTATAAAATCAGTCAATGCACAGAAATACTTAATGTTTGAAGGAGACATATTTGCAAGGCAGTGCAGAATTTTATGCAGAATTTTCACCAGCCATTGTTTGCATGTTTTCTTTGGAAGGTGAGTGTGTGCTACTGCATTTTTGTTTTGTTTTTCTTAGCTTCGTTTGGAGGTGAGAAAGTCATTTGTAATGTAAGTGCAAGCACTTACAAAAATAATAACTTTTATACTTTTCACAAAACAATCTGAAATGTGCTTTCTTCAGTTTTTTCCTGATGACTGTTAGCGCTATATTTGGCGACTAGATAATCATTGAAGAGTGAATATCCCGTATCTTTAAATATATTGGGAGTCCTTACAACATTTAGATACAAAAGAGAGGCAGATCACTCTTGCCTAAAATGTACCTGTCATGTATTAAGTACTTGACTTACTAAAGCAAAAGTAAACTTTTTTTGCATAATGTGTGGAGTCAGACTCCTTATATTCGTTGTCTTAATGTCTTCCTCATTAACCATTCTTGGACCAAGCAAACGGCTTAGCTTATATGTAATAAGATGTATCAAAATGATGAGCCAGAGGCTTACGATTGCATAAACAATTTTATTGGCAGACGTTAGAAACATGGGACCCTTCTCTTAAATATCCATGCCCCTCTCCATCAAAGAATACTAGAACTGTATTACTAATTTACAGTGGATTGAGATGGTGGGTTGCTGCCTCATCTCTGTACACTGTAGCACTGATCAGTTTGTGAGCTGCAAGTTACTTACTCCTAATATAAGAGCATATACTTGTATACATGCTCTTGGTTTATGCCAGTGATGTTGATAGATTGCAACAAGTAAAACAAGTAAGTAGCTACTATTCTGTATTATGGGGTAGATTTAAGGCATTAATTTTAAATTTGCTACTACTATTGTTTTCAGAGAAGCTGCATGGTATGTACTACAAAACGATACTTGCATCCACTTACCCGTTTTTTTGCGGGGGGGGGGGGAGTCCCTTTGTATTTTACTTCAGTTGCCCCAATTAAAATGATTTGTGAAAAGCTGACATTAATCATGAAAAATAAAGAATTGATGCTGCTATGGGAATATCATCTTGCTGAAATATGATTCTGGTGGTATGTGATTACTTAAATGTATTTGGATAAATTATTTTTTGGTGTCCTTGTCATTATGCCCAATTACAGATTTTACACACAAATCTCAAAACCACCTCTGCAACAAAGAGCAAATTGAAACAGATTCTAAAGCCAAAGTGTTTTGATTGAGATTGAGAGCTAGATTGACTTTTACAAACAAATTCCAGATCATGTTAGATCTGTGAAGACATACATTTGCACTGATATTTTTTTGAGCAATAATTAAATTATGCAAGCTATAAATGTGGGTTTAATCAGAACTTGCTTAAACAGATAACTAGATTTATAGTCATTTAGCAAAATACGTGCTACCTTTCTGATTTTTTATTTAAATATATAGGCTTTGAAGAATAACTACAATTGTAAAAATATTAAATGTTTAGCTATATTATTTAACAAATAACCATTAGATTATTCTACCAGAAGGTGGCAACAGCAACTACTTGGCATTCTATTTATAGACAGCTCTTTTCTACACTTGCTATCTGACTTGCTGGTCCCATTTCTGCTGAAGCATGGTCCAAAACAGATAAGAGATTTGAATATTAACTGTGAAATGTCTTTTGCTAACCATACAAGCATTGAAATCTGGACTTATATTTAACAGAAAATCATATAATTTGTATCACTGGCATTGATAAAAACTGTAGAATAAATCCAAATTCTCTACTCAAGTGTTTGCTGGTGATTTAGGACATATTTTATGATTTTCCTTACATTTCCTTAGCTACAATCATGTAACTTAGTGCTTTACGCATCTGAATGTTTTAGAAAATTGATTGTTTCTAATATATTGATCCATAACTGACTTTCAGACTTGGTCTGCAAAAAAAAAGTTAGGAATCTATTTCTTGAACATTTCTATTTTCTAACTACTACTTGCATTGGCAATCACAAGAACTAGTTAAATAGCGTTATATGATACAAGAAGTGTTTTTCACTTTTTTAGCTATGACATTACTTAGAGATAGACATTCTGTGACTTGGAATATTTGAGTTAGGAAAGTACCAGTAATACACAGAAACTACCTTACTTTATTGCTCCATCTGCACTTGAACATTAGACCTATGTGGCTCCCACCCTGTTGGTATTCTGTAACTTGAAGACTCACTTCTAGGCTTCGGGATGAGGTGGATGTGATGTGGATGTGTGTATTTCTATCTGTACAATTGTGCCTGGATTAAATTTTGCTTTAATTTCTATTGCTCTTTATGCTGCCAGGATTGTTTGACCTATCCAATGGCAAAGAATGAGAGGAAAAAAGTGCCCTTGATAGATTTTGCATACCTTCCCGAAAACAGCCTGTTCTGAGAAGACATTAAGAGGCATTTATATTCTCTTGTCTTAAGCCTCAGACTTTCAATAGGCACGAGGAAGTCATCATAAGACCCCTTCCATAAAGGTTAATCTCTTAACAATGTGGCACTTCTTTTGAGGACTAAAAGGCTAGATAAAAGGTGGGAATTGCCCTATAAAGTGCAAGGCATGGGAATGGAAGGCTTCATGGTAAAATAAAAGGGATAAATCATGCCACAGCCTTAGCATAATCATGGTCTTCCGACAGCAGTCTGACTGTAGGTCTTGGGATCTTTAAGAGTCAGAACATTTTTAATTGGGGCATTGTGGCTGAGCATCATAGTCTGCCTCCTTATTTGTAATTTCAAATATGTGCCTGGTAAGTAACCCATGATTGGGTGGATCAGGGTTTGAAATGTTAAGATTATTCAAAAACTTAATCTGAAGTTGTGAATTTTTTACTTTCTCTGGGAAAATAAATTGGGAAGTGAAAGGAATCCTACAAATAGATGGAACCTCAATCAGATTTTTGTCGAATATAAATTGATTCAGTCTTCATTAATTTGTTCTTGTATTCATTAGATCCATTCATTACTGTTTATGCATCTTTTTCCAAGGAGCTTGATGTACCACCTTCAATTTATCTACATAGCAATGTTATGGGGTGATAATGTAATCCAACCAGGTTGCTTCCACAAATATCTATGGATGGCAATAATGCTAGATGATTGTTGAGTTTTTCAAAGTAAGCTGCATAATTTTTTTTGACAGCCATTAATGTAATTTATTTCTTGTTCCATTGAAGAAAGTAGGACCCAAAGAATAACTAAATACAAAACAACAGTATGTCTGATGACATTTGGGTGGATCCAGGCATTAAAGGATTCACCTCGAGTAATGAAAGCTTAACAGTACCTGCTTTTGATAAATGCTTCAAAGAGAAATACCAACAGATAACATCAATCAGATTGATCATAAACATCACTAATGTTTTCTCTAAAAAACTATTCCAAACTATTCTTGAAACTTTGAGCAAACATTTCAGCTGGGTGACAGGATGCTCATTTCATTCTTTTCAGGAATGTTTGAAACTTCAGCTACTATTCAGCTACAAAAAAAGCCAAGATCCCTTGTGACTAATTATTTTGCCACAGCTGACCTTCCAAAGAGATCTTTATAGTATTAAGTATTGCTGAAGGATTTTATGGTCTATTTGAACATGCCTCCTTCATAACTAAAAAGTTTGAGTCCGTAAAAGGGCCCTGCAAAAGTTATATCAATATTCTACAATGGCAAAGCAGGCTACTCCTAAGCATAAATGGTGATGTTTTAAGTGGATATCATTTAAGCAATTTGGCAAACTAAGCAACTTTTTCTAGCTGTTTGACTCGTTCTACTTATAGTCCCCAAACAAAATTACAAACAAGTATTGTCATTGCCACCGAGGTATCTTAACAAGTTTATCCTGTAAAGACCAATATTAAATCCATCTGCATTTATGTGTTGCATGTCATTTTCAATTCTATATTCATATCTCTGTTCTCTGCAATGCTGCCTCTGAGCACATGATATAAATGTTTTATGAATTGAGGATTGACAGTAACCACTGATGTTTAATAACAGCAAATTCCCTTCCATGTAAGTTCTAGCACCTCAAACTAAACTTAGAACCTATCTTTTTGTGCATAGTTTTCTCTGAAGCTATGAATGTAATGCAAAAAACATCAAGGGCTTACTGTCATCTTTTATGATTTTCATAATCATGCTATATGTCAGGAATGTCAAATTCCCAGCCCATGGGCCGGATGCGGCACACGCTGCCCATGCCCAGTTTAGCAAAGGGGGGGAAAGTCCCGATATATCACATGACGCTGCTGTGACGACATGAGTTTGACACCTCTGCTTTTTGCCATATGCTGGAAACATCTCACTGTCCAGGTAATAATTTGTTAGTATAATATCTGATTCATATTTTTTTTTACTTCTGAAAGCTTGTTTGCATTGCCATTCCTTCCCACTTACTGTAAGGTGTTCAAAAGATATCGCACAGCAACTAACACTTGGCAGGAATTTGATATAATTAATGATTCCTAAAAGATTTAGGACACATCTTGTGACTTGGGAGCATTTAGAGCTGTTTGAATGTCATTGGTGCTCTCTGAGCTTAATTGCTTACAGAAATTTCATTACTCAACTAAGCAACATCATTGGGAAAAAACCATACCCTCAACAAAAACGGCAGGGCAAACTATTGTACTTGTATAAACACGGAACAAATTCTACTCTCAATATAGTGTTAAAAGTTAGGTGTTGAAATGTCTGTAAGGAAACAACCAAGCTTGGAGAGCACCATGACCTCCACAACCCTAACCTACATATTCTATTGTTTGGATTTGTCTCTGTTCACTTGTGTAGGCTTTTTATCTCAGTGGCATGACCACCTATTGTTACATTTAAAGAACACACATTTATTACATCACATTTAAAAGCTATAGTCTTGTCAATCTCTGCAACACTCCCTCAAAATTTTGCAGATGCACTTCAGTGATGCTATCTAAATAGCACAAGGTTTCTGGGCAGCCTTGTAGCACTTAGTCTATGGCTGTTGGCCAAAGTGCTGAAGCAGACTTCTCTAAAATAAGTCTGGTTTTTGCAATATATTTATTAACCTTGAAGATTGCAAGTGACTTTCAAGTGAGGGGCAGTATTCTTCCAAATATCAATTGCTTGGGTAACTGAGGAAGGAAGATTCTCCAGCTTCTGCTTGTAAGTACCCTAGGATTTCTGACTGATTTTCATGTGAAGCAAAATGCTAAACCAATATGGACTTTAGCCTGGTCTAGAAGGATATTTTGTTCCTGCAGATTTCTCTCTCGTATAAGCAACAATGGGTGTACAAATTGGCAACATTCTACAGAAAGTTAATATTTTATCTTGGAGATTTATGATCTACTATCAATTTGATGCTGACTCAGCAACCATTTTCTTCATGATAATCTGCCCAATCATAGTCCTTCAGATCTTACTGCACTCAGCCCATTCACCTTACTGTCATTCCTCCTTTTCCTTCCACCACCTCCAGTATTAGAACCTCTCCACAGAGAGCTAGGTCTTTGCATAATGTATCCTAAAGTAATCTAATTTAAGTTCTGGTCATTTGTGCTCAGTAAAAACACTAGGTTGATTTACTCATGGTATCCTCAACAGTGTTCTCCAACACCAATGTTTAAGAGCTTCAATACTCTTCCTAGTCTGCTTCTTCAAAGTATAACATTTGTTTTTATTCAGCATCACAAAAAATATCAAATACTGTGTGTGTGTGTGTGTGTGTGTGTGTGTAAAATCTTTTAATCACCCCATAATCCCTTGCGGGGTGGAGTCTGAGCAACTGAATAGAGCTGAGTGTTTACTGGCCGGATGCCCTTCCTGTCACCAATGTGGCATTTGTTTCAGCAGATATATTCTCAGTGTGCCCAGAGAGAAATATCTGTTTCTACCTAGGATTGAACTCACAGCCTCCTGATTATGAAGTGAGAGTTCAACCTCTAGGCCACTGCCTGTGTGTGTGGTGAGATATAGCTTTTTATAGCTATATAGAAAGCTATAGCTTATAGTCATATAAAAGTCCTAGAAATAGATTCTTTTATAAATTAGACATCGTTCTAGAAGGTAGGTAAATCATGAGATTTTAATCTGCTGCCTATATCTGACAACTATAACATTTTATTCCCTTGACTGGCTAACCTTTCACTCAGTCCTCACAACTGGACAACTGCAATTTGCTATATGTGGGCCTGCCTTGGAAGGCCAGTCAGAGGTCACAGCTGGGTCAAAATACACTAACAGATTCTCCTCATTACCCTCGTGTCATTGCAACTTTGAAAGCTGCAGTGTTTACCAGTTGATTTGTGAATGGAATTCAAGGTGCTGTTATCAGCTATAAAGCCCTTCATGGCCAACACCCTGGTTATTTGCACAATTAAATGTCATCTTGGGCTTTGGAAATATACCATTTCTGCCATAGCCCCTGACCTGGAACAGCATCCTTCCCAAACTATGGATGCCTCCCACCCTTCAAATGTTCTGGAAGTCTCTTAAGACCTGGATTTATTCCAAAGCCTGAACTTTGGGTGTTTATAGAAGCTCTGTCAGTTTTTTTTACTGAATGTTATTTATGTGATTTTGTCTACGCAATTGCCTTCCTTAAATTATATGGCGTTTCCAATATTTAAGCCACCCAGTATACTTTTGGAATCAGATGGCCTTCAAATCTAATAAACAAATCTTAATATACATTTTTGCTGTGCTAAATCTTGTTTTCTCCCTTGATGTTTTTTAATCATGGTCTAGCAAATCTTCAAAAGGTTCATTTTGCTGCCAATATTCTGAGAGTAGTTTCTAAATAATTCATGCATGCAGCTGCATCAGTGATGAATTTATCTTTGTTTTTTATCTTTGTTATTTATATTTGTCACGCAGGCTCTGCTATGAAATCAAACCCAGAAATATTCTCAGTTCTGAATCAACCCACACCTGGATGCTAGCTAAAACAAAACTGTGGTTTGTCTAAGACCCCACAATTCAGGAATAAAATCCATGGGATTTGGCAATGCATAGTTCTAAATGCGTACATGCATGCGTACAAAGTTCATCAAGAAGCTTATAAACACATGTGCATCTGCCATTTTGGGATTGTGGATAAGACATCAAGCTGGAGACCAGGAATTAGTGAGTTCTACTCCTGCTGCAGCAGAAAGGCAGTTTGGTGAACTTGACCAGTAACTTCTCAGACCTAGAAGGAACTTGCAAACTATTTCATTCATTCATTCATTCACAAACACACACATACACATGCTATGTATTAAGTGCATAACCTTTCTCATCCAGTGTTCTGCAGAAACCCAGTTAGGTCATAACTGAAAATAATATGAGCTGTAGAAATAGTAATTTTTCTGCAGGAGTTCCCTGACACCTTGAAAATTACTTCAACGGTTCCTCCAAGGTTAAAAAAAAAAAAAGGTTGAGGAAGGCTAGTAAACACTATATCAGTTTCTGAGGTAATAGAAGGGAAACTCACCAAATTTGCAGATGACGCTAAGCTGGCGGGAATAGCCAACACCCCAGAAGACAAGCTTGGGAATCTAAAAAGATCTTGATAGACTTGAGCAATGGGCTCTATCCAACAAAATGAAATATATGTGGAAAAAAAGCAAGGTTTTATACCTGGGCAAGGAAAACCCAAAGATACAAATACAGATTAGGCAAAACCTGACTCAAAAACAGTAACTGTGGAAGAGCTTGCCTTCAGAAGTTGTGGGTGCTTTACCACTGGAGGTTTTTAAGAAGAGAGTGAACAATCACTTTTCTGAAATGGTATATACTGGCTCTCCTGCTTGAACAGAGGGCTGGACTAGAAGACCTCCAAGGTCCCTTCGAGCTCCATTCTTATATCTTATAGTCCACTGAGTGCCCCTTCATTGACCAGTTATCCTGGGAGCTACTTTCCAGGTTCAGTTTTGCTTTTCTCTGTCATCACCCTAGCTTAAGGAACCTGGTTCTCTGCATCTAACATACCCTACCCCTATCACCACTGGGCTCTTTAAATAAGGAGTTCAATATCATCTGAATTCAGAGAAGCTGCCACTCTGGGTTTGCAGCAAGAGGAATTAGAACTTTATGCCAAAGCCTTCAGTAATCCCAAATGATGGCTGATCTGAGTTCTGATGACACCAAAAGTCCAAGAGTTTGATTAAAGAGATGCTCATAAGAGTAGATAAGATGGAGGCACAATTGCTTGTTGCAAGAATGTCTAGTCAAGGTTTCTGCCAATCAAATTGGCTGAGGAATTCTGGGAGTTGAAATTCATACATCTTAAAGTTGCTAAGGCTGAGAAACGCTATTTGGACCAGGACTGTATGATTGAAGAGCCTGTGCAACACAGGGGGGAAAGGGGACGTTTAAATTGCAAGATTGCAGGCATCATCTTCAGTCCCCACCCCCAAATGGCCCTTGGTCTTAGCATGTCATGCAAATGTTCTCCTGTTGTTTTCTTTTTGCCTATATTAGTACGCAAAGAATTTCCCCCAAGTAGGAGATTGAACAGATAACCTCTTATAAGCTGTCACTTACAACCTCTTGGACTAATTGTATCTATTCTTTGTTTTTCGAGGGGACTGTGATTTCCACAGATTTAGCACTTCCTTCCCCCTCCCTCTCAAACTTTTTTTTAATCCTCTTTGTTTCCTTGTGTGGCTCTTGCCAAAGTGATGTCCATTTTCTGAAACAGGGCATACATTGACTTGTTAGCCAATTGAAATAAAGGATGCACTTGCTTGATGATAAATGCTGATTTAACTAGATGACTGAGGGTCACCAGGAGTTGGGCTCAACATGCAGCCACCCAAAATAAAATAAAATAAAAAGTTTACCTGTAATTTCAGCTATAATCCTGCCTTCCAAATGTAAAACAAAACCAAAAACAAAAGCCTTTTGAAGGAAAGGCTGGGCACTACATTATTACTCGGTGTCCTACCAGAACCAAAGCAGAGGTGGCAATTTAACAAGCATGAATTCAGTGGCTCCTCAAAGTTCTGTCATCTGGGACAATAGATAAGGCCTATTTTCCATGAAATATATGTATTAGGCCTTTGAGCCAAGATCCAGAACATAATGCTAATCATTCTCTCTAATTAATACTGGAGAAATCTCAGGGCAGATGACAGATACACTGGATGATCCCAGCTTGTTTTAAGCACACCAAGTATTTTAGAAGTAAATCAAATTATATATTTTTTAAACAAAACAAAATCATTGCTTACTTTTTTCATTTACTTTCATTTACTTTCTAATACCGGTATCATGTTTTGGATTAAATTCCACTGAATTCAATGGAGTTTAGAAACAGGTCTACTAGACTCAAGACAGAAAAACTCTGGATGACCTTCAAACAGTAGCAAGAAAATCCAGAACATTCTAAATCTTTGCCACCATCTCATGACCATCTTGGGTATTTGCAGCGGAGATCTAGCAGTTCTACCTACCAACCACAAAAAGAGCCTTCCTGTAACCATAAATTAAGACTACAGAGGTTTTACAGATAGACAGGAAGGCAAAGGGGAAAAGCCTTCTTGACCTTCCAAAATGCTATTTTTGGACGTTCAATATCGGTTACAGGAGTTATAACCCAGATGAAATGTCCTTAGTCAGTCTCTGTTGAGAACGTTGTTAAGTATTTCTCAGCATTACATCCCTGATTTGAGAAGACATGAACAAGTTGGAATATTGGAACAGCATTGTTCCAATATTTGAGGGGCTGCCACAAAGAAGAGGGGCGGTCAACCCTCTTGAGGGAGACCCCTCAAATAAATACTGGCCCAGTTCACATAACACAATAGGCTAAAAGGGAAGGCTGACTGGAGGATAAGGGTGTCCTATGAAACTAGCAAACAAAGTAATGGCTCAGTGAGCAAACCCAACCAAGTTATCTCAATAAACTAAAATTAGAGCTCAAATAAGATTGCACAAATCTGCAGGACCGCTGGATGGGAACAGAACTAATGTATTCTGCCATCTAGCGGTCAGGAAAGGCAATTGCTTGATTTTCTCACCCTGAAGCATCAAGGGAGATCCAAGCCCCCACTCCCTGAACCCACCCCACCCCCCACAACGCCGACAAAACGGAGCACAA
>JAOYMU010000001.1:70108018-70144432 GCA_025802295.1 Psammodynastes pulverulentus | reverse complement strand
CTGGGTGTAGGCATGGCCAGCGCGTGACACATCCGGCTCATGGGATGGAAGTTTGACAGCCCTGAGTTACAGTGTCTAAGCAATAATAGTGCTGTAATTCTGTTAATAGCAAGGGCACTTGAGACAAGTAACTTTCAAACTGTCCAATTTGAAGAAATTTATAGTTAAATGTCTTCTTGTTTGGCTTTGTAAAAAACATTCTGTTAGACTCACAAGGGTCTTCAAATTTGGCAAGTTTAACACTTATGGATTTAAACTCCCAGAATTCCTGAGCTAACATGACTGGAGGAGGAATTCTGGGAGTTGAAGTACACAAGTCTTAAAGCTGTCAAGTTTGGAGACCCCTGTGTTAGAGAGTGGTCTCTGCAATCCTTGCATCAGTGCAAGGACTGGAGGATTTCTTTACAGTCAGTATGGTAGACCATATCTTACCAGTGCCTAGGTTAAGTGCAGAGGAAAAAACTGAAGTTCTCGACAATTATTTTTTTACATAGATTCCTGAAATATTCTGGTTTGGAATGGTTTTAAAGGCACAACTGTGATGCAGCTTCCAGAAGCACCAAAACGCAAGACTGGCAGTAGAGCAATTACATTTTCATCTGCTTTGGATTAACAGGGATGATTCAGCTGGGTCACTCCAAACTAGTAGTGAGCAGGCAATCCCTTCCCTTTGCCAACACATGCCCACTCGTCTTCTTCCTTCCTTGTCTGGATGTGAGTTGGATCTCTATAGTTAATTCCAGCTGGAGATATTTGCCTATGTGTGTGGCATGCTTGGATTTGGAATAACTGGGAGTAGAAAGCCAGAAAATGATAATGTAGATCTCCAGAGTAATAAATCCAGGGCTTTTTTTCTGCCGGAACGCAGGGGAACCGCGTTCCGGATCCTTTCTGAGTTCCGGATCACGTGATACGGACTTCACCAATTGCGCGCTATTACTTCCGGGTTTATAGCAGCACGACGGGGGGTGCGTTCCGGCACCTTTCTTCGAAGAAGAAAAGCCCTGAATAAATCGATGATCCAAATAGATCAGCAAGAGGTTTTAGTGGCCTAAAATAGTACTTCTGTATTAATTAGTTAGTTAGTTAATTTTATTGTCATTGCACCTCATACAACGAAATTAAATGCCATCTTCAATGTACTTTATGACAGTTAATGAAATATTAATGATATAGATGGCATGCCTGCCATATTTAGACAAATGGATACATACATATATAGATAGATAGAAGTGTCTCTGTATGTATGCATGTGTGTGTTATATGTGTACATATATACATTCATCTTGAATCTGGTTGAATAGCAGCCAGGATGTTAATGAAGACTTTTACTCCAGGAGCAATATGTGTGTAGTAGAGCACACCTGAAAGTCTGCATTGCCACTTGGCACTGATACAAAGGCAGGTCTTTTCCATGGTGGCACCTGTTCTATGGAATGATGTCAATCCTGCTGACACACTTCAGGGCTGATTTTAAAAGGCCTTTTTATGTTGACTTGTCCAAGAGATTAATTCCAGCTTTTAACTTGGCTTTTCATCCATGTCATTGCCTTTATTGTGGTATATATAGGTAGTCCTCACCTCACAACAGTTCATTTAGTGACGGTTCAAAGATACAACACTGAAAAAGTGACTTATGACCATTTTTCACACTTACAGCCATTGCACCATCCTCATGGTCACAATTCAGATGCTTGGCAACTTCACATTTATGACGGTGGCAGTATTCTGGGCTCATGTGATCCACTTTTGTGACCTTCTGACAAGCAAAGTCAATGGGGAATCCAGATTCACTTAACAACTATGTTACTGACTTAATAAATGCAATGATTCACTTAGTGTGAATCACAACTGTGACAAGAAAGGTCATAAAATGGGACACTCACTTAACGAATGTTTTGCTTAGCAACATACATTTTGGGCTCAATTGTGATCATAACTCAAAGACTACCTGTACTTTCCTATCTTTACTAAATAGCTGTGAGGTTCTTTGTAATAACTAGATAGAAGATAGATAGATAGATAGATAGATAGATAGATAGATAGATAGATAGATAGATAGATAGATAGATGGATGATGGGTGGGGTGGGGTGGGGAGGGATAGGGTAGGGTAGGAAAGGATAGGATAAGATAAGATATACACACCCACCCACATTCAGAGACACACAGAGAGACTAAAATCAAGGGAAGAAAAACATTTGTGATAAGTTTTGTTTCAGAAAACAAGCATTTTCTTGTGCAGTTTTTAAAAAAAGATGTATAATCCCATGCTATCAGTTCTGTTAAGAGTTAAATAATTCCCCCTTGGTTTTGCACCATATATATATATATCTGAAAGAGGAGAAAAACTGGTAGGGCTGTTTTGTTTTGTTTTGTTTAGTAAAGTTGGTTGGTTTTGTGTCATTAGATTAGTGTCAACTCTTAGCAACCATATACTGATGGATTTTCTACAGAAGGGTCTATTCTCAACCTGGGCCTTCAGGTCTTTCACTGTTGCTACACATTGAAACTAAAAGACTGAAGCAAATGGATGTTTAATGTGATGCAACAGGATGAGATTTCACTTAGATGTGGAAAAATCTAGGTGTGGTCTCTATGACACTATTGAACAGGAAGCCAAAATCTGTATTGATTCATTATGGCATTTGAAATGACAAAACTTGAGGAAAAAGTATTTCATCCTCCCACATTGCATGCCATTATTAATGAAAACCTCAATGGGAACTACTGAGATTGAGAATTGCAATAAATAGTTTCCATGACAGAAGAAGCTAATGGGAAAAATAGCTCAAGATATCTGGGAATTCCTAATAAAGGGAGGGAGGAAGAGAAAGAGAGAAAGAAAGAGAGGTTCTAAAAGGAGAATTGACAACCATCCTAACAAGGGGAAAATGGAGCATTCAGAAGTCTAATTCTATTACATTTATCTTTATTGTATTAAATGTTGTATTAAAGGAGTCCTAGTGGACAATCATTTAAATATGAGCCAGCAATGTGCAGCAGCTGCCAAAAAAGCCAACACAGTTTTAGGGAGGGATAGAATCAAGATCATGTGAAGTGTTAATACCACTTTATAAAACCTTGGTAAGGCCACACTTGGAATATTGCATCCAATTTTGGTTGCCACTATGTAAAAAAGATGTTGAGACTCTAGAAAGAGTGTAGAGAAGAGCAACAAAGATGATTAGGGGACTGGAGGCTAAAACATATGAAGAATGGTTGCTGGAATTAGGTATGGCTGGTATAATGAAAAGAAGGATTAGGGGAAATTTCCTTACAGAAGAATTAATCAGTGGAATAACTTGCTGCCAGAAGTTATATATGGGTGTTCCAACACTGGAGGTTTTTAAGAAGAGATTGGATAGCCGTTTGTCTGAAACGATATACTTGAACTGAAATTCCCTACTTGAGCAGGGAGTTGGACTAGAAGTTCCTTCCAACTCTTACTCTGTTAATGTTACTCAAGCCAAACTTTATTTTTACAAAATAAGTGAAACCACTAAAGGTTGATACTGTTTTTTCCCCCACTCAGATTCTCTCTCTATATTAATAGGATTCCCACAAAGCTTCTGGTATATTGTTATTCTGTAACAGAGGGTCCTGTGCCAGTGTTTATTTCCAGCGAGGGTGTTGTTGGCAAATTGTGTTTCTGTGTGCTGCAAATGTGTCAGCATTTGTGTCTCAGAGGGTGATAGAATTTGGTAAGCTGCCAGTCGGTCTAGAGAGGAATTATTTCTGTGAAGCCAACTACTTGTCTTTGTAATAAATGGTACTATAAACATCAAAGTAACATTTAACATTTTGTGTATTGTGGATGATGATGATGATGATGATGATGATGATGATGCTTTTAACATTTTTCTTAAATGCAATCCCTCTTAGGACTGCTGTTTGATAGTATATCATCCCTACAGACCTCTACTTCAATATGTACAAGATATGGGCCAAGAAGACATGCTGCTGCCTCTTGCTTGGTAATGAAGACAGACTATTTAAAAAGTCCTTTAGCCTAAATAGAAAACCTATGAAAATTATTGACCTGAATAAAATTGTTGCCTAGGGAATCTGCTTAATCCACTTTGGAAAATGCATGAAACCATAAAGTTGTTTAATTTATTGATTTGAAAGGGGTGGGGTAGGGGAGTTGACCGAAATATCTTTTTTTTTTATAAATGATGATAATCCAGCAGATCTTCTATTATTCATTCTTATAGTCTGAACATATTATAACTGAAAAGCTCATGATGAAGCTTGCTTGCTTTACTGCATGAAAGATGAGTACACCTCTCTGTAGAGCTCGGTTATTTGGGGGAAAGTATGCCAATGCTCCATATAAGAAAAAAACATAGAAATGACATACCGGTATATTGAAATACAGCCTCTGCTCAGATTATACCCATTACATCAGATACTGTATTTAAAGGAAAAGTAAGCTCATGTCACGGTTTCATATTGTTTTGACTCCATTGTCTGGAGTCATGAAGGACAACTTGCTGATCTGTTGCTTTTGTCTGTGCAGGAGGATAGTGAATGACACATACAGAACTGATCTTTGTCTGCTGTACCCTCCTTTCATGATAGCTCTAGGTATGTAACACTTTGTGTGTACCGTATCACTATTTGAATGGAATAGTTCAAGATCCATGGCCATTTTCATAGAAATTCTGGTGTTATATAATGAAAGCCTCAACTATTTAATTTGTAGAATGGTATAATTGAAAATCCAGTTTGGAGAGGGAGACAGTAGCACACAGAACATGTTCTGACAATGTGTTTTTCATTTAATAATGTAAAAGCACTTGTACCAACAAGTTTTGCGTCTTAATTTTACCTTTTAACCACATGTTCTCTTTACAGCTTGTCTACATGTGGCTTGTGTTGTGCAGCAAAAGGATGCTAGACAGTGGTTTGCTGAACTCTCTGTTGATATGGAGAAGGTAGTTATATTTTATTTAATAATTAGAGATTTATGGAAAGTAACGTTGTCTGGATTGGTACATTATTAGGCAAGTGAACAAAATGAGTAAGATGAAAGCTTATTGGCTCAGCATCCCTTGGTGAAAAATTGAAAAACATATAATTTAAAAAGATAAAATTGTTTAATGTAATATTTATATATCAATACCAACAAGGTACTGCATAGTAATTACGAAATATTTTATTGATTGCATATTCTGTATTGGGCACAGATGCTTTTGATTGAACTTGATGTATGATTGAATGGGTGCAATTATATAGTTGGTCAATAATACAAAAGCCACTATCTGTGCTTTATTCCAAGATCTGGCATTTACTGATGGTCTCTCATCTGAGTATTAATCAGTCCAGATACTGCTCGGGGCCCATTGCTGCCATTTGTTGAGACTAAATGGCAATAAAAAAGGCAAAGGTTTTCCCTGTCCAGTCATGTCCAACTCTAGAGCACAGTGTTCGTTCCATTTCTTGGCCAAGGGAGCCAGTGTTGTCCAAAGACCCAACATTCCAACAAATTCTCTCAATATTGTCAACTATTACTAAGTCATTGATTGCTTATTGTAACCTACGACTATTACTAAGTGTTGTAGAATGTATCTTTTATTTTATGTACATGGAGGGCATATGCACCAAGAAAAAAATCCTTGTCACACTTGGCCAATAAAGAATTCTATTCTATATCTCTAAAGTTAGGAATAAAAAGAAATATACGCACGCCACACTCGCATGACATGATCTATTTTTGGTGGGTTTTTTTTTACAATTCGTCTTTCTCACCATTTACGAAGATAAATTTGATCACAGGTCAAGTGCTCTAAGCAGTAGAAGTAGATGGAAGGGGGGGGGGAGGTACCAGTACTAACGCACAAACAAAATTATTCAGGAAAGAGCCTTTCCCCCTGCTTACCACCTCTTGGTCTAGACGAGTTACCATCTCTTCAAGCTTCTGATGACCCTTTTTCAGATCCTCTTCCGTGCGCTTCAAGGCATTGAGCTCTGCCTGGGCACGATCCATTTCTTCTTTCATTCGCCATCTCAGTTTATCACTGACTGCTGATATAAGGGAAGCTCGAATAGTGTCTTCGCTAATTGTGCCATCTCTGCTGGGACCTGCAGAATAAAAGTCACAGTCACAGAAGTGCTGCTGTCCATGTCCTCAGGCGGATCCTTAGGCGCGACCGCTGAATATTTTAAAGAAAACAAACAACAACAAAGGAATACCACCGTGTGCTAACTTGGAAAAAAAAATCATACTTTAGAAGATATATCTGTGAACTTTCAACGCATTCAAGAATACAGGTAGTCCTCGACTTACAGCAGTTCATTTAGTGACCGTTCAAAGTTACGACGGCACTGAAAAAAATGACCTATGACCATTTTTCACAGTTACAACCTTTCCAGCATTCCCAGGATCATGTGATCAAAATTCAGATGCATGGCAACTGATTCATACTTGTGACCACTGCTGTGTCCCAGGACCACGGGATCACCTTTTGCGACCTTCTGACAAGCAAATTCAATGGGGAAGCCAGATTCACTTAACAACCAGGTTACTAACTTATCAACTGCAGTGATTCACTTAACAACAAATGTCATAAAATGGGGCAAAACTCACTTAACAAATTCTCACTTAACATAAATGTTGGGTTCAATTGCGATCGTAAGTCGAGGACCACCCGTAAATATATCCCTGACCAATTTAATATGGGTTTATTTATCCCATCATAGTTTATAACTGAGTTATAAAAATCTCTATCAGTTCTCTAGGAGTTTTCATCTGGAGCAAAAAAGATTCACTAGGCTTCCATATATTTATTAATTTATGCTGACAAGATAGCAGGCCTTCTTTAGAAATTCAAGCTTCGTAAGCACCTAGTGCACTTGAATTTCTCCGATGTAGGTAGATACACCGTAAGTACAAATTTTTATCAGGAAAACTTAAGATGGGCCTATCTCAGACTATTGCTGATCATTATTGCTTGAGGTTGCTTATTTTTAAAAAAGAATTGTAAGAGAGCTATATACTGAAAACAAAGAAACCCTACTTCATTTTTATACAAATGTTCTTTTCTTTCCATCCTAGTTGTAAAAAACTACAGGGCAAATATTATGATCATTTGACATGTGATGCCAGGAATTTATCATGCACAAATGATTTTTCTTATTTTAATTCTTCTTCTCAAAAATTTGGACTAAAAATTCACACACATTTCAATCTAAAGGTTTTCATCATCTCCTGTCCGATAACATTGATTAAGGAGTTTACTTAAATATCAAATTTTGTAACAAATGCCCCATTCTTAATTGGTATCGTTTACAAGTTTTTTTTTTCAGTGAAGTGTTTTTTTAAAAAGTTGTTAAGTTACATGTATTACAACAGTATCCAAAATAGCAAGAATTAGAAACAGCACTTTATGATAAAAATTGTATTTTACCTTAATACACCAACTCAAAGTGCCACAGGTTTCACATGTAGTCTGAGTTTGCTGCATCCATAAATGTTCTTAATATTAACATTCTTCTTCTAAATCAGTCTTTTTTTCAAAATCATGAGTCCTTTTTGTTTCTTTTAAGATTTTCATTGCTGAAGCAGCATCCAGATTATAAAAGGGATTCTGATATGTCCATTCCAATAATACCAATTATCAATACATATCAATACAATACCAATGTTTTTGAAGTGTCCACTCAACAAAAAAAATAGTGAATTACTGAAAATGTCTATTCTTTCTGTAATTTCCATTCTTTCTTGTCAACTTCATTTATTCTGCTTTGATCTTCAGATGAAATTGACTTTCAGGGTCACAGATTCTGATCCACATTTCTTCATTTTGAACTTCATATGATGCTGAAGAATATGCTATAATTCATTTTAAATTTTTCTTTCTTCTGGCTTTCACTTTTTTAAATTCAGGTTTTAAAGATGTGCAACAAAAATGAATATAAAATCTTCAGGTTTAGAATCTAATGAAGGATGGCTGAACAGTACAGTTTCTATATTCTTTTAAAGTTCATTTATGAATTTCAGCATATATCAAAGTATTCTTATTCTTTTTCATACTTTCATTTTGAGTCTTAGGAACAAGTTTAGTCAAGGTTCTGAATGTCTATCATGCTGATCATTGTTTCCTAATCTCTGTTCTCTTGAAAATAAGCAAGTCTGCCATATACAAAGAACTCTGAAAATTGGTATCAAACTAAGGAATCCTTCTGCATAACAAATGTTACATAAATTAAACATTTTTAGAAGAACTCTAGACATTTTCTACCAATAAATACATTTTTTCTCAAATGCCAATATTATGCAGTGTATTAAAAATACAATTTGCAGACTATATTGAACAGAGTGTTTAGTTCAATAAAGAAACACCTCATAAAGTTAATATCATGAAAACCCACCATTTTTACATTACTTGATACTAACAGTTTTATTATAATACTTTAAAAGACATGCATATTTTGAAGAATGAAATGAAATGGAGAAATGAAGGCTGATAATGCTGCTAGATGCATTCTATTTGTATGGGCAAATAAAGAGGTCCAAACTGGTTTTAACAATTTTTTTTAAAGCTCCCAAAGCAAAAGACTAACAAATGGCAAACATAGAAAAGAGGTAAAGAAAAAGAACAATAAAGGGCAACTATGTATGTTTTTCAACAAGCCACTTTTACACACACGAAAGTGCTGTTGGAATTTCAATGTTAATGTGCTTAGGTACCAAAAAATAAAATGCAATTAGAATAGAAAAGGAAAGAAAGATGCAATACAGAATTTCTCTTATTTTTAAAAGGGTACCATGATTTACAATAACAAAGTGAATGCAAAATTGTAGGCAATAGTCTTGTTTCAAATTCACCTACCTTTAGCCTTAGAGAATCTGGACTTATTTTTTGCTGACTAACAAAGTCCAGTTGAAAGGCATAATCTTTTGTGAGCTGCGGCTCACAAATCAGATGCACAGAGTGGCTAGAGTCTAGACCAGGGGTCGGCAACCTTAAACACTCAAAGAGCCATTTGGATCCATTTCCCACAGAAAAGAAAACACCGGGAGCCACAAAATCTACTGGGGGCTGAAAAGCTCAATAAATCGTATGCCAGCGGGTGTCACAAATTGGCGATTGTGACACATATTTTGAGCGACAGGGAGCCACAGCAGAGGGATGAAAGAGCCACATGCAGCTCCAGAGCCACAGGTTGCGGACCCTGGGTCTAGACTAATGTAAGATTTAAATTGGGGTGAGGGGAAAGGGAGGAGAAGGCTGCCAGTTACATGGAAGATAGACTACAATTACAGAATCAGTTAACAATCATAATGTGTTTAAAAACCCATTGGGTTTCTTAAGACTTTCTGAAATTGCCTGAAACATTTTGATAAATCCCAGCTCAATAATTACATGTTTGATGTGATTGTTAAATTCACATTTTTCCAAAACAGGCCATCTGAAGTCTTCTATGGAGTGTCAACTCTGTCTACTGTGCCAAACCTTAACAACATAAACTTGAGTGTCAGAATTTTCTCTTACAGATTTTCCTCTAGCACATCCTTGGCAGTGCAAAGGATGGTGAAGAAACAATTCTCATTAGAGAATGTCAGTCTTTTAGCTAAGATAGTTACCACCTAAAACTATGGTATACTATGCAATCTCTATACTAACAAGACAAAAACGAATAGGATTTCTTAGTCACAACTGCATATTTATGAAGCCCTTGCATACCACACAAATTGGAGGCCAGAAAAAATTACTATTATATATAAGTGTGTGTGTGTGTGTGTGTGTGTGTGTGTGTGTGTGTGTAATTTATGTGTCTAAAAAAAGGGCTGAAAGTACAAAGAAGCAAGGAAAATTATATATTCCAAACAAGAAAAATATATTGGTTTACTCCTTTAAGAATATGAGTCTTAGCATTTTCTCCTTCCTTCTTCCATAATTAGCCACACATGAAGAAGATACTGTGGCATGCAGCCATTTATTACAAGGAATGCTTTAAATATTTAACCTTTACTATATGGAATCTGGTTTCAGAAGTGACCTTAAGGTACTGTGACCTTAAAGTATATAGACTATCAATTAAACCTGAAAGAAAAGCAGCTTCCAGTACTTAACTTGGCTGCTGAATAAACTGACATTTAATAGACCTTAAATATGTATCACTTATAAGACAATTTTTTTTCTCTTAAAATATTAACACTGGTCAACTATTTTCTTAATTTAATCTAAATAGATTAAATTGCTACCCTTGGCAGAAATTTTATGTAAGAGATTGAAATATGTTTAAAGTTATAAATCAAGACGGAGATTGCCAAACAGGTGGTTTCCTGACTTCCAAAGAATGCTATGTGCTAAGCCTTTCCTTAATTCAAGTTCAGAATGAAATGGTTTTGAGACTATCTTGGTACAATAAAGTCACTTTTCTAATCTAAAAGAAAGAACGCTGACAACAAACCATCACTATTTATTCCTTCATTAATTTGTTCTGGCCCGAAATGTCCCTTAGTCCTTGAGAAAGGGAGAACAGCTATAAATCCAAAATTACAGCACTGTCATATACAACATTTGCAGTCTACAAAACTGATCTGTGGAAATACCTACAGTTTTTGTTTGCTTGTTTGCTAAAAATAAATAGGAACAATTGTATTTCTTTTAATGGGAATTGTTTTCTGGGGGGAAAACCTAGTATCTTTTGACTTCTGCATCACCTTCTCCTAACCTGCCCAAAAGAGCTCAATTATTTATAAAACTCATCTCTTAAAGAGAATATTATTTGGGAGATATAAAATATTTACTGGTTTTAGCTAATAAGAAGGTGATCCCGAATTAAAGACTAAACAACAATCTTGCCTGCCACATTTGACAAAACTTCTTAGCAAATGCAAGATCATCTTACATTTGAAAGAGAAACTTTTTGAAGAATATGAGTATTTATTTCAGGTAAATACCATCATCTATCCCACAATGTCACCAAGTCTATTCTCTTTCAAATAAAAGCTTAAAAGAACTTCATAAACAACATAAAACATTTCAAATCCAAACCGTTTCAAGTTCAAAATGACCTATTTCAAGTTTGAATAGGTGGTTTTTATTTGTAAACTTTTCACTTGGGCTGAACCAAATGTTCTACAAGTAGATCTCTTTACAGATGTGATTTAGGAACACAGAGAAACAGTGGCAAGCCCAGCCACTTGCCCATCTATCCAGCCTTGGCCAGGCTGCCTGGAAGAGGCTCTTTGAAGTATCAGGCTGTAGTCTGACTCTACTACTATCTGCTGCATTTAACTAGACATGCCGGAAACCGAATCCGAGATGTTACGCATGCACCACGACGTCTCTTCCTTTCATCTCACCACCAATATAGCTCCTTCAAATTATGAAGTACAAGAGTGCGAGGAAACATTACCAGTGTAGAATATCAAAGTACTTGGCCTGTGAGGTTTGGAACCTTGACAACATATAACAATTACATTTACTTTTATGTAAAGGACGCAGAAATCTTCAAAAACTAACACTAGTCCCAACCATTAATGTGACGCTGAACTAAAATGTTGATGTTTGGTGCTACAGCGCTCTGTGGAAGTATGCTCACCAAGGAAATCCTATGAATCATGTTACTAGGTATACTGCTGTAGGTAATTATCTGCCAAACATATGTGCATTATTAAAATCTAATATATATATAGAATACCGTGTTAGTTATGAACAGAAAAATTATTCCCTAATATTTAAATGCAATAGTAGGTCTTTTATTGATCGAAGCATTGCTTATTTACAAAGAGAGAATGGATGCTGCAGTTGTATATTTTATACAAATATATATTCAGTAGTTGTGACTTGAAAAACACCTACTTCTAATAACTGTAACAAATTATTCTCCAAAGAAGAATAATTCACTGTATCTGAAAAAGGGGTCAACCCCCGTCTTTTCCTCTTTGCAGAGTCCAGTGTCTCTCCTGCACAATGCTAGTTTGGCAAACATGTATCCCAAGAGTGGAGAGCAGTGATGAATATTCGGAGAGGAAAAATCTGAAGACCATCAGGTGCAAATGGAAGGCATTTTCAAGTCCTGTTAAAAACATGCTTGAATCAAAGCCATTATGTTTAGCCATAAATAATGTCCATTAAATACTGGCACCAACATTTACTTTCAGCTTTTGAAACACTATATGGTTGCTTTATTTTCATGGTAGCCAACATAATTGAATATGCAACCATTTCCAGTATATCTGATATTAGACTAAGTGTCATGTCAGCACGTGACTGTTAATGGCTCCAAAAAAAGCATTTGGAAAAAAAATAAGTTACTAGATGCCCATTAATACCATACAGTACGAGAAAATAAATGCTAATGTTTTATTGTTTTTAAAACAGAACCCTCCAAATTATAGAAATCAGATGATTCAAACAGATGTCCAATGTCAATAGTTTATGAAAGATAAACCCTGACAAAATACTGGAGCTTAAAGGCTCTTTTACAAGCATATACAAAAGATAATCTGTAAATTACTGTTTCCAGTAGTTGTGCTGTTAAACCCTCACTGGGAAAAAAAGTGATACATATTTGAACACAGTCCTATTTGCTTTTACAGATAGTATCATTCTCTTCGTTTTTGGCTGGAAACTTCAGAGATATTTAAGATAAATTACATAAAATAAATTTGCTCAAGTGTTTCACTCTATGAAGTTAATATTTAAAAGATGCAGTCTCCACAGCTTGGTCTTCTACATTCTATTCCTCTTGTCTTACTTTCAGTCATTCAGTTCAAAGTCCCTCTCCTAGAGGCTGAGCAGACTTGGAAGTCTTTTGAGTAAGGAACTCACTTCAAAAATGACAGAAAATCGACATAAATGATTAATGTTGAATTCCCCTCTTGCTTATTAAGAAAATTAAAGTCACAATACCACATAAATGCAGTGTAAGTTGAATTCAATATTGAAACACAGAATGAGTCTTGTTTTGATTTGTTTGCAAAATTGTTTCCTCCTTAATAACCAAATTGTTATTGCACAGTAGGTCAGGTATTTGGGGGGTGGGGGTGGGAGGGTTGAAAAAAAAAACTACACATCTCTGTATTTTAAATTTTCCTTACTTACTTCTAAAATTGTACTTCCCTTGAACAATTCAAAGCAAATTCTGGTTCAGATCAATGTCAAAACATGAAGTGGAATAGTTTTCTTATAGAGCTACTGTCAAACAATTCAACAATACCATTGGAATAAGCAGAACATCTACCTTTATGTATTTGGAATCAAAGAAAATTTTCTTCAAGCACAGCAAACAAAAACTCTAAAGTGTTTTGCTATCCCAGGGGGAATATTGACAGAAAAAAAATTACAATTTCATTTTATTATCACAAGAGATGTATTCACTCAGACTTAACAAAACCATAGCAACAATATTTTTGTAGACCTTGTCATTTAAAATAACATTTTACAAGTATCGTAACTGCATGCAGTAGGAAAATGAATCATTGAAACCGTTCTTACAAGTCTAAGAGCTCTCATATCTAGAACAATTGCTCCACCAATTCCAAAGGAGAAGCAATTCTTCAGTCCCCATTTTTTAAATCAATTTTCCATTACGCCAAAAACAGGGAGATATGGTTCAATGTATATTATTAAGAGCTCAGTAAATGAAACAACTTTATACCACAGTTCAATACTAACAGATATTGTGATCTGGATCAAATTTGGTACACAAGGCAGAAAGGTGGAGAAGAATGTGTGGGACTAAAATGGCAATCCTAGCTTAATCAATTATGTGTATTAACTTGGGAATACTACATTTAAACCAGCCACTAAGTGCTGCCTAGAAGACATGCAATTGTGAAATAGAATTGCTTAATTTTTTAACTAGGAAAAGTATTTTCAAAAACCAACTGTGTCAGAAACTAGATCATCATTTGATCTTCCCATTATATTTAAATAATCTTCCACTTTTTGAAAAGCAGAACAAATATCCTAAGGCGTAAGGCTGAATCGGTAATAGTGGGCCATATCCAATATACATTAGCTGACTTCCATTTGCGTAATGGGATTTTCCTTCCTTTCCCCTCGTGCGTGATCCTCAAAGCATACACAAAAGGGTTTGTCAATCTTCTGCAGGAGAACTGGAATGACCCCACTAACTCCTAACCCCATTATGATAACACTTGATAACTAGTCCCATCTCACTCACATGAAACAGCTTTGTAAACTGTTATTTATATTGTAGATTGATATAATCATGCTATATTCACTTTGGGGAGATGGGATCAATCAAGGATCAATTTGTTTGCCAGTCTCATTCAACATACATGAGAAGTGAATTAACGTAAATGAAAAAATAAACTGCATTTGCAAAAAATAGTTAAACACATTAACAAAAAAATTCTTTGCAGATTATAGGGCAACGTCACAGACAACCGCATTAGTAATCAGTACCCAACTAAATCATAGGCTAAGTCTGTTATCTATAAAGTCATGTTACCACACTGTTCAGAACTTTCTCTACTTGTAGAAAGTGTCTATAGTTGTTAATACATAACAGATATACTTTTCTTCCAATTAAAAATCAAATCAAAGTTTCTAAAGCACTTTGTAAATCCAGGTTGAAGATATCTGTGCCACTCTGAGATAAGAGTACACCATCTAGATGGAACAATCCAGGAGAGTCTGGTACAAGTAAATCATGTTGGATCACAGTCCCTCCAATGTATTGCATAAAATAGCTCATTTCCTCATTGAGTATTTTTCTGCTTCTCTCCATCACTTTATGGGGTATCTCTTGATTCCATACTTTCCGAGGTATGATATTAGACCAGACTAGAATGGTACTCTTGAATATTTGCTTAAGAAGTCCAAAATCTTTCTTCATTCGGTTTATGACATCCAAATTACTGGCTGTCCCCAAGTCATTGCCTCCTAGGTGGATCACCAATATATCAGGATCTGTTAGCCTCCGTCGTGTATGCAACAGGATGGGTACTAATTGATCCCACACCATTCCACTCTTTCCTAGCCAATGTAATTTGGCATCCTCCAGTCGAATTCCCAATTGTGGGCCAAAGCTTCTTTCAAGCGCCCGTTTTTCTGCCCAGAAAACATAAGAATGACCACAAATCCATACCTGTTTCTGCTTTCTTCTGCCATCTGCTATTAAGAGAACAAACATACATTAATCCTTCATAAACTTTGTGGTCAAAGCCCTTTCTGAAAACTGTACCCAGAGTAGTTTTCTTGTATTGATCCATGTAAAAACAATCAAAACGTTAGATATAAACACACAAAAACCTTCCATATCGCCAATTTGATTTAAACACTACTTCAAACAACTGTTAATATGTTGGTGTATTCAGTTTACAGGCTAAATGATTGCATCTAATTTATATAACAACAAAAAGAAAACCATATTTACCCCCCATCTATTGATATTTTCCAGAGCAACTCAGAGCTTTCTTTTCCAAATGAAGATTCTAGTACACATTTAGCTCTTCTTGAAAGAGCAGTTAACATTGTTAGCTTTCAATATTCAGAGTGACCAATTATTGATAGACTGAACCCAGACATAATCCCCCACAAGATAATTAAGAGATTATCAGACATAAGAACAAAATATAATTTCATAGGCCAAAAAACACAGAAAGTAATTGAATGCCTGAGTTCACTGAGATCATCAAGCATAGCAGATAGTGGTTGAGAAAGCAGTGCAGATTAAATACTTTTTTTTATTATATCCCTTATAGTTGTATCTACGAAGCCATGTTACAACTTTTTCAAGGAAGATCAATATTGTTTTGCTGAATTACATCCAAAAGCTTAGGTTCCTCTTTAAAACAATTAAAAAAATGTGTGACAAGAGTACAGATTGCCCATTGTGATTTTGAGTCTCCCAAGACTTCTCTTCCTCAGCTACCTGACACACTGGTGTCTCTGCATTTTGCTAGGCTTCTTGTCCTTGAGAGAATATTCAGTGAATGTGCTGAGTCACCCAGTAAGAAACAGCACAGTATTTCCAGGTTTGGGAACACCTGTCCTCATTAATATCAAATTCCATACATGGAACAGGATACATTCTTGATTTGGCATTCAGTTCAAGAAAAGTTGGTAATACGATGTTCAAACAGTCTGTATGAAATGTTCATAGAAGATTATGAATCTTTGCAGGTATGATAGCTTAAAAAGTGTCTGTTCCCGGCAGTTAATAGATCTATAAATGCTTTTTTTCCCTGAGCCTCTGAGCAATAGTGTAAAAAAAGAAGAAGTCCTGCTTGATCTGTAGAATACAAAATAATCCCAGGTAGTGGACACTGTTGATTCAAAGCATAATTTCCTCTCTTACAGACTTCTGATTAAGTAGGCGGATAAAAATGATGAAACTAGGAGGAATGACAGTCTGAACACCAATAAAGAAATCTCAGGAACCTCAGGCTGAGTAGGTACTAGCTTCTATTTTGTATACTGTAAAGTGAAGGTAGCAAAAGGAATCATATTTTAGCATTCTTATTGTGCCAGATCCAAATACAAGTAGTCCTCGACTTACCATCACAATGGAGCCCAAAATGTCTGTTGCTATGTGAAACATTTGTTAAGTGAATGTTGTCCCATTTTACAACTTTTCTTGCCACAGTTGTTAAGTGAATCACTGCAGTTATTAAATTCTGACTCTGCTTGTCAGAAGCGCGCAATAAGAAGATCACATGATCCCGGGACACTGGATCCCTCAGAAATACGAATCAGTTGCCAAGCATCTAAATTTTGATCACGTGACTATGGAGATGCTGAAATGGTTGTAAGTGTGAAAAACGATCCTAACTAACTCACTTTTTTCACTGCCTTTGTGACTTTGAATGAACACTAAACGGACTGTTGTAAGTTGAGGACTACCTGTAAGCTGTTGCTGTTTTTCCATTCTGAATAGCATCTTCTTCTTTAGTATGTGGAGAGGAATACGAGACAATGAACAATGCAGCAGCAGATAAAGTTGACTATTGACTGTAGATCTTGAAGATGTGACGGCCTTGATGATTTTGTTGTCCCCTTTAGAATTACCACTGTTAATTAAAGTAGCCAAGGTGTGACTGTCTTCATGCTTAAACACAGTGACCATCTTCTGGCTTCAAAGAGGCAATTACAAGATTATTTTTTTTTTAATTGTAAATTGTTCCGTCACTCTTAGCTTAAGATTTACTTCTTTTGGTTTTTTTGAAGATTTTATAATTATTTTAATATTAAGCATTTAATTAAATCTTAATTGTTTTCTTTTTTTCCCTACGTTAGCTGCCTTGATAATCTTGACTGAATAGGAAAAGGGGTTATAAATACATTCTGGCTTTTCAAACTTACATAATGGTGTTGGACAAAATATCATTACAAAGGAGTCAACTTGTCCTGGGCTGCTCTCTGTACTAACGATGCTGTGCCTTCTAAACAAAATTTTCTTGACAAGGCAAAGTCCCAATACCAATGAACAGATAAGCCAAGGTGTGGCCATAGCTTTCAAATTTCTAGGATTTTTTAATGAATGGACTTAATTGTAAATGCACTATTTAGTCCAATTGCAGTAATTTTAGCCATGTATGGAATAAAAAAACAGCTGCTGATCTGAATTTTTATCTGACAGAAAGTAAAATTTACATACAATAGCCATACATCTATTGAGTATCTACCCATGAAACTGGATATTCATGCTACTTCTAACATGATGTATCTGTTCAATAAGACGTAAAGAATAGAGATCTGGAGGCCTGAAAATGCATTGAAGAACATATTGAAGATATTTAACTTATTCAAGCCTATTTGAACAAATTTTCAGCAACATTGACTGTCAAGGTTTCCTATGTTTATCTGTAATTATATTCTTTACTATACTGTTTTTAGCTGCAGCATCATTATTTGCATTGTAGTGATTACACTCTCGGTATTCCTATGTATTTGTTAGCATGTTAAAACTTCTCCCAAAATCTAAATGTCAAAACTAAGATTAGCTGCCCAGAATAAGATTAGAGAATAAAACAATTATGTGATTTTGTTCTATTTGCTTTTTAGCTTTAATTCATTTTCAGCTTGCTAAGATGACAAGTTTCAAACACATACAAATTTTTATCACATACAGCAATAAATTAAAAATAAAGACTCTTCATGAGTGAAACAGCAGAAGTCATTCATTGTTTTGTAAATAAAATATTGGAGGAAAAACAATACTTGTAAAATATGAAGTAGTAAAAAAAAATCAAATACTATTTTTATGATAGGTCTCTTGTGTCGCTATAGTCAAATCAACAATTTCTGTAAGTATTTTGGTTTGTACATTTGCAGATGCAAATTTCATTTTCCATCTTTGAAATGGCTCTTTTGAAATTACTCACCCACAGTGGTTACGGGAGGCTGAGAAGGATAATGTGGTGTGCTGGTTGTTGCTGGAAATGGCCCACTAGGTGCAGGGTAAGGGTAGCCTGAATAACCACTTGACCAGGAAATGAAGGGGAAGACAAAATAGGATTATTGAAATTTAATGGATTCAGCTATAATCTGATTACAATTCAATCTAGTGATAAATTCATTGATGCTTCTATGTTTGAAAATCACTTCGTGTTATTTTTATTTTTATAAATTAATATTACATTTTCAAACTCATGCTCAAAATGTTTTAAGGAAAGACACCAAACTCAGCTATTCAAGGTGTAATCTATTGTTGACTGATTTCATTCTGTTCTGTTACTTTCATAAACAGAAAACTGTATAATCTTTTAAATTATAGCATGGATACCAAGCAGACTCCTATATCTCCCGGAAGATAATAATTATTATTTTTTTGCATTCTGTATTTCACATACAGGTGATCAAAATGAATTACTAACAGGAAAGTACACAATAGAATGCTACAGGAACATAAAGAAAACCAATAAACTGACTATGTTGCAGGATTTAAATTAAGACTGTAAGTACTGAAAACATCCCTAGTAATTCACCTAATTGTGCAGCCATTAATTAATAATTAATATTAAAGAATATTCAAATGAATACAAATAATGCAGCTTTTAGCTTCCTTAAAAGTACTTTAAATTTGCCTAGTGTTGTAGTTCTTGGATGTTGTTGAATTACAAGGCTGAGCATGATCAGTAGTGTAAAGATTCTAGTTTTACTGCAAAGTCACAAATTTGAGATCTCCTTTGTACATTTCAGAAATTCATGAGGAAAGGAATAGCCTTGCATTTCCCAGTACCCTTTCGTATTGTCCACTGCTGATTCTATCCCTAGACCTACATGTGAGAACTGCTCATATATGGGAACCTCATTTGACTTTTTGTTGTGTACCTTTGCATGTGCATTTGCATGTTAGTGTGGCATCTCAGCAAGATCCTGGACAAGGATCTGTTACAGAGCACAATCATTTTTGCAGACACATATGCCTTACATATATACATAAATTTTCTGAGGCTGAACCATACCTGTTTAAAGAAAACCTGGCATCCCTCCAAATATCAGAGAAGTTCTGAAAGCTTATTAAGACAACTGAAGCAGGTTAAAAACATATATTGGGAATGATAATCAAACACTAAAACTGGCCTTGTGATTAGATCAGGAGGAATAAGGATCACATATAAAACAAAATAATCATGAAAGGTGGTAATGAAGATCCAGTAAAAATAATCTATTCCTGTTGAATACAAGCTTCAAGAAGAGAGACTGGGCTTGCAGTGAAAATATTAAAAAGCATGCATATAAAGAAGATATTGTCTTCTAGACCAACTACAGGAGTTAATGCAGAAGGAACCTGTCCTAACTTTTCTTGGATGTGATGAAAACTTCTTTAGAAGAACGGGAGAGAGAAGGAAAAGAAAGGGGGGCTTGTTCATTTGAGCACTAAGAGTATCTTTCCTCAAAGGGGAATGATGCCTCTCCTATATGTCTGCTGGCTTTTCTTGTAATCCACTTATCTATCGAGCATCAGCTCAGCATGAGATGCACCACTGTATCCCTGGTTACCACAAAACACAAGCAGTAACTCAAAAAGAAAAGCTTCACAGATCCACTTGGATGTGGGTGCATTTTTGAAACACATGTTTACAGTAGACTAAGTTTCCATCTCAGAAATAGCACAACAGAGCATAATCAAATCACTAGTTTCTCACCGTGCAAGCAGATTTATTTTACCTTGGGTTAGGAGCTGGTCCAGGAGGAAAAGGAGAGATTCCACTTGGCATTCCTGGCATATAGGAAGCTGAGTACAAAAACGATTTTGCAAACGTTATCAGCCTGAGATAACTTTAGATATTAAAATGCTATTTTTATAGTGCAGAAGCTTTTGTAGTAGTAGATAATAAGCTAACAGTTTGGAGAAGGCCATTTTAAAAATCAAATAAGATTTTAATAACATACAAACAAAGCCTTACTGAACAAAGTAAGGACTTGCTAGAAGCAGTCCAGAAATAAAACCCAATCCCTGGAATTTTTTTATCTGGTCCCTAGCAGAATTTCACATGCCTGCAGAATCTATTAATTTCTGGCTGAAAGCCACAATAAAAGTTGATAGGAAAAAGAACTATTATAATCAAACCACCTAATATTTGGAAGTATTCCATTTGTGAATATTTATAAAAACAAATGCTTCAAATGTTTATGACATATTCTATAGCAATAATAGACCACACAATGCCCTCTGAGACCCCTCTGGCATCCCTATGACCTTATTTTCAGGTTCAGTTACTAAAAGCAGGATGCTTGATGGTAAGTCAAGTACCAGTTTCTAGCACCATCTTTATTTATACGAATGTATCCATCTAAAGGAATTGAGAAAATAAAAATGATGTGTGGCTGCAGTTTAATGTGTTACTTGGAAATATGTCCTTCTGTCCAGAAAAAAAAAGGGTCAAAGGACAAGTGGGAAAGATAGATATTATCTTGGCAGAGTGGAAGGAATGAAATGGAGCAGCTACACTACTGTTTTCTGGGTAACAGTTATTTTATGAATAGCTACCTCCAGTTAGAGAGCTACTTTCTGTAGTCTTGTCCACATTTTAAAAATCGCAAACATCTACCAGGCCTAAAAGCTCATTCTTGGCCTATAGCACAAAACCTAGAGTATTTTTTTATTTAATTTAGATTTCTATCCCGCCCCATCTCCACAGAGGGACTCGTATACAGGCAAAGTTTTCCTTTTCATTTTTTCCACTGCATTTTTTAAAATCCACTTTAATATACAAGTGACAATGTTGATCTTGGGAAAAAATTAATGAAATTTAGTGGATTAAGTTTAAATAACACCTCCTATATGCCAATTTAACCTACTTAAACTTTATTTTAATCCTTTTTCGTTATAGTTTGTTACTTCATCAACTCTTGTTTTATTTTACATCTAGCCTGAATAAATTTCTGGAAAATTTCATAGCTTGGTCATTAATGTGCAATATTTCTATAATTTGTAAAACTTTACATTTGTATTCAAAGTCCTTTATTAACTAGAAGATTTTAAACTAGTGGATAATAAATGTTTGACTGACATCTACTGGCAGAGATAATAAATTCATTATGAAGGTGCTTGGCAGTATTCACCTTGAAGATTTTACTGCTGAGGGATCTAACAAGAATAGATTCTACTCTATGTAACATAGAAACATATTTTCCTATGGCAATTAATTTTTATTAAATTAGTAAGCATACGATATATTATGAAAATAAACCCTACATACCCTACAGTATAAATTACAACAAAAAACTACTAACATTTATTAAAAAACATGGAACTCACACACTTTGGACATAAGCGGATCATATGGAAAAAATATTCTTGGCCAGATTGAAAGAATCATAAGAAAATGAAGACACTGGATAAGTTAAGGAGGAGCATTCACAGCAATGTTCATTGGCTTCAAAACATCAGGTGCAACCTCACCCTTTTTGTAATGTATGTTCAAGAAAATGAAAACCACCATTATTATACAAAAACTATAAGTGATAGAGAAATCCTGTTTGTTTCATATGTATTCCTTCCATAGAAAAAAAAATACTGTAAACTTAACAAGCCGTTTAAAATATTTCAGTGAAATAAATTTAAGCAATGTTTCCAAAAAATTCAGGTAGTCCTCAACTTGCCAGGTTCAATTAACAACCCTGTTGCTAATTTAACAACTGCAGTGATTCACTTAACAAATGTGGCAAGAAAGGTCATAAAATGGGCCAAACTCACCTAACAAATGTTTCCCTTAGAAACATGACTTTTGGGCTTAATTGTGGTTAATTGAGGACTACCTGTATTTAAAAATTGACGTAACAATAATTTTCGCCACATTATTTCTTCTCCACAAAATTAGATAGTTTCAGTTACCTACCGGTATTAATATTGGTTTTCATTTGGTCAATGACTCAAAAATAACCTTACCAAATCAACATATTAATAACCCCTCAAGTATTTAACAGATTATGGACAAGAGAAAATGTTTACCTATATCCAGCAAGAATTTCTTACTAATTCATGTAATACTTTACTTATTTCATTTTACTACATACCCAGAATATTTAACATGTAGTTCTATCATTTGCAAAACATTAGAATACTAAATTATTATTCATTAAAGAACTTTTGCTGAATGTGTAAATTTCTGCATTACTTACATCAAAAACTTAATTAGCACTATAGGATTGTTCTCCATCCTATTAAACTAAAATTGATCATTCAGGTTTATGAAGATATAAAACTAGTATCAGCCAAAAATCGAATGTTATTTGAGGGATGACAACCTTTTATATAACCAATTTGTATGGGATAGATTATTGTAAATAATACCTTCTAAAATCTTCTCACTCATGTAGCTGTTAAAATCTTAGCTCATGATTTAATTGAGATATCAGCCAACAATTTATACAATGATAGGGTTATCAGACTTTAAAACTAAAGCCATATAAGCTTCATAACATGAAGTTGACACATTCTAATTTATATAAGATACCTAACAAAACGCCCAAAGTATGGCAACTATTCTCTCAATTTTTTAAAATCAATTTACATTTTTTTCATAATTGTCCTGGGAGCTTATGAAATGTATTCAATTTAATAATTGTATAGCTTTCCTATAATATAATAAAGGCAGCTAAGTCCCTATCTGTATAATGAAGATTTCTGGACGCTAAAGAATTTTTTAATCGCATTAAAAAAAGTATCCATCTGCTCTCTGGCAGTACTGGCATTTGCAGAAGCAAGGAGCACTAAATGTATTGGAAAAGGCTGATACACAATTTATTAATATCATAAAATATAATATAAACTTATTACCATGCTGTTTTTATTAATATTTTTACAAATATTAATTATTTTTATTAATATGTCTCTCCCACCATTTTCTTTTTTCTTTTACTTTCTTTGGGATTTTTAAAAGTTAATTTAGATTAAGTTTTCTTTTTTTAGCATATAGGTTATCATTGTTAAAAAGTTATAATCTGGATTGGGCAACTGTCATACAAGACAGAAATATATTATGGATGATCAGCCACACACTTCTACTCAAAATAGTAAGAATAAAAGAACATCCTAATTTTTTTTAAAAACCTCTACTCTGCTTGGAACTGCCTATATTCTTAGATGGTACCTTAATAATTCTTAGGTCCTTGATTTGGATTTAAATTATTAAGCTTCCACCAGGCTTATGACTGTGACTCTAACTGCAGATTACATACCTGTAAGCACCACAGGAACCCATTAGCAATGACAAAATCACCATCAGTCAATTGCCAAAAATAGTTTTACTTTGAACAGCTTGTATCCTGCAACATTACTTTCAACACCACAAAACTACACATGCCTACTCCAGGCCCTTAGGAAGGACTCAATATGTTGATAAAAATGTCCCAAACAACCTGAATAACTGGTTGATCGACCAGAATAAATAAACACAATATTTGTTGATCCCATCTTTAATATTTTTGTAAATAACTTCTATTTTCCCCACAGCAACCCTGTGAGGAAAGTGGGGCTGAGACAAGAGTGATTGGCCCAAAACCACCAGCTGGCTTTCAGGCCTAAGACAGGACTAGAACTAACTGTCCTACTTTCTAGGCTGGTGCCTTAACCATTAGACCAAAACTGGCTCTATTATGACAATTTTTGCAATTATTGTCATTCTGTAACAGCCCAAATACAACGTCATAATAGCAGGACTCTTTCAGAGAAACAACCCCAAAATTACATGTTTGCGCCCACAATTATTCAACATATTGTAATGGATGTAAGATTCTTACTGTTTGGTGGCCCTGTTGGTTGATAAGGTGGATAAGAAGCTGAAATGGTCGGTCGAGAAAAGACGGGAGGCTCCTCTCCAAACACCACAATCATAACTTGAATCAGTCCTATCAAATCTGATTGTGGCTGGAAGTTAAGGCAGAGAAGACAGTTACTTTTTTTCTTCTACAAAAATAAGTTTGGTTGCTCACTATCTCTATACCAACAGATTCATCATCTCATCAGTTGCTGAAAATTAACTGGTTATCCTTTTCTTTTATGCTTTCTCTCATCTTAGTTATCATTAAATTAACAGAAGGTAGCTGTCAAAGCTGAAAAAACAGCACATTAAAGGGAACGTGCTTCATGATACTGTGAATTCCCATCAATGAATTATACTAATTAAGGCAATAGCAATGGTTATTTCAGTTGCAAATCTTAATAACCCCAAAAGAAATATTGCATTTTTTATATTTAAACTTTGTAAGATTCTAATATTATATTCAACAGAGCCCCAGGGGTCCAAGTTCATTTTCCTATTATATTAAGCAGCCAGAGGAATATAAAATGAAATTAAAATTTATATCTCAAAACAGTTTGTTATTAATGCTTAAAAACCTTAAAATTATACTTACATGTTTCCATTCATGCAGATATGGAAGATATATCCTGCCATTTGCATCAACATGCTTCCCAGTTTTAATTGTCATCGAACTAGTTGGCTTAACAAAACAGATTGGGGGATTGAATGGATATGTATCCAGCAGCCACAGGCATATTGGGATGTTGTAAATGTTGGCTAAAGAGATTTTAAAAAATGATGTTATAGGTCCTTGTTGACAGTTAATGGTTCTGTGATAAAATACTGAGGTGGCATAATTGTTACTATATTTAAGTGCATAGGAATGGTCTTGAAACACAAAACTGAAATATTTTTATAAGCACATACAACATGGCTTTGGAAATTAATAAACAAAGTA
Source organism: Psammodynastes pulverulentus (assembly GCA_025802295.1). NCBI lineage: Eukaryota > Metazoa > Chordata > Lepidosauria > Squamata > Psammodynastidae > Psammodynastes > Psammodynastes pulverulentus. Next base: position 70,119,292 of record JAOYMU010000001.1, on the reverse strand, counting down.
CAATATTAGGAAAGCAAGCCCATTATACCAAGCATCTGATACTTACACTGCATATAACAATCCTCCTCAGTTTTGTCTACTTTTGATCCTAGTGGATTTATTTGTATTTTGTCCCACTGAATCTTCTAATCCTCCTCAGCTCTCAGAAACCAAAGTAAACATTTTAAGTGTTCATCACCCCTCCCCGCTTTCCATTATCTGTTTCAGACAGATGATGAAGAGCCAAAGTTTTTGAGGAGCTAGTTCCGAGTGGATGAAGATGAGAAGGAGGAAAAATGTTATTTACACACAATACAGAGACTGCCTGGGAGTTCTGGGAAACTACGTATAAGCATGCAACCTGCTCTGGAAGAGAAGTCTTCTATTTAAACATTGAACCTGCACCAGATCGCTCGTAGAGAATCAAAGAAATAGATCCTAATATCTTTTGTAAACATGTCCCTGAAAACCAGAATTGTTATAATTGATTCACAGCAGCAACATCATATGACATAGCTAACTTTAGTCATACAAATCTGGAAAAGATAGCCACATCCAATGTATCTCAGAAGCCTTTTTGGGACGTCCATTTCTATGAATAATATATGGGTAATTTTTTTAATCCAATCTGATTGGATGCAATTTGCCCACATTGTCACCTGTTTTCTACTGATCAGTCATCTAAAGCCAGTGAATGTTCCGGGAGATTGAAATTATTAAAAAATGTTAAGTCTTGATACTGATATCTCAACCCAATCTCTCCTACCTGCATGGCAACTCTTCCATATTGATCTGCACAGAAATGCTCATGCACCCTCCCCAACCTGCACAATACCACACACACACCCTTGCACCCTCCCTGACCCAGATGGTGCCTCTTGCTCAATTGACCACCAATTCCCCAAATTTCACTCTCATCGGACTAATTGATCCTGGCATTCTGTAAGTTAGATATCTTGGTTCAAAAACTGTTGCCCTACGATGCACAGTTTTGCTTAATTGAAGGTTACAAACAGAAAAGGGAGTTTTAGTAATAGGTAAATAATAATAATCGTCCCCCAAAATTAGCAAATAAGCATTCAGCAATATCAGCAATACAACACTGATACAGTGTTTTTATCACAGACTCCATGAGGATTTTAAAAAGCAGTGAGGATAATAGCACTTATTTTGTACAGAACACTTGCTAAGAATTTTGGGATACACACACACCCCAATCTTAAATTTGCAAGCTTCGCAAAATGACTTTTTTCTAGGAATTTCAAAGAATTAAAGTAGCAATTTTAAACAATTAGGGAAATTCTTTTTCAGGCTTCTGGAAGACAAAGACTCCCAACTACATGTATCTCATACAATGCAAAACAAACTCATCTTTTAATAATACATCATTAATCCATATTACAGAAGTGAGATACATCACAACTATTATTAAATTATTTGCAATGCACATCTTTTTTATGGAACACAATTAAATCTAACCCAAATTCCTTAGGACATTGTTCTAAATGGTAAAACGTATCCCAAATATGATATTCTACATTGATAGAGGCTTCAACAAGGTGGTTCAGCCAGGACTTGAATTATTTAATTCTTCATTTGGCTTCTACAACTTGCATTATTAGTCCTCCTGGGAAAAGCAAATAGAAATCAAACTGCTGCAGTAATACCTGTTCCTTGGGCTATGACGAGCAAAGACAAGAGCTTAAGGATAAATGTCTTAGATATGGACTGTAAAGCTGAACCCAGCAGAATTTCTGCTCTCATTCCTCTAGGCAACAATGTTTCTCAACCAGCTAAGTACACAAATGAGTTTATGATTTCTACATTCTGCAATGTATTGATGCTTTTGTGTTTTGATATCCAACTCAAGCTATCTTGGAAAAGAGTCATTATATAAGAACCTGCTACCTATAAAACGGAAGTAGTGAAATCTCTGGTCCAAGTCTTCTTATACTCTTATCATTGAAGAAAGTTCATACAGATTAATAGCACATTGTGAACCAACTCTCCCAGGTGAACTGACAAATTCTGTGTTCAATATGTAGCTGATCAGGATTCAGAGATAACTACAGCAATATAGTCAAGTTCACCATAGCAACTAGCAGAATATGCCAGCAGTTAGAAGCAATCAGATTTTCTTTGCCGTGAAAGCTCAAAACTTCTTTGTAATAAGGTTTTACTCACAATTCCTGGCATTTCTCATCAGCTGTCATTAAGCTTCTTCTGCTATGTTAGTGCTAAATGAAATGTAACACATTTAAACTATTTTAATGCTATTGCATTGTTAACTATATTGGTATCTGTGAGCATCATGACAGACAGATATGTAGAGGTTATGCAAAGCATTCAAATGAGATGTTTCATAATGTGTGGGAGCATGGAATATAGAGCGTGTCAAATTTTTCAACTTTCAATTTCCAAACATTAGGGGTGCTCAAAAGTTGTGACAGATCTTGGGGATTGTAAATATATTTTGATTACTTTAATATAATTTAGAGATGCTTGGTAAATAACTACATAAATATCGTAACTTTTTAACAGTTTGTTTGTTTCATTTGACAGGTTCAGCTGGCTTTCTCTTTCTGTTAAACATTATTTTGTCTGAGAGTATTAATACCGCTGGCCTCGTTTCCCGTGAGTGTGATAACTAATCTGTAATGGTTCTAAAAAAAGAACAAGACTGGGAACATCCACTCATGTGAGCAACCTAATTGGGACTGGCAGAGACTTGTTGCCATCTGAGCTCCCAACACTGTGAGACATTCTCAGATATAGCCTATTGTTAAGAGAACAGAATAGAGATGATGCTAGAAACTACCCTGCAGCCAGACTTGCAAGAGACATATCCAAAACTGCTTGAAAAGTGGGAACAAGTGAACACTTCTTTTGTGACCCGTTGTAAATTCATAAGTGACAATCTTCAACAAGATCCAAGAGAGCTGGGATCAAGCCCAAAACATATATCTTGGTAGAGGAAAGCTAGCTGTCAAAGAGACTTTCACTGTGAAACTTGACAAACTGACATCCTCAACTGCAAGTGTCAAATTGTTCTGTGTGCCGAATTCAGCTGCCCTGCTGGCTGCATAAAAGAAGCTCACTGTACCTGCCCTAAAGGAGACAAAGATACCATTGAAGGAACTTATTTTCGTTAAAGATCAGAGAAACAAGACTGGTTCTTTCAGATCGCACCAGATTGGTTTGCCAGATGTGCCCGAGCAAAAACAACTGGGCAAAAGGCAAAAGGGGTAAGATGATGAGAGACAAAGGCTCGTTAAATATAAGCAGAGAAGCATTCCAGACATTTTGAAACTGACAAATGAAATAATTAGGATGAAAATGAAGGACAGACGACTGATGATGAAGAGGAATGTTATGGAAGTTATGAAGAGGCCTACTTCAAAATAAGAGAAGAATAGATTAGAAATAACAAATGTCGCTATGCAGAGCCTAAGGTACGGTGTTGGTTTACATGCCACTGCTGCCATTACCACAGCCGCCTGAAGAAACCGATCACCGAAGACAAGAGACTTGTAGTTGACCACAATAAAACCCAAGAAATAATTATGAAGTCCCTAAATCAAGAATCTGATGAGCTCTAAAAGAAGGGTAAAATAGAATGTATCTATGGCCTTATAGATGCAACTAAGGTTATGCTGAAAGCAATCAATTCAGACCAGCAATTCCCCAGTACCATCAAAGAACATTATTCTGTGTGCAGTGAGCCAGGTGGAAGATATCTTTATCATTTCACTCCAGAGAAAAGATCAAAACCAGGAAGACCTGTTTAAGTGATTGCAGATAATCTGGTGTATTATATGAAGAAGAAAGGCATTGACAAAAGCTTGAAGGCCATTGGAGGAGATTCTACAAATGTTAATACTGGCTGTGAAGGTGGTGCCAAGCTTGACCGGAAATTGATCTGGTTGGTGTGTGCACTTCACACAAATGAATTACCTCTATGTCACCTAAATCACAATATTGGATGGGAAGATCTTGTCTAACAACAAATGGGCAGGTAAAAGTGACAACATGGTAGACACTGCAACAGAACTTGACATTGATCCTTCATTCACCAGAGTTTCAACTGATGAGCTTCTCATTTCACTGAGCGACAGTGTTGCAAAAGATCTCTGTACTAATCATCTGTAGGATCACATAGGCAATAAGGACAGGAGAACTTCCCACAGATCTGGCTCTTCTGGAAATTGGTCCAGTAAGCCGTTCACGCTGGTTGACAATTGCAAATAGGCTTTGTGAAATGTGAGTTTCAAACATGGCTTTAAAGGCAAAACTCTCCAAAACTTAAGAATGATAGTTGAATACATTGTTGTGTGTACTACCCTTGCTGCTTCAATGTCAAAGCAAAACATTCCTGGACTGAAGGCCGGTGTCATGTATTGATCCAACTTGCAGCAAGTCAGACTGCAAAAGAAGGCTGTAGTAGATGTTTTGCCAACCATTGAGAGCTCAGCATGGTACGCTTTCAGTGAAATGATAAGGCAGGCATTCTTGTGTTCAGATGACATTCAAGAGAGGAGAGCTGGTGTGCCAAAGATCATTGACTCGAGGGGTACAGACAATGACACGCTGGGAGATTTTTCTGCACATGCAAGAAAAACGCCTTTAATCAACGGCAGAGCATCCACTCTGCTGGAGTTGATTGACTGGTCTGAAGGTGTACATGACCCACCTTTGACGTGCAAACTGACTACAGCAGAAATAAAGAAGTTCACTGACAAACCAATACAAGCACCACAGTGGCCCTGTAATGCTCAATCACTAGAGAGATGTGTGAAACAGGTCACAGAGGCAGCAAGCAGAGCATATACACACGAGAAAAGCAAGTTGGCAGCTGATGTCCAAGAACGAATCAAAACAAGACTTGATGAAACTCGCATAAACGTTTTTGTAACTCAGATAATTGATTTCCAATGTTAGTTTATGATTGCATGGATTCTTTTTGCTTATCTAGATGAGATTCATGAAGAAAAAAACTTGAATTTTTGTACCACATAGTGTAATTTTGGGAAAAATAACAGTATTTAGGTTAAAAGAGACTTTTGTAAGGTATATGATCAGATGTGGATTTACCAAACCAAGCTAAACATTGCACAATTGCAAAAATAACAGCAGGTTTGAATTCCTGGTGTAAAAACACTTATTTTTAGAACCCCTCACTGAAAAAAATTGCAAAAATTAATTTTCACCCCATTAAATGACACGCCCTAAATTGGATAATATGTCTTTGAATCACCATCAGTCACATTTTTTGAACAACATGAGAAGCTCTCCTTCTAGCTGTTTCTTTGGGTATGCACATGCATAGCTACTTTGCTTTCAAACTATCTCATTCAAATGCTTTGTATAGTTAGGTTATAGAGGCTTGTATCTACCTGGACTTTGCCAACTCTGCTCCAAAGTAATGCCACCTAACCACATGAGAAGAGATAGGAAATTATAAATTGTTTTGCTTTGAGGTGGTAATTTTTAGATTGCAATAAGTCTGTGCTTTAATTTTGCTTTCACTGTTCTGACTGATTTAAAGCAAGGTATCTGAAATACGCATACTAAATACAATGTTACAAAATGAAGAATACAGTTCATGATAGTCCTCGACTTACGACCATAACCGAGTCCAAAATTACAGCTACAAGTCGTGGCAGATGTTAAGAAGGATTTTACTACCTTTTTTGCACTGGTCATCAAGCGAACACCATGGTTATTAAAATCCATTTTAGCCAATGGCCATTTTTTTGCCAGAAACTGGCAAAAATGCCAAAAATCACGATGCTGCAAAAGACTGTAAATGTGAGTCAATTGCCTACCACCGAAATGTAATCATGTGACTACAGTGCACTCATGCGCATGTGGCCATCAGAACTCCAGAACTGGGATATAATACCTTTTTTTTTGGGGGGGGGGGGGTCCATTGTAACTCTGAATAGTTGCTAAGAGACTGATCATTAAGCGAGGACTACCTGTACAGAAACAGTGGTTTCAAATAATCTATGCAAACAGTTCAAAATACATACATACCTCTGTAATTTACAGGAATGGTTCCAGTAAGGCTCATCAATTCTCTTGATGAACCATCATTAAAAACTGAAAAGAAGCATTGATTTATTCAATATACAGATCACAGATATTGAGCACATTAACAAAAATAAGCATATCAACTCAGTATCAATACTTCATTCTGACCAGAAATAAGCACATCTTCTAAGAAAATACATTCTGTACAGTGTAAAGTGTTTGGCATGTCATTTTGTGCCTTTTGTAGATAGCCATGATTTTTTTCACTATAGGTTCTATGACAAATGCAGTTTGCCAGATACCGAAACTCAAGAAAATTATACTTTTAAAAATGAATTGGTTATAGAAAATTTCAATACAGACATCAAGATAAAATAATATGTGGTCTAAATGAAGAATATATTATTAATTTCTACCTTACTTAAATATTTTCTTCCTCAAATGAGTGACTATTGGTACTTTTACCAATAGAAATGATGACCACCGGTACTTTTAATATTAGAAAGCAAAACAAGATTGTATGTTAGCTTTATAACCTGACATCACTCACTAAAATAGCTTAATTAAGATGCAATTACATAAGCTTGTTTTACTTCCTCAGTACAGGTAGTCCTCACTTAACAATCACAATTAGAACCAGCAACTCCATTATAAGTGATAGTTAAGTAAAACATCATGTGACTATACCTGGCTTACAATGTAAGTTATGTTGTGGTTATTAAGGGAATCATCAAGTGACTACAACTTATGAGTTCACTGTAGCTCCTCATTGACTTTACTTATGGGAAGCCAGCTGTGAAGCTCGCAAATGGCGATCATGTGACAATGGGATCCCGCTATGGCCATAGGTTTAAGGAACAATTTTAAATCAATTTTTCAACGCTGTTGTACAAATAGTTCTTGACCTATGAGCATTCATTTAATGACTTTTCAAAGTTATGATGGGGCTGAAAAAAGTGACTTCTGACTAGTCTTCTCACTATTATCTTGATGTCTATACGGTCACATGGTTGCAATTCAGATCTTGGCAACTGGTATGTATTTATGGCGGCTGCAGTCTCTTACAGGCTGTGATTTGCACCTTTCCATCTGGCTTCCAAAAAGCAAAGTCAATGGGGAAGGATGAAAATCAAGATCACTTGTCTTCTTAATGATTGCACTTAACAACAACAGCAAAACAGATATAAAATTGGGTGCAGTCACCTGATTTCTCACCTAATGACTGCATGACTTCAACAATGAATTTTCTAATACCAATTGTGGTTGTATGTTAAGAACTAAGTTTAACTTTGAGTGGTCACTAAACAGATTGTTAAATGAGGAATACCTCAGTAAAACTACTTCCTTGCAATGCAATAAATTGACTAGATATTACTATATAATAACTGAATGTTAACAAAAACCATACCACAAAAATACAGAAAACAGCAACTTACCATAGTTATCCATAACAGGTTTGAGATCTTTGTACTGGCCAGTAACATTGACGGTTTCCTGGACAGCCAAGTCTCTGTACTTGTACTAGAGAAAAAGAAAAATGTTTTAAAACACTTCTAACAGCAAAACTATAAATCAGATTACTTGGAATCTTCAACTGCAGGTTATGAAGTTCTATGATCACAATGTGCTCTACCTTAAACATTTTTATCTGTGAAATTGTTCTGCTGGATTATCAACAGGAATTGCAAAGCAAGTATGATTAATCGGGGCAGTTATAATTGTATCTCATGATACAAATGTGAAATTAGAATGACCCTATTCCATGCTATTTGTATGGAGGTCCAGAAAGTAAAAGCATTTTCTAATGAATCAACATTAGGAAAATCCCATTGCAATTACATAATATGTAAGTAAATCAAGAGTTAAGTCCAGAAGTTGCTGAATTCCCAGCACTCCTAACCACTGTTCATTCCTGTTTGGTGCTGGAAAAGGAGCCTGAAAATATCTGGAGGACCATAGATTTCCAATCTTTAAGATGGAAGGATATGGACTTCATCCAATGGTGCCATTCCACATACTAGAATGGCTTCTACCACTTGGGTCTATTATTCCTTTCCTGCATTCTTCATAATTGCTTTGGAGAGTTGGATGATTTGCAGGAAAGAAAATGTGGGGATAAAAATAAGGAAAACTCCAGCTACACGAGCAGAGTTGTACTTCCATAACATCAGAAACAGTATATCCACAGAAACACATATAGAAATATTAATCGTTATTGGATAGGTCAGCTGACTGTGGAGATAGACAGCAAGCTATAAATATCATTTCCTAGCAAAACTGTCGGACTGTTTCCTCAATATCACTGTTTATGAGATAACAAATATTAAAACCATTTAAAACTTATTTAATTCTTCTTGTCCTCAAATATAATTGTGCTTGCAGACACACACATATAAGTTACCTTATGGTTTAAAATGATCCACAAATTACCAACTTTTAAAAAGTTGATAAACATCTTCTATGTACAATATGTAACAATCACATTAGATACATTTCTCTGCCAACCCTTCAAGATGATACGTTATTCACAAGTCAAGATGCCAAAATGACAATATTCATGTTCTGACATCTAATACAAGTGAGTTGCAGCATTCGCATGATGATGTCATTTGCATGCATTGTCATTTGATCTTCTCAACCTCTACTGAAATGGCATGTAAGGATTTTTATATGCTACCACATCCAGGTGACAGACAGTGCACATAAAAGGCAGAAAATTAAAAAGGGGGAAATCCTCAGATATTAAAAACATATTTATTAAAGTGTAAGAGAAGCCTAAAAGCAGCAATTCCTGTACCAAATTCATCTTTCAAATGCGTGAAAAAATTAATTTCTTTGGAATTTATTTCTACTTTCTTGTATTTCTTTAAGTTAAGCCCTACTATGCAGCTAATTTAAAAAAAAGAAAAGAAAACAAGGAGCGGCTAATTGTAAAATATTCTGGGGAAAAAAGGAAACAAAACAAAACAAGGGGAGACTAACCAAAAACTTGGAAAAGGCAAACCAAGCGAAGGGTTACAGAGAAAGAGCAGTGGCTTTGTAATTTGTCCTGAATGCAAAGACAATTTATAGCAGGCAAAATCAATAGAATATACAAGCCTACCAAATAGTCTTGTATATTCACTTTCAAATAAAAGGAGGGACACCAAACTTCCTGTAACCTGGTCCAATTTAATGATGGTCCAATCTAATGAGAAAACAAATTGCTCCAAGACTTCAGACACCAAATTCAGCTCATATCTCTTTCTCCTTAAATAACTAGTCTCCAGCAGTCCATAATACAAGACTATCTGGGAACTAAGAAGAGGGTAATGATGTACTTGTTTTCTTTTCAGGACTGTAGAATAAGTTTTGAAAGAAACATTCAGTCTTCCTCCCAATAAGGACTACTCCTGCAGAAAAAGAACTTACTGGCCTGCAGAAATTTAGTTTTTATTTTAAGGTACAACTTATCAAAGTCAGGGATGCAAGGGCGGAGAACTAGAAGAGTCCAAGAAGCCTTGAGTTTTGGGAGAACAACTGTCTAATTTCAAGATTAACAGCTGACTTGCAGGAGAAGCAGTTTTCAAAAATTATGGACCACTTTATAGAGTTAGATGGGCTCACTGGAAATTCCAGACATTGGAGATGAGAACATGTCCTATAATTACAGCCTCCTGGATCACCAGGGATGAGAGAAAACTGACTTCGATATATATATATTTTCTTTAGGCTATTCGTGTTGAATTTAGAGCTGACTGTTGGAATAGGCAGGCGGCCAAAATTTTAGCCAGGTTATTTGTGGGTACAAAAGTTGGTCTTCGGCGAGAAAGAGGCAAACACCGTCAGTTCATGAGGGGGGAGAAAAAAAAGGTGAAAGGCGAATGGCTCGGAAGGATCTCTCTCTCTCCCCCCCAAAGGGAAGGCGTTTTGGCTTTTGGCTCTATCATTGCGCCCCACCACCACCAAAAACAGACCGGGCAGAGAGGCCTTCAAAGAGGGCGACTGGGCTGAGCCGATTCAAAGGCTGCTTAGAGAAGGGACGCTTCAGGAGCAGGCGGGCCTTTACCTTAACAAGCATTTTCTTCAGCTGACTCTCGGACAAGGCCATGGCGGCGGTCCCTCCCTCGGTCGTGCTACCTTCTACGACCCCCACCCGCTACGCTCAACTCCCGGACGAACAAGAACCTTTCGGAGCTCGGCTTCCGACAGCCTCCGCGATCCGTTTCCGCTCGGCGATATCGCGGAACGTCACTTCCGGCGGCTACTCCCTCCCCTCGACCAGGGAAAAAAAAAAGTAATAGAGTTTTCACTTTAGCCCCTCTGCGGAGACAAATCATAGAGAGGGTCGGAGGGCAATCTGATTTTACGATCTGTTCTGGGTTGTAGCTAATTGGATAGAAATGGGGTGTGTATTAATCACTAAGGTATGCGACTAAGAGCAGAGAGGCTCAGATTCTAATCCTCCCTTAAAAACAAAAACAAAAATTATTCGGTGAACTTCCTAACAGTGAGGACAATTTAACCAGTGGAATAGCTTGACTTCAGGTGCTTCATCGCTGGAGGTTAAGAAAAGGCTGGACAGCGGCTTGATTCAAATGTTATAAGCCGGGTCTCCTGCTTGTGCGAGGAGGTTAGACTAGAAGACCTCCAAAGTCCCTTCCACCTTCTATTCTGATTGATTGGCGACAGTCCTATTCTCTTGACCTGTTGCCAGGAGCAAACAAGACTCATACTTGAAGAGTTAAGTTATCTATTTTATTGCTCAGTCCTATACACAGGAATCTTTTCAGATTCAAAGTTTGCACCTGGGTGAGATTAGATAAAGTTCAACAGCATTCAAGAGGGGGAGGTCAGACTTCTAAACTAAGTCCATCCTCCCCTCAACATGGCCAGTCTCCGTACACCTATTTTTTTTTCATTTATTTTATTTGTCAAGCATGTATAATTAGATACAAGTATAAACATAAACGTTATGAATATATGAAATGAATATAAGAGAGAACATTATGATAGGGACAGTAGCATAGCACTTATGTACGCCCCTTACAGACCTCTTAAGAAAGGAGTGAGGTCAACAGTAGACAGTCTAAGGTTAAAGTTTTTGGGGTTTGGGGAAGAAACCACAATCAGATAGTATATTCCAAACATTGACCACTCTATTGCTGAAGTTGTATTCCCTGCAATTAAGTTTGGTGCGGTTTATCTTGAGTTTATATCTATTGTGTGCTCTTGTATTGTTGTGGTTGAAGCTGAAGTAGTCATTGACAGGTAGGACATTGT
>JAOYMU010000001.1:70052509-70073352 GCA_025802295.1 Psammodynastes pulverulentus | reverse complement strand
TGCTTACCGCTGCGCCAATCTCCCATCTCCTTCCTCTCCGGTCATCTTCCACCTTTTAGTTCTTCGTGGGGCCGCTGCTGTGCCTGGATTACCAAAGCCCCAGGTCCACTGGGCACAGTGGCTCAGACGACAGCCATGACAATGGCCACCGCCCGACGCCACCTACCCCCTGGAGCCTCAGCCATGCCAGCATTGGCGCCCAGCCCTGGGATTCGGCTGGGGACCTCTGGTGAAAGCCGCCCTATAGCGGCAGGCGCCCTAACTGGACGCCTGGCCCCGAGGGGCCTCCGGGGCGGTAGGTTGCGGGCGCGGGGGGCAAGAGAAAGCCACACCAGCGTCCGGCGCCGCTGGAAACCGGAAGTCGAATCTCAAAATCGTCCAAGTTTTCGAAACAGTTCTTTATGATTACTGTTTCAAAATACTTTACTCAGGCTGACATTTAGTGCCACCATAGTTTGATTACAATCTACCAACTGGAGTCAGTCTGAAAATGTCTTGAAAACCACATGTAGGTCAAAATAAAATTGCCTGGGAAGAATGATATTTAAATGCTAGACATAACCTCAACAATATCACCTAATTCAAGAGTCTTTGTGATTGGCTCCACCCAGCATAATAGGAATTTTATGAAGAGTGAGCACTGCCCTGGCACTTGTTTTGGAAATTATTGAACTTGTTTTTAAAATGGAAGAAATTGTTTTCCATGCCATGTAACTTAAGCCTTCAATGGCATTTACATTATACAAATCTGATTTTACTAGTGACGTTATTTTACCATAGAAACATAAGAACACTATGCACTTTATTTACTAAGTCCCTAAAATATTCCAGCCAATTGGGGACTGTTTCTGCAACCTAAAAAGGCTATGAATTGTAGGCCCGTTTGCTTAAATGTCTCACAATTCCTTTTAACCCTGTCAATTCCAAAGAACATTCTGTAGAAAAATGCTGGAGAAGATTCAGAAAACTGTAAAACCATCTCCCACTCAGAAGGGTCCCATAATGTGTGTTATTTTGAAAACGTAAAACCTCCTCCATAGGTAGTTAATGAAAACTCTGAGTCACAAAATGAAAAAAATAATTTCAAGTCATAATATTTTATAGAACTCACTTGGAAGATTTTGGACAATTTAACAATTATCAACATGGTTAGCACATTGTAAAAACATTTATTATTCCATTATTAGTCATTTTACACTCTGTTACAGTTCTTCGTCCCATTTTTTCTCAGAAATACTTGGAAATTGGTCTTTTAGAAAGATGTTCAATGACATCTCAACATCCGCTAAATTAAAGCAGACCAGCAAAAATCTCAATACAATATTTAATGTCTGCAATTTTATTATATACATCATTTGTTTCAGACCATATTCGATGCAAAATCAGAGTTTAATTGAACCAGAAAAAAGTTATGCTTAACAGTTTTTAGCTGAATTGTTACACTGTTAAATATAATAAATTTAACAAAAACATAAGATGGACAAACTGTAAAAGTATCCTCAGTTATATCTAACACTTGATTGTATCACTCTGACTCAATGAAATAAATAGAAATCCAAACATAGTTATAAGAAGTTATTTACTCAGTCTTTTTAAGACTGTATTTCCAGTGTTTTGGTCTCCTGCTGCATATTATAGAAATGCACTTTAGTTGTAAAGGTAATTAAAGTTACATAAATGAAAAAGCCAAATAAGTAGTTATGGGAGATTAAAAAATGGGAGTTTATAAAAATAAGTTTTTATACATTCTTATAAGATTATGCTTTAGAGAGAACAAATCAAAATTATTTACTAGGGGTTTTCATGATGCACATTTCTGTTTTCTGGCAATTTTCTGCTGTAAAAAGTGTTAAGTACAACTGAAATATATAGAAGATAACTATAAAATGAAGTCTTCATAAATACAAAGTGCCCTTAAGTTTTATTTAATTTTAATAACATTAACTAGTTGTGCAAAGCAAGGCCTGGAAGGACTTGATGTAGAACGACTTTATTTCATATTATCAAGCTGCAACACAGCATCTTTGACAGCACAATTAATTCTATATTTGTTTTCTTCCTACATTCATAGAAAGGTTATATATGTAAAAAAAAAAGGCACATCATCCAACCATTGATCAAAATCTGCAGTTCAAGCTAGAGTTTTCTTCAATCACACAGAATGGATGCTATTTAAATTTTCCTCCTAATGGCTTCTATCAGCTGAAATGAGAGGGCGAGAGCCACATTCAATCCCTTCATAGCTCCTAGAATTAATATTGGGAAAGAATCCAGAGTAGATTGTGAGAACATATGAGGAGTTCCTTTAGGAGTAGAGAATGATTTAATATAATGAAAAATGACATATGTCAGTTATTCCGTTTTGTTTTAAAATTCATACATCTAAAGAGAATCCTCTTGTATTCTACTTCCCTTACAAAGTCACTAGCCAACTTACATAAGGTTTTTAGACTGCTGTAATTCTATGACTCTCAGTTTAGTTTTTAAAAATGAAATATATTTTCCTAAAGTGAAATAATGCAAATAGACAATTTATCATTAAAAAAACTTACAATTTTGGATGCTATCTTTGGAATACCAGATAACTTCACCATACTATATTTGTATATGTACATTTTAATAAGCAATATACTTACTAAAAAGCAATAAATTATATTAAAATGAAGAGATCTATATAGGTTATCTTCTAGTTAATTATCTTCCAGTTATCTTCTATATGACAAATAACATCCAAATATTTAAAAATACAGTAATCTTGAATTAAACTTGCAAGAAGCAATCAAAACATGCAATGTGTATTGGGGGGGGATTTTTTTTTTCAAAATTCGGAACTGAACACAAATTTGTCATTACACATTTTTTGCTAAGTCAGAGGTTTGTTGAGAACATCATCTACACAGATATCAAGAGGCTCCTAGGAGGATTTCAATACTTCCACATTCAAATTATAAAATGAACAGTAACTTGGTCATGTTTCAACAGTCATTATCTTGGATAAAAAGATTCACGAGTGCACCTGAACAAAGTAGTTCTTTAATAATACACAGTTCTGTAAAAAGCACAGTAAACCAAAATTTAAGAACTCCTGTTTTGCATGCTAATTATAGCAATTGCTAAACTATTTCATTTCAGCAAATATGATGTCTTATTAAATTGAGAAAAATAACAGTTTTCATAAACAAAAATATCTATTCTTTGTATTAATTCTGAAGTTTGACCTCTTTGTCATATTTTAATAGCTGAATCCATCCTTTCGTGATAAAGATTTTTATCTCTCTGTGTTTATTCTTTAGTACATTCTTTTCAGGTTATTCAATTTCCAATTCTCTGTGTAATCTCATACACTTAACTTTTAACTAAATAAAATTTCTTGCTAGGATTTCATGATGTGTTTTAAGAAATATTTCAGTGACTGCATTGGGCATAAATTCTTTATGAATTAAACTTGGTATTTAAATATTTAACTGAAACTCCAAAGCACAATATTTGTAGAACAGAATGATCTGAGATTCTTCGGCAAGTGTGAAATGAACATCTCTGTTATTGTGCATAGCTTGAAATCAGTGTGCAACCAAAGTTTTTTAAAAGTAAAAATAACCACTTGTTAAACCATAACATTTTGGTTTTGTTAGAAATCTTTTCAGCAATCTTGTTAAGCAGTTACATGAAGCAACTAGAAAGATGTTTATATTTACTAAAATGTAGATAGCATCTGAATGAACACAGAAATAAACTCTACTGGCAAGCTTTGCAGTTTTTATAAAGCATACAGTTAACCTAAGAAACCTAAATATTTAAATTAAACCAAAGACGTAGAAGTAAGTTATAAACCACTGCAAACTAGTATTTTCCAAGATGATTTATTATGATGACTGGCAATGAAGTTTAAGCCCCGTATGCAAACAAATTATTTGGTCATATTTCTTATAAAATAATGTCTGATTGCCACGAATAGAGGCCATATTAATTTTCTGCATTGCAAAAGAGAAAATAATTAATTGACTGGGCTTTCAGAGATACTTCAACCCGATGTACACAGAACTAGAAAGGGTTCTAAATTCAAGAATGTGGAGAAATAGCCCTGGGTTGAGTGTGAGCAGCAAATCTTTTCAAGGGGGTAGAAGGAAATTCATACTGGCGGCCATGTTGCTGCTGCCTCATTTCTTCATACTGTTTGTTGCTATGTACTTATTCCGTGATCGTTATTTTCAGGGAACATCATCTTTCTATCAGCTCATGATGTCAAAGCTTTGTAATATTAGGTGTTTTTTTTTTACATAATCTTGTCAAGCAGGAATCAGAAAATGTTAATATTGCTTTCAACATCATCAGCTACATTTTAAAAATCTGTGCTTTATAGGAAGAGAAAAAGTGACTTAAGAATCTTGACTCAGGACACAACCTCATTTGAAAGATAAAAAACAAACATTTTTCTAATTTTTATGGAATGAAAACAGACTGTATTGTTATTAGGGCCCACGTGTTGTAAGCCAGTGCATAGTCAATCAGCAGTCTGCTGGCATCCTTGAATTACTTTACATCGTAGTATAATTAATTTTCATTTTTACTATGACTAATATCCTTCATTAGTGCATTTATTTGTGTTTTGGAAAAGGAAACTTGGCAATTATTAAAGGTCAATATTTGAGCGCCAAACTAAAGAACATAATTTTGGATCCAGAGTTGCCTCTCTCTGAGCACAGAAAAATCATTGCTGTTCATGATAGGGATTGGATTCCAATAAAAACTTTCTGCTGAAGGAAAAGGCCGGACCAACATTTTCTCCCAATTTCCTCTTTTGGGGCAGTCACAGTAATTAATTCACATCCTGCCCTGGAAAATATCCCAGTATTCCCACAGTATGGGAAGTGGTGTTGAGTGCTGAGGAAAAGCAGAAAATCATATCCCAAATTTTCCTTCTCCAAGGCCTGCAGAACTTTGCACATAAAATCTGGCACCAAGTCCTTATTTTCTGTATGTCCATTTTCTACATGATTTCTTATTCTTTCATATGCGAGTACAGCTAAAGCTAAACTTTGGAACAAATAGTAGAGTTACAGTAAACCAAAACTGTGGCAAATTGGTTAACGTGTTCTCAACTTCTTTGTTTGCTTCCTATTTTTCAATTCCTCCTCTTCACGTTTCATTTCTTCTAGATCTTCTTGCACTCCGAGTCTCAAGCTAGAAAATAAAGTTTTAGTCACCATAAAATTTTAAAAAATAAGAAAAACAACAATTTAAAACCAACCACAGATCTAAACATTTTTACCAAAATGAATTCCAACTCTTTTTTTATTATGCTTGCTAGTTTACTTTCATATCTGAGCAAGTTTTTTTTCATTCTAGGAAAGAAACTACTTTTTCTGAAATTGAACCAATATTTGTGTATGATATAATTATGTTACCAAAAAAAAGTAAGATGGAAAAGATGGTTATTATCTATGAAACAGAGAATGTTTTATATAACAAAATAAATAGACACAATTCTGATGTTAGAACAATATTCAGAAAAGAGAGGAACAATTCACTGCTAACAGAGCTATAGCAAGAGTTGTGGCTCCAGTAGTATAGTACTACCAGTACTACTATAGAGTAGTACTGTAGAGGGATGCAGTGGCTCAGTGGCTAAGATGCTGAGCTTGTCGATCAAAAGGTCGGCATTCAACTGTTCAAATCCCTAGTACTGCGTAACAGGGTGAGCTCCCGTTACTTGTGCCAGCTTCTGTCAATCTAGCAGTTTGGAAGCACATAAAAAATGCAAGTAGAAAAATAGGGACCAGCTTTGGTGGGAAGGTAACAGTGTTCCATGTGCCTTTGGCATTTAGTCATGCCAGCCACATGACCACAGAGACGTCTTCGGATAGCGCTGGCTTTTTGGCTTTGAAATGGAGATGAGCACCACCCCCTAGAGTTGGGAACGACTAGCACATATTTGCGAGGGGAACCTTTACCAGTACTATTACTACTACTAATACATCCAGATTACCATTTCTATACTATTAGTAACTTCCCATGCACTCAGATTGCATCATGAAAATTCATTAACAAAATGTAATAATTTAATGCTTTTAGCTTTGGTCCCTTTTTTTTAGTGTTACAATAATGAGCAAAATATGTGGTTTACCTCTCAACCCTTCCAAAAAGCCAAAGAAAGTCATTGTGTCACCATATCTCAGTAGTTGAAAAACAACGCATACCCCAAACACTAAATATTTGCCCACCAGTGTATTACACCAAGTGTAGGCAACTATAGCATTGATTATACCACAAAATGTTTTTTTTACCAAAATGGTAAACATTAAATATGAAACGATGCAATTTCATTATAACTTTCTCATCCTACATGTGTAGAATATTCACACGTTCTGAACAAGAGACTGTCCTTCATCGACAACAACTGCTTGCAGACATCTGCTTTCCTGCAGCAGAAAACCAAAGACTTGTAACCAACGTGATTGGGAAAGAGATTGGAATTCTAGTTCACTCATTTGTGAAAGTAATCCCCATTTGCTATTACTATGATTCTGAAGTATCAGTGTTTCATGATGGATATTCTGTGTTTTATAATGGATATTCTGATCAGGTGGCTGAGGGATGAAGACATTTTGCTCTAAGAATATACTACTCAAGATAGGTAGAGGCACTGCTTTTACTCTACAGGTAGCCCTCGACATACAACAGTTACGTCAGCACTAAAAAAAAGTGACTTAAGACCATTTTTCACACTTACGACTGTTGCAAGATCCCCAGGGTCATGTGATCAAAATTCAGATGCTGGGCAACTGACTCATATTTGTGACAGTTGCGGTGTCTTGGGATCATATGATCAGATTTTGCAACCTTCTGACAAGCAAAGTTAATGGGAAGCCAGATTCACTTAACAATCGTGTCACTTACTTAACAAGTGCAGCAATTCACTTAACAACTGTGGCAAGAAAGGTTGTAAAATGGGGCAAATTTCACTTAACAAATGTCTCACTTAGTAACATCAATTTTGGGCTCAACAGTGGCTAAGCGGAAGACTACCTGTATGTCCTTTCCACCCGCAGTTACTTGCCATGCCTTGATCTCTGAAAGCAAATACCATAGTATCTACCAATAGGGACAAGTAGTAGGAAGCAGCTGAAGCAAGAAGGGAAAAAGAATTTGAAAGGAGCAATCCTCTTCTGCCCATCCTGAATTGCCACACTACTGCTTATTTTTTGTTGCTGAAGACAGATAACGGTGTGATGAGGTAGAAAGGCTGCAGTAGGAAGAGGAACGGGTGGCAGGTGGCCAGAAAGTACATAGAGGAAAGTACACAGACAGGTGGGTAGAGGAAGGTAAAATGTAGTAGAAATAAGTGAGTAAGTAGCAGACAGGTATACTGATTGGATGAAAGATATAAAAAAGACAGCACTCTTTATGTAATCTTGTAATAGCTGATGAAAATGTACTGAATATCTAGTGATTACTGTTTTTGCACTGAAGCTCTATATAATTTCACATAAGAAATTATGACACAAAAAGCCCCAATTAAGCTATGACTCTTTAAAATCATTTTAACAGGTTTAATTTTCAATGAAGGATTTCAACAATATGTAAGAGTGAATCAGATTATTCTACTGTTTTACCTTCTGGCTTCCTCTTTCTGCTGTTCTTTCCAAGTACTTTCCATGTAACGTAAGGCATAGTCACTTTCATCTTTGTATCTAAAAATGATGAAGTTAAATGCAATGCTATTTATCTAGCAGAATTATTTCGCCTTGCACAATATTGTTATTTCTTAGACTGAAGTTCCTGAGGGAAGATTTGGAGCATGCATAATCAAAGGGGGGAGGAAAAAGAAGCTCTGTTGTATATGAGGCTTTCTTTAGGTAACAGTACACATTATGCTAATCAATATTTTATATATATAATTGTGTATATTTAAATAAAATAGAAACATGCCAATTAATGTTATAATTGCAGGGCTAAACTAAGCCAGTTTTAAGCCACAATATAGTTAACTATCTTTTTCCAAAGCAAGCAATTAAGTCCCTTGTATTTATAGTACAACTATCTTTTTCCTTTCTGCTAAAATTATTGCAAGCCACATAATATTCCCTGAGCTTTCTGACTGTAGTTTTGAAAACAGCCATTCACTCAATACAATACAGAAGAGCTACTGATAATTTTGGCAGAAATACAATTTTCTTGACCAGTTGTTGCAGGCTGAATGGTGCAACAATACCTGTTTAAAAAAATGTGTGTTACTTTTTCAAACATCTTTTAAATCTTTTTATCTATGTTATAGAAATTCATGTAAATGTTATGGATTGGTATAAATATACAACAGTAAAATTACGTTAAAGCTTATTTTCTCACTTTGACCGATCATAACCAAATATCTCTCTGATATGTTTCGAGATCTCTTCTTGAGGCTCTCCTTCATCATCAATAAAATCTTCCATTTCAGAATCATCTTCATCTTCATCTTCAAACTTTCTTTTATAACTACTGGTAATAGGTGGAAGAGATGGTCTTGGAAAACCTAGGTCAGAAATTTAAGACATGATATATTTAGACTCAACTCTTCATAAATTGCCTACTTGAAGGTAAAACAACAGGCCATACCTAGGATAGCGGATGGGGCATGAGGAAATTCTAACTGCTGCAGCTGTGCAGCTTGGAAAACCCTAAAGCACACTAGCCACTCTTCTGTGCGCCAAAGAGATTTAGGGCTTGTCATTTCTGTTGCATACTGTAGGACTCCGTTGCCTGTACTGCAGCTGCCCAACCTGAGAATGGCCCCAACGCACATGGAAAGGCTTCAGGGTAGATGCCCCGAGTCCCTTGTGGAGATGGGGCGGGATAGAAATCGAAAAATAAAAAATGCAACAACACAATCTGTCATATGGTTCAGGAATACCCATTCTAAAATCTTATTGAAGCCAGCAGAATTTATACCCAAGTCAAGCATTAGGTTAGAGCAGCATTTTTCAAACTTGGCAAATTTAAGATGTGTGGACTTCAACTCCCAGAATTCCACAGCCTGCATCTTAAAAGTGTTCACGTTTGAAAAGATTCGGGTCAGAGTTCTTATTTTGTGGGGCCGAATAATATTTTTGAGGATGCAATGTTAAATAGTTGTGTTGAAGCCATCCCTAACTACATACATACTCAAGAAGCACAAACTTTCAAGATACCTTGAGGGGTAATCCCAGGTCTATGATTAGGAAATGGCCTCATTCCATTCATCTGTCTTGGAACCAGATTTTTGGATGAGATTGTTTCTGATACAACAGTACACTTTGGCTTTAGAGTTCCAGCTGTAGTGGTACTTGGCCGACCTGGTCCTGAGATGCTATCCCTTCCAAGTCCAGGATTTACATTGGAATTTGGCCGACCAGGTCCTACGCCTTGGCTACTGCCTAAACACACTGGTCTTGAAGTGATGCTTGGTCGACTAGATCCCATACTTAAATTATTACTGGCAAGTCTAGGTCCTGTGCTTTGCTGTCCTTGCCCTGAGCTGTTTTCTGATTTCCTGGGTCCCATGCTGCGTGATCCATGCCCAGTAATCGAACTGCGGCTTGGCTGCCCGGGGCCTGACTTCAAGCTGCTCTTTGATCGTGCAGGAGGTCCTCCTGTCATTGAAATGTTGCTTGCTTGCTTGGAGCTGGAATTTTTATATGTTTCTTGCTGGGCAGAAACCACACTGCTTGATTTTATATGGGTGCTATTTTTTTTCAAACTCAGTTCTTTATTTGACGATGGTCTGAAAGTTCCATTTGCCGCCGTTTTCAAGACTACAGTTTGGGACTTAGATCCAGTTTTCCCTCCTCCACTGGGTGCAGGTTTCATGTGATTATTGTGAGGAGGGTTTTTTAAAGGCCCTTTGGGTGCAGATTTTACTTTTTCAGCATGGCTTGCTTTGGAACTAGACACCGATTTGGAAGGCTTTTCACTTAAAACTGGCCCTTTGGTTTTCTTAGTGTTATTATTTTGTGAGGGAATGCTTCCTTTAGAAAAGGCAGATTTGTCTGTCAAATGCCTGCTAGCTTTAGCATTTACTAAATCCCTCTGCGAAATTTCCTTTTTGGAAGAACCTGATGCAGTTGTATGTTTCATTTCTTTCTCTGATCTCTTTTCTTTTAGTATAACCCCTTTTCTGTTTCTCTTCTCTAGGTAGTCTCGCTCTCTTAATTCTTCTGCAGTCATTGGTCTTTCTTCAGTCTTTTTTACAACTTTTATTTCAACTGGCTCATACTGTTTTTTTTCAGCCAGCTTTAAAAGATCGTTAAAATTCATTGCTGGAGGTGCACTTTTGGCTAGCACCTTTGGTTTTTCTGAAACTTTGGAGGGTTTCTCTTCATATTCTTCCGATTCCTGCTCAGATTCTGACATATTATAATCTACTTCGTCCATTTCATCCTGTGTCCTACATTCTGTGCTTCCAGAACTTCTATTTTCATGACCCTGCTTCTTTTTAGGCTTCTCTTCAAGAGGAATACCATTATAGCCATGAAAATTATCCTTTGTCCGTGAAGCCATAGCTCTGGCTTTTCGGTCATGTTTCATTTCCACACGCCTAGCCAGTAGTTCTTGTTTTCTTCTTTTTTCCGTAAGAACTAGAATTTTAAAAAAAACTTTAGTATTTAAAAAAGCCTCTGCAAATATATATCTTGCAGATATAAATTCTATACAGTTTAGGCTAAACATTTATATTCTAACTATATATTATCTAAAGTATCACACTACAGATTCAGCACAAAAGCATACAGTAGGAAATAACACCACAGATTTTGTGAGATTTAACCCTTTAAACACAGGAGACTTGAACAATTTTAAGAGCTTTATTGTAAGCGTTTGCAATAAACAATCTTCCTCTTCCCAGCAACTCCATCCCAGTAGCTATTCATTTCCAGTAATCTCCATCCCCTTGGCTACAACCAATTATTTGTCAGCATTATTAATTTTAACATCTGGACAACTTGACCTGCCAGCTGTGTCCTGGACCTGCCAGCTAAGTTCTGTTGACTAAATTCTTTTATTTTTATAGCTTTATTTCCTGATAGCTAACATTCTTACATAATTCCTTACATAATTTCCCATCAAGGATATTTAGGTTATACCGAGGATAAATATGGCATTACATTTGCTCTGTCTTTTACAGAAATAATTTTTTATTTCTCACAGATTTTAACAGAAACATCTCTTTATATAAGAGGGCTGGTACCCAAAAACCTTACAGCATGTCCAAGGGGCTTAGGTTTCAATTAAGCATGAGCTTCTCACTGTACTTTGAAACTAAGAGGACCATTAAGGAATAGTTCTATGTAAGATATGGGAGGACCCGCTGCTCTGAGCAAGCACAAGTAGTTCTGGACTTCAGCAACTGTTCAAAACTGCAATGGCGCTGAACAAAAGGACTTATGACTCATGCCCAAAGTTACAGCCATTGTAGTGCTTCTGCAGTTACATGATCAAAATTCAGATGCTCGGCAGCCTGCCTGCTATACACTTATGACCATGTGGTGCTGCTACTTGCCCCACCCATTCCCCTTGTGGATCTAGGCCAACCTGCACTGTAGTTGGCAGTAGTGCCGAGCCTGATCCTGAGGTAGAGGCCTGGCTCTTCAGGAGTCTTAGCCAGCCACCGCCTCTGGGCCTTGACATCAAACTTAGCACGTTTGCTAAGTGCTTCTCTAAGATGTGCAAGTCTTGGAAAATGGTGTGATTTTCCTGAAGCCCAGCATTCCCTACAATCGGCAGGGCACTGATCACCTTCAGCTGTTTTCTCCAGCTGCTGAGAGGTGTGTGCAGCCTATTCAAGGCAGCACCAGGCCTTCTCTCCCAAAGCCACCTTGTACATTCTCCAAGTACTTACCTCACTTACCTTACAAAGGGCTCTGGGGATGGTGTCAGGTGGGTTTCAGACTGCTGAAAACCCCAGGCCTCTATTTCAGGCCCAGCTCTGGCACTGCTGCCACATCCTGCATGGCAGGCAAACATAACTTTTGCATCGCAGTGGGGTACCCCCCCCCCCTTAACTCACACGTGGTCTCCCAGGGCCTCCCTCACTGTGGTGGATTGTACTGGTCAGGATTCCCAGGAGAGAGGAAGTACATTCCAAGAACAAGAAACAGTTCAGTTCGTATAGTTGGTGTGAGAGAAAGAGGGTGAAGACAGCCCCTCCCTAATAGTTCTCTGAGTATAGGCTTGTGTAGATCGAAGAGTGCTTTCGTTTTGCAAGATTCTGTCAAGATGTGTGGAACAATAATGAAATATACTTGGAAGAATCATCATGAATTTTGGTTTTGGGGGCCAGACAGCTCCCCCACTCCTTACCTAGGATTCCATCTGCTTAATAACTGTAACTAGGAGATTGTGGTTGTTGAGCGAAGTGGTGACAGTTTATGATGCTTTGCTCAGCAACCAAGCTTCCAGTTCCAATAATGATTGTAAGTCAAGGACTACCTGTAGCTCTTTGTTAAGATGGCAAAAGAAAATCAGTACGCTATTATTTTTTTAAAAAACTGTATTTGCTTTTGCTTTTAACTGTACAATATTAAAACTAACTTACTTCTAATTACTTTTATATAGAGATAAAACTAAAATTGTTATCCCAGAAAACTGATCCTACCCGGTGTGCAACGCCCAAACACACACCCAGGTGGAGACTGCAAAATAATTTATTCTGTAGAGAAGGACACAATGGGATCACTCCCACTAGGCCTGTGCAAAGGTCCCACCTTAAACAATATATGTTTATAACTTTACTTGTTCTTAAGGCCCATAAATCATACCCTAGGACCACCCAAAAGACCAACCCACCTTCATTCCCTATATTCAGCAAATTGTGTATATGCTTTAGCATAATCATGATCATTTACACAATTCCCAGCAATTGCTACCCTCAAGTTCCTTTTTTCTATGCGGTCACCTTCTTCCCAGACTACATTTGGGGTTTCATCAGAGCAACCATTCCTGAGGGTTTTACTGACCAAGCTGTTTTCATTACTTCTTATATTCTAGCAACTGACTGCAAAATGTCTGCAAAGCTAAAATAAGAATTCCTTACAGGCACCAAATATTTAGAAGAAGGGATCTTCTGCCCTTTCCTTCAAAACTATTTTAAAAAGTTAAGTTTCATTACTGTTTTTGTCTGTGTCAAGATGACACAGAATATGTAAACATAAGGAAAGCATGACCATGATTTGCAAAAGGAAGGCAGAATTTTTTTTTTCAAGAATAACTAATTATACTCTTTATAGAAAGAAAAATACTGAATGATACCCTTTTTCCTCTGTTCCTCTTCTTGCTTTCTGAGAAAGGCTTGCACAGCTGCTGATTGAACACCTTTAACTTTTGGATCCTTTTTGGGAGGGCCAACTGCCAAACTGTACCTCTTCTACAATGAAACAAAAGTTTCACAAAGATGAGAAACAAATATGAACTTATTGCGCAACTATGTCCAAGAGAATTATTAGTATGCAAAAATTTCCTCATGCATTAGAGTAAGAATTTATTAACTAAAAAAACAAACAAACACAAACAAATGCAATGTACAGACTAAAAGAAGAAAATTTAAATTCAGTTCTGTATCTCATCTTCTTTATATGGAATCTAAAGAGATTTTCAAAGACAAAATACTAAGGGAAACCAAAAAGACATGTAACATAAAATGACAAATAAATAGGGACATCATTTCTATTGGACTGTAATTAATACAAGTGACTGAGTTCCTTTCTACAGGGTTTGGGATCTTATCAAAAAAAGGTTCCCTTAAAAGGATCAAACACATTGAGAAAAGAATCACTACTCATAGCTCTTTCAAAGAGATTCTTCTAAATGTTCCAAATAAAAAAATTGATATTTGGGCATCAAATATCAAATCAAATAAAAAAAATATTTGCACAGGTACAATTTCTGCTAGTGAAAGGTTATAAAATGTAAGCTTTTCTATGCTCCAGTTCAAAATATGACATTTTAATTATCCCTCCTCCACTCATTGGGGGCAGGGGGGGGACTACAACTGCTTCTGACTTACAAAATACTGTGGTGCTAAATGTTTTACTAACATTAAAGTAGAATAATTGAAGATTATATAAAACATTAAAACAATCATTTTAACATTAACTTTTCCAGATGTATTTAGTCCTACACTTTGAACATCTATTGTTTTAGAATAAAATTTTAGGTATATTGATCAATCAACTCGCCTCCTAATATTGGGTTGATTAAGTTTAGGTTAGTTTGGCACTATGAGCAGTCATAGCCTATAGACCAGGGGCGCCCAATTGAACAATTACGATCGACCAGTTGATCGCGAAGGGAGTGAGGATAGATCGCATGGTGAGTGGGGGGAGCATGCACAGAAGCGTGGGGGGAGCGTGCGCATGCGCAGAAGGGTGGGGGGAGCGCGCAAGCATGCGTAGAAGCGTGGGAAAGGAGCGTGCACATGCGCAGAAGCGTGGGGAGAGTGCGCGAGTACACGTAGAAGCGTGGGGGAAGGAGCGTGTGCATGCGCAGAAGCGTGGAGGGAGAGCGTGTGCATGTGCAGAAGGGTGGAGGAGCGTGCGCTTCCCTTCTCGTCTCCCAAGTAGCTCACAAGCTCACAAAGTGTGGGCACCCCTGCTATAGACTATGTAACTTTGTCACCTTTTGCTCATATACAAAGAAATGGATGAAAACATAACTATTTATTTTTTGGTCAATTATCATCTGATATTTTGAAAGAACTTAGAAAGCTATGGGTAGTTTAAGTTTGTTCATAAACCAAGGCCTGAAAACTGGTGGAAAGTAAGGTTTATGAGACATCTGAAAAAATCTAAACGGAATCAGGCTCATATAAATCTGTATAATGGTTGTTTGCAGAAACTAAGCAATAAATGACCAGCATAAAGTACCAGCCTTGCATTATCTAATTTGCAACTTCAGAAAGAGATATTCAGAAATCCACCTTTAGTGGAAAACTCATTGATTTAGTTTTCTTGATCGGTTTCTACAAGTGGAAACACTGATTCTTGCTTTTCCAATAGTACTGGACACCATCAATATAGCTAAATGTTGCAACAAAGTGCAAATCATATATTGCTCTTGTTACAAAGTACCAATACAGAGATAAAATGAGCAAAAGTTCCAAATGCCTTTAGAAATGGCTTGAAGAGCTGAATGGCCTACTCTATGCCCTAAATATAGGTTCATAAATAATTTCACAATGTAAAATTAGCATTAATTCCCTTTCTTATAAGCATCGCGGAAATATTTTAAAATCTCATCCTCGCTATACTAAGAGTGAAAATAGCACCTGGTTTCAGATCTATCATAAGTCATTCAACAATACAATGAAGAAAGCCCTCAATCCCAGCTGAGCGGACTTCATATTCAAAATAATCAGAGCATATTAAACTACAATGAGTTTGTGCATGAATATAATATACCCTTATTTCAGGATTTCTACTGGTAATTCACTTAAGCTGTGTATGATTACTATATAATAAGTAATTTTAAATATACTCAATACACCCATATATATTAAATCCTGAGCTATCTACAGTAATAGCTGAACTACTATTATGATCTATCAGTCAAGCAGAACTAGCCCGTTTCAGTTTAAAAACAGCTAATTAATTCTTAGAAGCTTTTCCCAAGGGAAATGAACTAATAGGCCAACAATTTTAGTGACACATGATGCAATACTATAATTGGTTTTGTTTATACAAATTGTCAAGTACAAATGTCATCTAACATATCTTTCTTAGAAAGCTGAACAATTTCAAACTCTTTTTTTTAATTTCTTAACAGTGTTTCAAATTGGCCTGCAATACAACACATGTATTTTATAAAACTCTATTCATCATTATAAAATTAATGAAATGGTTCCCACAGCTGTGAAAGGAGTTTTCCTTCAGCTGAAGAACCTGCCCAATGCTGTCTGGTATTTGGAAAGAAAATATCCACCAGTGCTGCTATCCTGTAAGAAAAGTGCAACATCCAAAATCAACATTTAAGCTCACATTTTAATGAAAGCTTCACATTATATTTGATGTGGACCCTTCTTTATGAATAATTTTGGAATGATTTAATTACATTTTATTGTATTTATCTTTCCCCATTAACCCATTTTATTTAACGTATGTTGAAATTCCAAGATAGAAAGACATTGTGCTCTATTTTAAACTTACAGGAGGGGCTACATTCTCAATCCTTCTAAGGGGCATTTTATTAATACAGAGTTACAAATGAATTGTTCAAAATGTGAAAAATATATTACCTGTACTTGATGGTCTCTATGGGAACTCTCTCCTGTAATATCCCACAGAAACTAATGATCACATATATTAATGGTTTTGTTGGGTATATGGGATAGTTCTGAGATTATTTAAAAATTTGAATAAAATGAATACATTTAAGTATATTGTATTTATGATGCTAAGATAGTACAGTTAGGCAATCTGATACTGTTCAGATGTTTGGAGCTTTTGCTGAAAAGTAATGCATAAATATTCTAACTACGTACATTTGTTTTATCAACTGGCCAACAGCTAAGTATGACAGGAGTTGTAAAAAATTGAAATGTACATTTGCTTATTTTTGTAATACACAATATTTACTACGTTTGTTGCTTACTTAAAGCCATTCACTTCACTGTTTTAATTTATTATATGAATAAAACTTGTTTAAAAAAAAAAAAGCCATTCACTGAATTATGGAGAAAAAGGTATCTTCATTGTCAACAAAAATGCAACATTGAAACAACTGATCAAACTGAGAAAGATATATTTTCCACACAGCAACGTTCAGCAACTTTGTTGCTATAGAATTACAAGTAGACTATAGGGTACAGTTCTTAAAATGGATTTTTCTTCCCAATATATTTTACTCGTAGAAAATAAATACACTTTGGGCAAAATCTACTCTACTGAGAAGCAGTAGTTCAAAGGATCCAGCAAAGCTCTGATTTTCTTCTTTTTCAAGACATGTACTGGAACGAGCACCTGGATTATATAGTCAAGGAAGGCCAATACAAAAGGGCTTGATAAAAAGAAAGCTTCCAATTCCCTTTAAGAGCCCAGCAAAATGACTTCATCTTGACATACTATAAGAAAACTAGACAAGTGAAAATAACTTTGACTTCCACATGTTTTGAACCATGTGATCAATGGCAGACATTAAAAACGTCATACTTCAAATTATTTGAAAGATCACTAGGTTGCCTCCTGCTGTTTTACAGAATCCCTGCATTCATTGGACTGAGCCTAAACTATCTCATTTGTTCTCCACAACAATAGCTTCAACAAAAACTTTTACAATGCTAGATCACATTTGCACAAATTTCAAGTCAGTCTAGTTGAAATGAATCGGATTGTACTAACAATGACTTTTAACTTACTATTATGTTGCTTCGGTTGTATACCAGTAGTATTTGAAATATTTTATGTTGCAATAATTTGCTACAGGATAGTATCTCAGGATTAAAAAACAAAGTCTCCACTAGGGAAAAGATCTCATCAATCCCTTGTACTACCAGGACACTTCTGCAGAAATACAATCTTTACAGATAGTCCTTAATTTCCGACTGTAATTGAGCCAGGAATTACAGTCATAAATTATGCTGGTCATTAAGTGGATCAACATAACTGCACCCTATTTTTATGACTTTTGTCCTAGTTGTAAAGCAAACACTATGGTGGTTAAGTGAAAACATTCTTCACAATGGGCATTTTTTTTTGCAGAAAACTGGATGCAAACACCAGTTTCCTGCAAAAAAAAAAAAAGCATAAATTGTGGTCATATCACTGTGGGACACCACAAATGCTGCAAAGTTTGCAAACATAAGAATCTTTTTTGACATCCAGCGTAACTTTAACCTTTACAACCTGTGCCCATAACACATTCTCTTGCATTGAAACAATTTAAAACATTAGCAGTTTATACTGGCTTCTATGAAGAAATCTTTTGACCAATTGCTGTATCCAAAGGCTTACTGGACCCATGTGGGCAATTGGGAAAGAGAGTCTCCCTAGATGACAGGAAGATGATATTCTCGATACCAGAGAGCATGCTAGCTCTGTGCGGGCGCCTACCAGCTGCGCAGAAGCCATGGGAGACAGGTGGTCCCTCAAGTATCCTGGCCCTATGCCACACAGGCCCAAACTCCTTTGCTAATCTTGCTTCTACCAAAAGAGTTCTAATACTGGAAAGGTAGGAATCTCAGATATTTACAAGGAGACTGGGAACAGGGCTTCTGAGGTAATGAACCTCTCCTTCTGCTCTTGGAGGATATTACAATATATTCTTCAAGGTGCCCTATTATCAAACCTCTTGGTGGTCCTAAGTATAGTAAGTTTAATAAGGCTAATTCCAACAATATGCAAATTTATAATATGACTTGCTTGATTTATGGCTTCAGGATATATTACACACACACACACTTTATACAAGAAACCATGATTCTAACTTAGTAATTCATATTTTATTCTGTTTATGTAATAATTGCAGTTATACTACTTTGCAGGAAGTATTCAAATTTGGCCAAGTGTCTTGAGAAACAAGCAAGAAAAACAGCAAAGCAAAGCTTAGAAAATAAGGAATGAACAATAACAGCATTGTTTAAATATCTTTCCATTAAAGATATTGAAATGGAGGAGTTACAAGCAATGCTTTAATGAAAAAGTGAGTTTTGGAAAAATCAGAGGAATGATTCGTTATTTTAGAATGAAGTGCGTTTTTCATCTTATTCAATGCTTTCCCCATAAAACACTTTAATACAGGCAGTCCTTGACTTATAACAGTTTGTTTAATGACCATTTAAAGTTACAATGGCACTGAAAAAAATGACTTATCACCATTTTTCACACGATTCTTGCTGCATTCCCAGACACCTGGCAAGCGACTCATGTTTATGATGATTGCAGTGTCTTAGGGTCATGAAATTGCAACCTTCTAAAAACGAACAATCAGTGGGAAACCATATTCACTTAACAACTGTATTACTAACTGAGCCATGGTGGTGCAGTGGTTAGAATGCAGTATTCCAGGCTAATTCTGCTGACTGCCAACAGTTTGAATCTCACCTGCTGAAGGTTGACTCAGCCTTCCATCCTTCCGAGGTGAGTAAAATGAGGACCCAGATTGTTGGGGGCAATAGGCTGACTATAAACCGCTTACAGACAGGGCTGCAAAGCACTGTGAAGAGGTACGTAAGTCTAAGTGCTATTGCTATTAACTAATGATTCACTGAACAATGGCAAAAAGGGCATAAAATGGGCAAAAGTCATTTAACAAATGTCTCACTTAGCATTTGGGGCTGAATTGTGGTCATAAGTCGAGGACTACCTGCACACATAGCTGATTAATCTGAACTTAAAACAACAGAATTTTAGTCATAAAATAGGCAGTCCCAACTGCACTCCAGACACAGCCTTTCTCAGAACACCTCAACAAAACCTCTAAAGATTTCTAGCTGGAGATGAATATGACATTCATTGTTCCTTGTTTTGGTGGAAGGCTACTCCGTTCTATCCATTGTATCCTGGTTTTTTTTTAAGGAAAGAACTCATCATATTCTACTTCTGGTTTGTGTCCTGAATGCTATCAAATTCCATAGCCTAACCATATATCCGTAAGCCAGATAATAAAAAGCATCACAACTTGATTAACGTTGCTAGAATTTCTGGAATTTTAGGGTAGTAATTCAGTTATGTGAAATACAGTACACATTACAGAAAATACGACTTCAGCAATAGAGTAGTTAATGTCTGGAGTATACTACCTTACTTTGTGGTTTCTTCCCCAAACCCCAAAAACTTTAACCTTAAGACTGTCTACTATTGACTTCACCCCTTTCTTAAGAGGTTTGTAAGGGGCGTGCATAAGTGCACCAACGTGCCTACTGTCCCCTGCCCTAATTTCTTTTTTCTTATTTGTATTCATTTTATATATTCATAATTACGTTTATACTTGTATGTATTATCCAATGTATGCTTGACAAAAACAAATGAACAAACAAGTAAAGTTTGGAAGAATGTCTGCCAGATTACTACTCATGACATGCTCTGTTTAGTACAATTGGATACCATATATTTAACTCAAGAGCACCGAAAAAACTCACATCAGATAGTCTTAGCTCAAACGCAACAAAAGGCAGAAAAATAATTGGCAGTAACAGCTCTCTGGCGACTAAGGCCCTTTTGCTACCCTTTCTTATTCTTTCTTTCTTTCTTTCTCTCTCTCTCTCTCCTTCCAGATGTATTTCTGAAGCCAATTCCCCTCCAAAAATAAATCCAAGGTTTCCTTAGTTGAGAAAGCAATCCTTTTTCACGAGTCATTTTTGTTTGTAAAATGGTGAGGGAAAGGAGTTGAAAATCTTCCCAGATCCAAACCCCCCCCCCCAAAGTATAATATATACATAACCAGGAGAAAGTTAAGTTTTCCCTTCACTGACACCCTTGAACCACCTTTCCGGGGTTGAAAACAGCCCTCGCTGATGGTAGGTATGTCTGTCTGTCTCAGGATCTCGAGATCCGAGCAGGGAGGAGGACGACAAAACGATCTTCCGGCTATTATTTCTGGCCGACCGATCCCTCGCCAAACAGGCTGCCAAGCTGAAGGGGCAGGAGGAGATGGATCGCAGTCTGGGTCTGCGATCCCGCTCCAAAGCCTGAGCGGATGCTTCCACAGTGAGAGAGGGGGAAAGAGAGAGGGAGGGATGACGAATCCCTCTTTACAAATACTCCGGATCCAGGGTTAGTTTACTCGGGCGAAGCGTCCGGAAAGGAAGAGTTGGGCAACAGCTGGCATCCACGTCAATCCCAGCCCGCCGCGTCGTCCTCCCCCCCCCCTCTTTTTCCACCTCCCTTCCCCCTTCTATCCTT
>JAOYMU010000001.1:70020393-70033409 GCA_025802295.1 Psammodynastes pulverulentus | reverse complement strand
ACACGCCCACAGAACCATGCCCATGGAGCCACGCCCACGGAGCCTCTTGGGAAAAATTTCACATTTCATGCCTGATGTATACCTGTAAATATTGTTATAAGAAATCTTCATTAGAGACAAGAATCTGTTTAGAAAGTATATGAAAATAAGAGAACACTGTTGTTGGAAAGCTGTAAAGAGTGGAAATGTTTTTAGAATGTTTTATAATGAAATTTGATGAATATTTTTTAATTGAAAAAAATAAAATAAATGAAAATCACCTAGTATCTCATTAGCCGTTGTGTCAAGGAATGACAAGGTTTCATGATAGCATTAGAATTACCGAATAACAGATTTGGAAGGAACCTTGGAGGTCTTCTAGTCCAACCCCCTGCTCAAGATGGAGACCTTACACCATTTCAGACAAATGGCTGTCTAGTCTCTTTTAAAAAAAACTTCCAGTGATGGAGCACCCACAAGTCATTCTACTGATTAATTGTTCTCCCTGACAGGAAATTTCTCCTTAGTTCTAGGTTGCTTCTCTCCTTGATTAATTTTCATCCATTGCTTCTTGTCAAAGGAGCATTGGTTAGTACAACCAATGTCTAGGATCCATATTCTGAGCTCCCAAAGCTAGCAGTGATCTAAAATGGTTGATTTTTTCAGCTGTTCTATCTTATCAACTCTTTTTCCTGGAGGACTAAAGAAGCAAAATGGTCTAGGTGTAACATCATTGATTATTGTATGGGTAATCTACAATTAAATTCATAGGCAAAGACTGATGAGAAAAGTTTAATAATTCAAATCCTAACCAAGAACCTAAGAATTATTAAGGTAACATCTTAGATATAGGCAGTTTCCAAGCAAGATTTTTTTTTAAATTAGGGTATTCGGGATTGATAAATTTGAACTTTCTGCATATTAAGATGCAATCCTTTAAGTATTGTTCCAAGAGCTCCAATCACAATTGATATAACAGCAGATTTCTCTTTCCATAAGCACTCAACTTTGCTCTGCAAATTGTGGAATTTCATTACTATTGTTTTGTTATTATGAATTTATTAGCTGCCCAATCAAACTTAACTTGGTTTCTGAATTAATATGGTTTGCATTTACTTATTACTAAACAAATAAGCTGAATTTGTGTAACACTCAGCTCTCAGAGTGCCAGCAAAACATTTAGCTCAGCCAAATTTACTATTTTGTACATCCATAGACATTGAACCTCCCAGAAAGCTGTTAATCAATATATGAAGTTGGTTTAATGGTCTTCTTAATAGACCTGTTGTGTAAGAAGCTCACTTTTGCACAATTCCTCATCTTCCAGATTTGAGTTAAATAAGCCTTTACTAACAAATGTGATAACTAGTTTTCACTTTACTTGTATACCGTATTTTTCTGACTAAAAGACGCACTGGAATATAAAACACACCTAACTTTTAGGGGAGGAAACCAAGGAAAAAAATCTTACCTCAGCTTCTGCCTCCCAGCAATTTGCCTCAGCAGCAATCAGAAATAGTTTCACTTTCACTTTCCCAGCACAGGCTAATTAGCACGTGGCTTAGCTGTTTCAGGCTGCAGGACCATCACCTGCTTATGCTAATTGGGCTGTGCTGAAGCTGCAACAGGCTTTTTGCTACTTGCTGCAAAGAGGTAAATTACTGGTGGGCGGGGCTTCTGCAACATTCGGTGTATAAGACGCATCCAATTTTTCACCTACTTTTGGGGGTAGAAAAAGTGCGTCTTATACTCCGAAAGGTACGGTAATCAAGGAGAGAGAAAACCTAGAACCAAGGAGAAATTTCCCAGTGGAATGACTGAGATTTTAATTAGTTTTAATTAGTGAGCTGTTCAATTTTAATGTAGATGGCTTCTTTGAAAGAGGAGTCAAAGATAATGTCACAGCAAGGCAAGAGTTAAAAAGAGGGGCCAAAGAGGCCATCTATGTTAAAATTGAACAGCCCTCTCTCAACAGAGGGACACAACACCACCCATCTCCGGTCTACAACACAGTCCTTTCAGCAGTTCCAAGAAGGGTACACACACATTTGACTATTCTGGTGACTCTGAGGACACAGATAAATCCCCAAGTGGCCTCAAGGACTCTCAGAGAGAGTGCAAGCAGCCAGATGAGTGCAGGGCCTTCCATTTTCCACCATTCAGTCAGAACTGAAGAAGCTTTCTGGATGAGAAGCAAAACGTCTTCAAGGAAAAACAAAGTCCAGTTGCCTCTTGAAAAAGCACCTTTGGGACAACGATGATGGTGACTATACATTGAACAAAACCTAATGCAACTTTGGTGTAAAAATGTACTCTTATCAACAATAGTGTTCAGCATTAAAAGTGTTTCCCTCCCTCAACAATCATTTTCAGGGTAACCGGAAGGAGATTGAAGAACCAAAAGCGATTTATTTGTTCCCAGTTCAAGGACACCCAAACGAATCACTCAAGTTCATAGATTACAATTTAAGATGAACTGGTATTTATCATGGGTGTGCATGTGTCGCAGTATTATCTCACAGCTAAAGTCCCTGTATTAATAAACTTCTCTTTCAGTGTTGGAAGAAAGGGAAAAACATGAACCTCTTCGTAAGGCAATAAGGATCATTAGGAAGTTCGTGATTTCACAGAATCCTGACTCTAAGGTACTTAATGGTAAGAAATATTACAGTCTAAAAGTACAAACCTGTCCATGAGGCCACCTGGCATCTCCCTGCCTCCCTGCCTCCCTCCCTCTCTCTTTCTTTCTCTCTCTCTCTCTCTCTCTCTCTCTCCCTCCCTCCTTCCTTCCTTCCTTTCTCCACACAACTTTACCAAAAGTGCCTGACCACTGAACATATATCAAAAACATCTCAAAAACAACAAACAGGATACAACAACCACATGACATCACCAGTACAGAAGCCAACTAAAGCCCTCCAAAACCTCCCAAGGAAACCAAAAGACCCAGCAAGCTCCAGAAGAAAACACAGGAGTCATCTACAACACACAGTGTGTAAAGACTGCAACAGCCAGTACGTAGGACAATCGCAATATAGCAATAGCACAGACTTATATGGGATTCGTTCTTCCCATCAGCCTTCGATCACCCAGATTGCTGTGCTTTACCATTGCCCTCTTTCCAGGGCTGAGAGCGAGGGACTGGCCCAGGCTCTGTGCCTAAGGCAGGATGAGAATTCAGGGTCTCCTGATCCCTTAACCCCTTCAACAAACTGGCTCTCTTGCCTTGCTGTGATATTATTGACTCCTGCAGATGTTGACATTCTCATAGTGGAAAGGGGAAGTTGACACACTGCTTTCCAGAATGAGCTTCACAAAGACACCGACCCAGGTCTCCCTTGCCCAGCGAGAAACCACACAGCATTGGTGGCAAAGGCTGGGCTTTAGCTTCATCAGAGAAAGTAAAGAAACATATTTTGCCTTGGGATTTCTTTGGGAACAGAGAAAAGGAGCTTTTGAAGGGGTCCTTGGTGCTCTCGAGCTTGGTGGGTTTTTTGCAGACGTTTCATGACCCAAACTAAGTAACATCATCAGTGCCAGCATGCGTTTGCTGATGATGTTACCAGGTTTGGATAATGAAAGTTCTGCAAGAAAACCACCAAGCTCAGAGAGCACCAAGGACCCCTCGTTTCAACCCTGAGCTACAAATATTCTCCTTTAATTGAAGGCCTTTTCCTAGCTGTGTGATCCTACACGTCTTCTGTTGCTTGTTGTGTGGTGGTGTGGTGCTGCAAGATGGGCTCTTTGCATAGAGGCAGAAAGTATTACTCAAATCTAAGTAAGTTTTCTTGCTGCATTTGTTTCAGATGTTGATATAATCCTGGAAGCTGAAGTAATTGCAACACAACTGTTGCCATGGTCTAAAAAGCTCGATGACCTTGAAGCTGAGATTTGTATGTTTCTCACAGGTTTTGACAGATAAGTATAGTATGTGAAGGGAAGAGAGCCCACCCTGAAACTGGGGTGGTGTGGTGGTCTCTGGGGGGTGGGTTGAAGTCCCATTCAAAGGCAGCATGGTGTGGTGTCTATGAGAGGGTTTCCTGCTTGAGCAGGGGGTCGGACTACAAGATCTCCAAGGTCCCTTCCAGCTCTCTTATTCTGTATATATGTGAGATGGGGAGCTTTCCAGTTGTGGCAATGTGATCAAAATCCTGCCTCTTTGTGGAGACTTCAACACCACCTGCATGTGAAAAGGGAGAGGGGCTTTGGGTAGACCTCGCTGAGCAAGTCCAATTGGGACCGCCAAGCACAGCGGTCGCTCAGCAGAAAAATCACATGACCAAGATGGGCTTACCCCCTCCCTTCCCCTGAAGTGAGATTGATGAAGTGAAGTGCTGTGGTCATTTAGGAAACATGTCCTGACCACGACCTGGGGTCTTACTTCTGCCTTTTTGGTTCATCCTCCTTGTGGCAAGCCCACTGCAGCTCATGTGACTGAGGGATGCCGAGAGGATTGTAAGGACAAGGATTAGTTACAAAGCCAGTTTTTATGTTGTTGTGGCTTCGAAAGGTACCAAAATGAGGCCGTCAGTAAGCAAGGACAACTTGCACATTTATCAGCTCAAAGAAGATAGTGTGATTCACGTCTCTGGGATTTCCATGGGTCTATTCCAAATTGCCACCTCCATTTTCCATGATGGAAATAAACTCCAAAATTCATGGTTTAGAGGGTGTCTCTGAGGATGTGACTCTTGATCTTCTCTGTCTAACTTCTCCTTAGGAGAATGCATTATTATGCACACTGTGAAATATATTTAAAAATAAGAGGTAAGGAAGAAAAATTTAGGATGCCCTGAACATATCTTCTATTAAATGTCTATTGATTGATGAACAGGAACAGAAAGAAGGCAACAGAATAACTTTTCCAAGTCCAACTGATGAGTAGATATCCTGGTAGATAGACATTGCCTTTATTTATTTATTCTGAGATTTATTTGCCATGGGTTCTATATAGAGATTGCCTTCATTCTGTTCCTCTTCAGGATAAGGAACAATAAGCAAAGCAGCAATAAAAACAAATCAAGGAAATTAACTACATAATTTTTAAATAGGAAGACAAAACATATAGGTCAATTTAGAGCATATCCTGATTCTAACCACTGATTAATTTAATTGTGTTTCCCCCCCTTCTCTCTCCATGTC
Source organism: Psammodynastes pulverulentus (assembly GCA_025802295.1). Taxonomy (NCBI): domain Eukaryota; kingdom Metazoa; phylum Chordata; class Lepidosauria; order Squamata; family Psammodynastidae; genus Psammodynastes; species Psammodynastes pulverulentus. The sequence continues at coordinate 70,028,288 of JAOYMU010000001.1, read as the reverse complement.
ATAATCCTGATTGGCTCAAAGCCATGGTTCAATACAAATTGAATCATGGCTGGGTGGCATTTAAGGGACACCTTTATTCATTAAGTGACAAGACAGATTACTTGCTTAACTTCAGAAAGTATTGTCAAGATGAAAAGGCTGAACTTATTACAGGAATAAGTGAGGAAGAGGAGGTAAGTAAAATATGGTTCCCAAGTTTGATAGTTGCTAAATGAAAATTACGTGATTGCAACTGTGCTTACAATCTTACTCCAGCTTTCCTTTCCTTTACAGTGTCAGAAGGATATAGATTACCAGATCTGGTCCATCTCTAAATGTATAATTGACTCTTCTAAGCCCTTATTTATTGCCATCATTTTTTTTTGTCCACTAATTCCATTTTTTTCCTTTTGTTCTGATCTAATTTCCACCGTCTTTATTTGTTGTTCATTTTTCTCTGTTGCCGATTGTATTGTACCTATTTTATTGTCCATTTTATGAATATCGCCTTACATTTACCCCATCTCGTTTTTCATCCCCAAATGGTTTTGTAACATCATATTTTTATCTATTTATATTCAATAGTTAAATTAGATAAAGAATTGAAAACACAAATATTCACATTAATTCAGAAGATTTTAAAGATTAAATTGCAACTGAATCCAGAGACTTTTCTTTTGGAACCAATAGACAGACAACTAAACATAGAACTCTATTTTTATATATGACAAGTGCAGCAAGATTATTATATGCCCCAAAATTGAAAGGTTTGATCATTCTCATGTTGAAGAATTGGTGAAGATGATGGAACTTGCAAAGATGGCTAAATTTGTTTGTTTGTTTGTTTATTTGTTTTGTCAAGCATACATACATTGGATATACATATAAGTATAAACATAACCATGAACACATAAAATGGATACAAATAAGAGAAAAAGAAACTAGGACGGGATGGGAGGCACGTTTGTGCACTTATGCACAATTCTTTATTTTCTTCCTGTTTCCATCCACAATAAGAATAAAGGTCAAACTACTGTATAGTTTTCTATTGCTATATTGACGATGCTTTAAGGGGGGCTATTTTGCCCAAGAGGATCAGGGCCCTTTGTCTAGTAGTCCCATGAATTAGAAGTACAGCCACTACTGAAGCTTGCATATATTTTGAATAAATGGAGATGTAAACATAGTGGTCCAACCTATTTTTTTTGGGGGGGGGGGTATGCTGCTGAGTTTATAATAGGATTCCCTTTGCTAGTGACTGGTTGCCTTTGCGTAAGAGGCCCCATTTTAGCAGCATCGCTCTGGGATGTCTCAATCATACATAATTAATAGGGAGGTTAACACACCCATTAAATATTTAGATAATACAGCTGATAGAAATAGTGACTTTAGTTCCAAATGAACTCAGAGTTGTTTGGGGCTCGGGTTAACTTCCTTAGGGTTAATTGTCTGGAGTAGATAGATTATGGAGTTCATACCTTCCCGATTACACGGTTCAGACTGTTGTGCAAACAGAATCAATAATGCAGATGAGCTCCCACACGTCAGCATTTCCAGTTTGGTTCTATAAATCAGAGGGGGTGCAAACTGGCGGTGCTCGTGGGCAATATGAAGGGGCAAATGTGGCCTTAGGGATTTTCAAATATGTCCACAAACCCCCTACCTATGCCCAACTCTTCAGGCTGTGTAAATGCTCCACCTGTCAAGTCTCAAATTTAGTTGTGGTTTTTCCATTAGGATTTTCAATAGCACTTCCTGCTTCTCTGTCCCATTTCCCATCCCAGAAGCTGTGCCCATTTCCTTCCTTTTTGTTCCAGCCACTCCCTTCATCGTGCCTGACCTTCATATTACCTCCTTTTTTGCTTCTTCCTTAACTTGATCTGTCTTGTATCTATGTGAGTTATCCTGAAAATGTTTCTTTTGGGGTGGGGGGGGGCAGGGAATGTATATTTCAGAGAGAGAGAAAAGCATCCAGGGAGATTCAGTTCACTTTCCAGTCTAGTACTTTTCCCTGTTGGATAGCAGAAATTGCTTCATTTTTTTATTGGTTGATTGGATTACAAATTGGATCCTGTTTGTAGTGGATTTGTGACTTTTGCAGTGGCAGACTGGAATGGATAGACAAATAATAATAGTAAAGTAATGGAAGATTTGGCGATGCCAGTAGCAATCTTCTGGCTTTCTCAGTACCTGCAGCTTGCAGCTTCATGATCTTTGGGGAGGGGGGAGTGCTAGAAATCATTAGTTGAAGGGTGGACTAGAGTTGCTTTGCCTCCTTTATGATGCTTCAAATGTAAATTCCTGGTTTCTCTGTGCATGATAGAAGAAGGGGGGGGGGAATGAATACTATCTCAATGCTTTTCCTAAGGAAACTATAAATTTATATCCATGTAGGTAATGCAAGGGCATCCTTACTTTAAACGTTTACTGTTATCTGTTAAATTTCAGTTAATATTAGTTTAATTTTTCACTGTGGTCTTGCTCACGTTGGAAACTAGCCCTGGTGCATCACTCAATAGTGTTTCTCTCAGCCTGTCTAAACCTACACAGCCTTGCTGCACATGTCTATTTACAAGCATACCTTGCCTTGCCGTCTTGCAGTAGGATTACTTAGAGATAAAAAGGCATTGGACTGAAACCTTGGTAGCTACTATTGTGTCTGCAGTACAGTATTGTACAACTTCCAGTATGTATTCAAGTGTTAAAAAGCTGCAGCCTGCCTACTCCCCCCCCCCGCCCCTGTCTTTTGGCTCTTCTGTTGCCTCCGATAAAGACGGCCGTAGTTTTATGTTTTGTTTCTAGTGAGCCACAGCAACAGCTAACCTTGTTCTTAAATCGGCGAAAGCTATCAAGGAAAAGGGCGATGAAAACCATTTAGAACCACACACACACAAAACAACAACCCAGAAACTGGCGATCGATGCAATTATATATGTTTGTTGAGAAGAACTCAACTACATCTTTTAAGGGAAAGCAGTTCGTCCATTCGGACAACTCCCTGCTCCCCTTTTCCAATACGCATTGGGACGGGTCTACTCACCAGCGAGTGCAGCCCTTCGTAAAGAGGAGAGCGGGGCGGAGACATAGTCGCTGCAGGACCGCCCACCCCCCGCGCTCTCTTCCTTCTGCACATTCGCTCCGAGCATTATGACGTCACGGCGCTCTTTAAAAAGCACCGAGAAAACAATCGGCATTGAGAAAAATAGATGCCCTCCGATCTCCTTAAAAGCGGGAGCGGTGGCCCGCAGTTAGAGCGAGCTATCTAAGCAAACGCGAAGAGCTGCCTCTAGAAGCCGCCTCGGCAAACATGGTGTCCCCGGTGACCGTGGTGAGTTCAGTCAGTTGTTTTTGTTTTGTTTTGGCAAGAGTAAAAAAAAAGTCAGGACAAGATATTCAGCTAGTATCATCAGACGGAAAGGAGATGCGGTATCTTGCAAGGCGACTTTATGATTCCCCGCAGGAGTCTTTTGATAACAATAGATAAAGAGTCGCTATGCGGCAGTAAGGCTGCCTCCAGCATGTTTGCTGTTAAGACGCCGGGGTTTCTCCTCCTGGTGCGTACTCGCTCCGTTTTCAGCTCTTTTCCTTCCTTCCTTCTTTCTTTCTTTCCTTCCCCCGCCCCCACCCGGCTTTGTTAGAAAGAAAATGTTGGCGTGCCAAGTGTTGCTTTTCTTAGCGTCCCCCCCCCTCCACCACCACCACAACCAAAAGCCTCTGAAAGCACGATTGGATGAAAACATTAAACATGTGACAAGAAAGCGTGACTTTGTTGATTTCATTCCTTGGATCTCGTCGGTTGGGGGTAGGCAACAGGGAAGATGTTTAAGGAGGAGGAGGGCGGAACGGAGGAAGAAAGAGGTTCCAGAGTTAAATCTCTCCCTTTAATGTCTGGCTTCGGAAGAGAATTAAGTGCGCTGATGTTTGGCGCTTTTGTTTGCCGACGCTTGGGTCTGCCCTGCGGCTGGCCTGTAGTAGAACGTGAGCTGTCTACACGCAGATTCTCGATCACGAGTTGACGCTGCCTTGCCGAAGAAAGATCGGGGAATTCCTGTGAGAGAAAATCGGTATCAGCATAAGTTCTATTTCTTACTTTCCTCTGTCCCCTCTCCTCTCAAACACCAAGCATTAGATTGGCAATAATAAAACGGGAAAGCGACAGAAGTCAACAATTGTTCTTATGTGGACAGAAAAAATGTAAATTAAGTAGATTTAAAATTAGGATTTAAATTCAGGATGAGCTAGTTTGGCCTACCGATTAAGGTACTAGCCCAGGAACCAGGAGGCTGTGAATTCTAAGGCAAGAATGCCAGCTACAGTAGGTGACTTTGGACCAACCACTCTCTCTCAGTCCAACCCACCTCACAGGGTTGTTGTGGGGAAAATAAGAGCAGGAAGGAGTGTTACGTATGTTCACCGTCTTGAGTTACTTATAAAGTAATAAAGGGAAGATAAAAATCTAATAAATAAACATGTCCCCCACAATAGATGAATGTACTGAAGGAAAATACTGGCCAGCTGGTATAAGTAATACGGGTTTAGAAAGACAGGAGATTTCAGTTTTACAGTTTGTGAAGGAGACTTGAATTTGGTTCTCTGGTCAACTGTGAATCATCTTGGATTCTATTTTGCAGAACTATTAGAAGGATAATGTAGGTTTCCCTTGGGAAATCTTTTCCAGACTTCCTGCAGGAGCAGAATAATAAATGCATGCCATTTTCTGTCAATTTGAATATGCAGTGCAGAGTTTGTTCACTTTTATCACCGAATGGGGTGGAGAATTCTGAATGACATTGCAGCTATACAAGTCATGAACTAACAGTAATAATAGGACAATTTGTGATTGATGCCTTTTAAAAAGTTGCCTTTGATTTGGATTAACTTATTTATTTTTCTGCTTTAGGGATTGTTCATATTAGCTAACAGAACTGAAAAAAAGATTCAGAATCTAAAAAGTTAAAACATAAATTAGTACTGATGCCATTTAATAATTAAAAGCTTGGTGAAAGGTGTTCTTATATAAATTAATTTATCCACAGAATGCTGAGATACGGGATCTAAAAGCCAAAAATCCCTCCATTCCATAGTTTGGAGTAACAAATGAGAAGCCTTCGTGCCAGAAAAACAGACCTGTGGTAGCAGAGGTATCTTCAGAAGAGACATTTCTGCAGATCCATCAGCTGAATAGGGCTGGTAACAAGAGAGAAATTCTTAGTCTCTAAGTGATTTAGGACATTAAAGTTTAATATCAGCAAATAAAATACGCCTGGTGTACAATTGGCAGCCAGAGCAGATTTTTCAGTATTGTAAAGGCACCATTGATCCTTATGTCTGTTAGCAACCAGGCTGCGTCACATTGCATCAACTGTAGTTTCTGGCTGCTTTTCAAGTGCAATCCCAGGTACCACATATTGTAAATTATGCAACAGTAGAGCTACTGCCTGGGAATTCAGTGATGAATTAGCTTTCCAGAACTGAGAACCTGCTGTTTTCAAGGAGAGTATAATTCCATCTAAAACAAGCTGAAGCTCAATTCCTGCATTCATTTTTCTAATTGTAACAGCAGTTGAGGAGATTGGAAAATAGAAGGAAAAATGTGACAAATTCTCTTTTCAACACATTATAAGTTTAAAGGTTGATCTTTGGGATGGCAAGTACGCTATGGGCATGAGATGTGGTGAACGTGCTTGAAGCTATCCTGCAAATTATGCATTGTTTTGCCTCCCATAATGAAACAAACTTCTAGCTATTTGTTTTTGAGTACTGATAAGAACTGCAAAAGAACAAAAGCTAGTTTTCTCCCATGGAGAATTTCTCCCTGAGGACTGCATTATTGCAATCTGAGTGTACAACATTATTATACGTTTTGCTTTTATTATTTGTCAGGGAAAGGGTTCCATTGTATAGAATAGGAATTGCACTATTATATCTTGGTTTGTCTGATTGATTATTGTCTACACTGACTGGCAACAGATTTCCAGGGATTCCAGCCAAAATCTTTTTTCAGACTTACCTGGAGAGAGTTGAGGACTATAGAGAGACTCAGAATGAAACCTAGAAATATTGACATGAAAGCAAATCTCTATTGATTTACATCCTTCTACTTCATCTGGGAAATATTTATGATCATCGGGTAGTAGCAGGGGCGGGCTGCTACCGGTTCGCACCAGTTTGGGCAAACCCATTGTTAATTTTATGGCCAGTTCAACGAACTGGTAATTCCTACCCCTGGCTGGCCCAGCTCGCCCTGCCCCTCCCAGGAGTCCCCCCACTGCTCGTTTTGGATGCAGGTAAGTACAGGGCGCATGCTGAGACTCGGGGAGGACGAAAAATGGGCTTCCCAGAAGTTCCAAAAATAGGCCTGTTTCCAGCCTCCGGAGGGCCTCCAGAACTCAGGGAGGCCATTTTCGCTCTCCCGGAGGCTCAAGGAAAGCCTCCAGAGCCCAGGGAAGGTGAAAAATGGGCCTCCCGGAAGTTCCGGAAGGCTGGAAACAGGCCCGTTTCCAGCTTCCAGAGGGCACCTGTAGTCCGGGAGGCAGTTTTCGCCCTCCTGGAGGCTCAAGGAGAGCCCAGGGAGGGTGAAAAACGGGTGGTGCAGGAGGCCGACTAGGCCATGCCCACCCTGTAACTGGGCAGAAAACCGGTTGTTAAATTTTTTGAAGCCCACCCCTAGGTAGTAGTAAAACCTGCATAGAACATGTTTCCCCATTTATATTGGGGACTGGGGAAATAAATGTATGCAGCAAGAATTTTGTACACTGATTTAATTTCACAGTGCTGATTTCTTTTTCATCTGTCACTGTAATACAATGTCTATATTATTTAAACTAAGAACATTATTTTACTGCTGTTCCTGGATCTGTGTATTTGTTCCTGAACTGCAAATATTGTATCTGGTTACACATTTATTTATTTTTCACTACTTGATAGTATCGGACTTCTGCCACTTTTAGAGTTTTGGTAATTTATCAGATTAGGAAATGGATTCATTGTCTGATATTGAGCCAGATCTTAAAATTATCCCTGTTTTTTTCCAGTGGGAAAACTAAACTATACTAGACTAAATCTTTATGTCTTGGTTAAAAGTCCCAAGGAAATAGTTAAACAGTGTGTGCCTTCAAATCAGTTTTCCATACCTGGTGACTTCCTGGACTAGTCACTGCCGTTTTCTTGGCAAGGTTTTTCGGAAGTGATTTGCCATTGCCCGCTTCTTACAGAGAGAGAGGGAGAGACTGACTTAAAAATTATCAAGCTGGTTTCCTGACAGAGAAGGGACTAGAACTCGCTGTCCCACAGTTTCTAGTCTGGTACCTTGAGTAAACAGAACACATCTGTCTAATCTGGATTAAGCATATATTTATTTTTCCTTCTTTAGTTCTTTAGTTTTATTAGGAGAATCCAGATTAGACAGATGTGTTCTGTTTACTCAAGAGGTAGACTGAGGATTTAATGGAAAGGAGAGAGCTATAAATCTATGTGAAGCAGAATCAATTGTTTGCTTTCAGTTATCAGCTAATCAGTGTCCTATCTCTTAGTCTACAAAGGTCTCTGCCACATCAAATAATCAAATACTTTTCTGGGCTTCCTTTGGTTATATAATGCTGCTTAATGCATCTTGCAACCCACCTCTAAACTCTGTTCTCTAGGTGAAAAAGTCACAACAAAATTCTTTAGATACTCAGACACTAGTTCTGAGTAGCTACCTGTCAAGTTGTCTTACTACCAATGGCTGCTCTAGGAAAGAAGACTTTCATTCAGAAGGTAAAAGAAAGGAATACCTGGGGTTCTGCTTAACACTATAGCAATAGCAATAGCACAGACTTATATACCACTTTATAGTGCTTTTTACAGCCCTCCCTAAGCGGTTTACAGAATCAGCATATTGCCCCCACAATCTGGGTCCTCATTTTACCCACCTC
>JAOYMU010000001.1:69979573-69992953 GCA_025802295.1 Psammodynastes pulverulentus | reverse complement strand
GCCCAGGATGAGATGGATCTTTGAGAATATTTTGAACTTTCTTAAGGCAGCGTGAGCTATAAAGCTCTTCCAAGGAGCGGAGAGGGCAACCAATGATCCTCTGGGCAATGATGTTTACCTCTGGAGCGTATAGTATAGATATATACTAAAGACCTAGGGTGGCAGGGAGGACTACCAATTTAATTATTGGGGTGGAAATGAGATTTTGTTGCAATTGTTCATGAGCAGGTAGTAACTTAAATGGACCTCTGATTTATGACTTTGGGGTTTGGGGTTTTTTTAGTCTTCTGCTGGTTAGTTGGAGGAAGCACTGATTGACTCATTGTCTTCTCAGCACCTTCTCAGTGTGCTTAAGTCAGTAAGAGTGAAGATGGTTGGCAAAGCTTTAAATTGTTTTGGAGGGATTTGATAAATGTCTATGGTTGTCTCAAAGGTTCTTTTTCAAAAGGCAATTGGACTTTCTTCTTTTTCTTTGAAGATGTTTCACTTCTCATCCAAGAAGCTTCTTCAGCTCTGACTGGATGGTAGAGAATGGAAGGATTTATATTCCTTGCAGACAGCTAGTCATTTGCATTCTTTTAGAGAGTCATTGAGGCCACTTGGAGATTTATCTGTGTCCTCAGGATTACCTGAATAGTGCAAATGGATGTGGAGCCTTCTTGAAACTGCTGAAAGGACTGCATTGTAGAATGGAGATAGATGATATCGTATCTCTCCCCCTCTATTGAGAGAGGGCTATTCAATTTTGACATAGATGGCCTCTTTGACCCTTCTTTCAAACCAGTGGTCCTCTATGTCCAAAATGTGGACTTTGCTGTCTTCAAAAGAGTGGTCTTTGTCTTTTAAAAGACAATGGGAGGAATATAACACTATCTATCTCCAGTCAACAACACAATCCTTTCAGCAGTTCCAAGAAGGCTCCACACCCATTTGCACTATGCAGGTGAGGACACACATAAACCACCAGGTGACCTCAATGACTCTCTAAAAGAATGCAAGTGATGAGCTGCCTGCAAGGAGTATAAATCCTTCCATTTCTCACCATCTAGTCAAAGCTGAAGAAGCTTCTTGGATGAGAAGTGAAACGTCTTCAAAAAAAAAGAAGAAGAAGAAAGTCCATTTGCCTCTTTAAAAAAGCACCTTTGGGAGGTATTGAGTAAAGAAAACAGTGCCATGTGCCTTCAAGTCTCACACACACCATATTGTTGTTGGATCAGCTGTACATTCGAAGAAATGGAACATACTCCAAAACTTTTCAAGTGGGTAGTAAAGAAGACTTAATACAAAGCTGAGCATCTTTTCAGCAATACACAGTTTTAGGGTGGGGCAATTAAAGCTCAGCATTGCCATTTCATACGCAAACCAATGTTGGTTTTGGAACCAAAGGTCAGTTAAGTCATAGTTACTTCTCTTCTATCTGATTCCGGCCAAATCCAAGAAAGCTCACTTTCTCATTCTGTCTCTTTCTCTCTCTCTCTCTCTCTCCTTCCTAGACTGCAAGCTCTGCTGCAGCATCTCCTTGGAAAGAGAGTACCAAAAATACCAAACCAGGGAAAGTTGTGGAACTGAAGCCCTGCGTAGAAAGCAGCCCAGGAGTGGCAGACCTATCCAAGTGGAGCCTTCTCCTAGCCCAGTTCAACTGTGACATGGTGCAGGTAAAGAAAGAAACTTTGCAAAGGAAGAAATTGGCTTAACTGTCACCACAAAAGAGGACAATAAAAGGCTGTCTTCTACTCTTCTTTTCGAAACTGCAGTAGAAAGGAAGAGAGCGCAGTGTTTGCTGCCAAAGGACTTTCCTTTATTAGAGTGAGAGGACGTGCAGATGGAAAGAAGCAAGGTTCTTTGGCTAGCGGGAGGGAAGCTGTTGCTATGGCATGAGGTCATCCTTGGCAGCCTCTCTTTAAGGCAAAGGACAGAGGACAGTAGGTCAGTCCACAGAAATGTTGGGGTTTTTTCCCTCCTTTTTTTTTTTTTTTTTTGAAGGAAAGGGCGTGACATAGACGTCGCACTTTTGTGCAGGGAGGGCGGTTAAATGTGTTGGTGTAAGTCTGCGAATACACAATGGGCTGTGGACATGTGCCTTCAAATAAAACAGTGAAATAAACTATTGTTTTTAGAAGGTTCTGAAAGTCTTGAATATGGACTCCAGTAAGGAAAGCCCCTGGTTTACTGTCATCATTTATTGTACTTTTCGAAGTATAAGACGCACTTTTTTTGGGTGCGTCTTATACACCGAATGTTGCAGAAGCCCCACCCACCAGCAATTTGTCTCCTTGCAGCAAGCAGCAAAAAGCCTGTTTCAGCTTCAGCACAGCCTAATTACCACAAGCAGCTGATGGTCATTTGGATCAGGCTCCGAACATCAGCTGTTTCAGACTGCAGGGATTGCTATTAGGCTATAGCAATCCCTGCAGCCTGAAACGGCCGATCCACGTGCTAATTAGGCTGTGCTGAAACCAAAAGTGAAACTGAAAGTTTGTTTCTGCTTGCTGCAAGGAGGAAAACTGCTGGGAGGCAGATGCCGAGGTAAGATTTTTTTTTCTTGTTTTCCTCCCCCCAAACTAAGGTGCGTCTTATACTCTGGTGCGTCTTATAGTCTGAAAAATATGGTAACTATCATTTCACTGGCCGTGAAAGAAATTTCTCAGTTACTTTCTGCTGACACTTTAGAAAGAGTTCAATGACACAAACACAAGGGATGATACTTCCCACCTGTTCTGGGAAGCTGCTAATGCTTGCCTGGTTCTTGGGTGTAGGCAGTCCAAGACAGAAGCTCAGATTGTGCAATATCCTTGACTGCCTCCTTTCTAGATCTTGTTAATCCCAATATTTCTTGGTTTATGAAGCACAAAGCAAGAATGTGGATATTGTGTAGATATCAAAGTGAGTCATGTAGCTATGAGTTTAATAACCGAATGCTGATAGATTTAGCAGTCCTTAGTGAAGATGAAAAGCTGCTGGAATAGTGAATATTTTATTACTTGAAGCGTCTAAATGCATGTCTCAACTTTTAGGGCAGGTCTGTGTGTGGAAAGATGGAATGACTGGGTTTCACATAGCAACAGTAATTGGGCTAATGTCAGGTGTAAATAACCAGGAGCTTTTGTTGAGTTCAAAGCACAGGAGACTTTATGATTGCTACCTATACAAAAGAATCTAATCAGCTAATGGTCAAAGCTAAATTGGTACTAGATAAGGGTCAGTGGAATTCACTGGAGGCTGGATTTGGGTCTGTTATGGCAACGCAGTGATTCCAAACTGATGACATGTTTAACTCCACCTTGCAGCTCAGCCTGCTCTTCTCCTACAGCTTATTCATTTTATCCAAGCCATGAGCTGTCTGTTGAATAACTCACAATGAATGGGTTCATATGTTGTGCAAAACCTAAGCAAACCTGATTACACCTACATGTGAACCAAGTCAGTGGATGTGTGTTTGCGCTCCCCAAACCTTTAGGCACTCCAGAGGAAAGAAGATGCATGCATGTGTTGTAAATAGGAAATTATCTTTTTTCAAGTTAGATTGTGTAATCATCCAGCTAGTCTGCATTCTGGCAGTAGGTTTCTGGGATCAGGCAGCATTTTTCTCTAGTGCTTGCAATCAGATATTTAATTAGAGTTGGTAGGATTTATACTGTGGGTCTTCTACTTTGGAACAATATTGCTTTTCTAAGGGACTTTTAGTACCAAAAGGCATTATTCAGATTACCTGCAACTGCATGCTTGTCCAACATAAGTCTCTCTTATGCCTCATCCTCTCATCCAGTGTTTCTCAACCTCAGCAACTTTAAGACATGTTTTATTCCCATGCTGGTTGAGGAATTCTGGGAATTAATGTCCACATGTCTCAACATTGCAATACCACTGTAAATCTTTGGTTTTCTGCAGTCCAGTTATAGTTATTTACATTGTCTTTGAAGGTTTTATTTATTTAAGAAAATGTGTACAGCTGCCCAACTCACTATCAATGACTCTGGGGGGCTTACAAAGACAAAAACCTAATATAAAATAATAAAAAGCAATAATCTCTCACCCTCCTGGTGACAACAGTTAATCAAATAAGCCATTTGATGGGCTCCATCCCACTCTGGGTTCCCCAGGCCCATTGGCAAAACCAGGTCTTCATGGCCTTCCAAAGAGGATCAGAGTGGGAGGAAATCTTATTTCTGTGGGGATGATGTTCCATAGGGAAGGAGCCATCACAGAGAAGGCCCTTCTTCTTGGTCCTACTAGATGTGCCTCCTTAGGAGAGGGGACCCACAGCATTACTTGCTTCCCTGCTCTGGTAAGTTGGCTAGATGTAACCAGGAGAAGATGGTCCTTCAAATAACCTGGTCCCAAGCCATGTAGGTCTTTAAAGGTGACAACCAGCACCATGGATAGGACACAGAAGCCAATCAGCAACCAATGCAACTCCTGCAAGAGAGATGACACACGTGCACACCTAGGCCTGCACAAAACCATGTGGGCCACTTCATTTAAGTTTTGCTGGAAGCCTCGCTGCCACGTTATAGTTCTGTAACATCTACTGGAATAAATACCATGGGTTTATAATCTTGTTTGAGTTCTTTATTACTATACTAGAAGAGGTCTTAGTCACAGTGCCCTACATCCTTTCTCTTTTCCCACACAAGAGTTGCCTTTCGAACTTCCTAAAGGATGTATAGCAAAGTATAGCAAATCATCTATATTTTTTCCACCTGCTTATTTTTTATCCCTTTCAGGCTGAAAAATGGATGCGAGGAAAACTTCATGATCTGAAGGATGGTTGCAGATTTCAGGAATGGGAACGGATAGCTCAAATATTACAGAGAGAGATGAAGGATTTTGAGAATACCATCATCAAACTGAACCAGGTAAAATATGGTCTGTGGGCTGCTTCCTCTTACTTTACATCTGCATGAAAAAGACACCTGCATCCAATTCTTCAGTAGCTCAGAGTAGCTTAAACCGCCTCCTATCTACAAGATCCAGAAAGGGGAGAAAATAACAGTTTAAAAATTAAGCAACCTTTTTCATGTTTTTCTGGAAAAGAAACAAAGTGTGTATTCTTTTACTTTGGTGTAGCATGTTAATAGATGTAAGAATAAATATTGCATAATTGCATTCAAAAATAAAACTATCACATTTTGTTGCAAGTAAAGCTAGTGCAGATGTTCGTGAGATAGTGGGCTGCTGGAAATGTGCCAGTCCCTGCTTAAAGGCCAACTTTTTCTCCCTCTGTGGAATTTTCCACCAAATACCTCCCAGCTAAGTAAAGAATAAAGTCCCGGAAGAAAGCAACGGCAAACTGCTACAGTATTGTTGCCAAGAAAACAACATGGATATGTCCATGAAATCACCAAGTCAAGCTGAACATGAAGTTTTTAATGCTTAATTGTTTCCTTCTTACCTATTCCACAGTTAATTTAAAATCAGATGACAATGAACTTTACAGAAGTTTCTATTAAAGCAGATTTTCTTCCGGACAAGAAAACAAGCAAGCTTCAGTTCTCTTTCTCACAACTACTCTATCAGAACATTTTGGTGCCATTTTCTCAGGAATAAGGCCAAGTTTGCCATATTGGTTCTTGGCTGTCCACAAACCAAATTCCCTTCCTAATGAACTCCTTCCTCTGCATGCCACCTTAATATTCCAGGAATTGGAAGTTTCTTCGTGTGTAATAGAAAATTTCCTCAATTACCACTCTTTTATATACTATGTAATTCTCACCTGATTGGTTCAACAGTTATAGGATTCAACTGAGTCTTAGTATCCACATTAGACTAATTTTTTAGGTTAAGAAAGCAATAGCATAGACTTTATAGTGCTTTTTACAGCCCTCTAAGCAGTTTACAGGATCAGCATATTGCCCCCAACAATCTGGGTCCTCGTTTTACCCACCTCGGAAGGATGGAAGGCTGAGTCAACTTTGAGCCTGGTGAGATTCGATCTGCCAAATTGCAGGCAGCTGGCAATAAGCAGAAGTAGCCTGCAATTACTGAAGGATATCCACTGCGCCACCGAGGATATCCTTCACCTTCACCTTTACCACTAAAAGTTACAACTTTTATTCAGAAAAGACCATGAGATATAGTTGGGTACTCGTCAAGCAACTAGAGTCATCTGTTATTTGAGATTGAAAGTCACACAATGTCATAGCAGCCTTCTTCTCATTCTCTTCCACTCAAAACTCATCACTCATAAACAAAGGCAATGCACACAGCGCCGTCTGGAGCTCTTACCTTCCACAGTTACATTACAATTGCTGTAGTATTCTGTAGGGTCACTTTCTTGTGTGGCAATTACCATATATTCTCCCGTGTCACTTAGCTCGGCATCATCTATGATCAATTCTGCCGTCTTCCCTTCACGGGTCATGGTAAATTTGGAAGATTTCGTAATCACCTTCCCGTTCTTCAACCATTTCAACACCACATCTTTACTGGTCAGCTCACATTCCAGGCAAGCTTTGCCTTTCTCCTTGACTCGGACGTTCTTCAGGTTTCTGACAAACTTAATTGGCGTTCCTTAAGAGAGAGAAGACAGATGTTGGTTGCGTGTGGTTCAATGCTATGCAAATCATCTATGGGAATCAAGATTGGTGGCTACAAGCAGCATGCTGATGTACAGCAAAGTAAGGTGCCCAAGGCTTGGAAATGAGGAAGCAATTTATGAAAACATGAATGTGGAATCTTAAAATAGTCTTATTGCCCATAAATACTTTCGCTTTCTCTATAAAATCAAAGGCATATTTGTACTCTTTTTTTTTACAGATCCCATTAAGGCACCTCCATATTCATTCAGAAAACACTGGTGGTTTTGTAGCAAAAGGGTATATCAATATCTATCAATGCCACAGTAGCTAATAAGGTTTCCCTAACTGTACTCTATGTTCGTGGCTGCACGTGTCTGTTTAAAGTTTATGTGTGTGCTGTAAAAAACTACTCCTTAGAACAAGCTTTAGAACAAATGTCTATGGAGATTCTCAGTCATCCAGGTCATGGTTGTCCCAAATCTTTCCCCACCATCCAGTCAGAGCTAAAGAAGCTTCTTGAATGAGAAGTGAAATGTCTTAAAAAACAAACTAAGAATAAAGTCCAGTGGCCTTTTTAAAAAAGCACCTTTTGGACAAGCCTTAGAACATTTCTGGCACCAGAATGCTGAGCATATATATTTGTTTAGCACTGCCACTGGAGTCTCTTTGAAAACTCTGGTGGATCGCAATAAAGAATTCTGGAATCTCTTGGAAAACAGCATGTAGAAATTTTCTTTTGTGAAAAATAAAACCCGTCACCTTTGCATGGCACATTGCTTGGATCCACATGAATTAGCAATATGGAATTAGGACAGGGTTTCAGATGGAGCTGAATCCTGAACGGAACTGATTTGAAAGAGATTATCATACATCCAAGGCAAAATGGATGCTTCTAAACTTCCCTGCGATGAATAAATACCTTCTGAGAAGCCTCAATTCAGTTCGGATGCTTCTGAACTACAAATGGCTGTGCTGCTTCAAGCATACCAAAAAGGGAAAGAAATATTGCCAAAGAAAGTTGCCAAAAACTAGAGGACAGAAGGGATTTAAGTAATTGTCAGGCTTGTTCTCGGTTCAGAGGCAACCTTATGAGAAGATCTCATTTGGACACTTAAAGTGGAGTCACATTTGCAATGGTACCACTAAGAGGTGCTCCAGTTGCAGTGTCTTAAGAGGACAGCAACAAGGCTCTTATAGCACTGAGGTAGCAGATAACGGAAAGGTAAGGCAGTCAAATGTAGCTCTTTCATCTCTCTGCTGCGGCTCCCTATCACTGGTCAGCTCCACAATTGATAGGACTTTTGGTTAGGATAGGTAGAGGAAAAAGGACGCCACGCGAGGAGGAGACTCTATGGTAGGGGAACCAGACTTCTGGTCGGCTCCAGAATTGAACGAGGGGCTTCCGGTTAGGATCTTTGTGGCTCTTTGAGTGCTTAAGGTTGCCGACCCCTGTTCTGGTGGATCGGTGGAGGTGGCGATGGCGTTGCTGGTAGAGGGGATGGTTAAGCACATGCATGCACGCACACACCATTTTAAAAAATGCAGTTTCATATGTACACACACTCGCCCCCCCTTCTGTGGCCTGGTTCCAAATGGGCTGCAGCCCAGCACTGGGCCGCATACGGAGGGTTGGGGACCCCTGCTCTACATGCTTGAGACAGTAGAATTTGCATGATCCTGGGTTATAGGAAGAGTGCAATCTCTGCCCCACAGTCCTGTGGTATCTAGAGCTCTGATCCTTTGCTAGTCAAAGAATAAAACAAGAAATGCCATAGAAGTAACTTTCCAGTGGAAACATTCTCTGGATCCAAGGAAAAAGTCAAACTGCCCACCTAGAGAGTGAGCCAGGAAAGGCTAAACAAAGAGTTCTCCAATGATAACCTTTTTCTCTGAACTCCCTTATTCTGTGGAATAGTGGAAAATGAAACAATGTTGAAAAACAGATCATCTCGAAATCAGTCTTTCTGTGAATGCTGCCTTTTATAGCATTGAAATGGAGAGGCATCAGGTGAAAAGTAATTCTATTGCCCATTGAACTTCATAAAATATGGTTTACAAAAGTTATTTTATCTTCACATCTCCCACCATGTTTTTGTTTCTCTGTTAAGCCATACCTCCAAATACTTTGTTTTACGCAACAAATTCTTTCAGATATTCAGTATTCCATTCTCACGTGATTTTAATTAATGATAGTTGGTAAAGCCAAAGATTCATCTGCTATTCAATATCAAACATAAGATAACAATAGGAACAAGTGAGTTATCAGAAAAAGAAAACAAAGCATCCTATTTTCACCTTCAATTCAGTACTAATGTCAGCTAAATAGCATGGTAAAGCACCAGCTGCTTGCCTGAAACTCTGGCAATAGGAAATAGTTAATCCCAGCATCTCTTACTCTGAATGAAGAGCTCGGCTTCTGTCAACAGGCCTCCACCTTCAAAGCTGGCCTTCCCCATGTCACTCGGGCGGACATCTTTAATTTTCAGGGTGTGCGTCAAGCCATCTTCGGAGGTGATGATCTCGTACTTGTCATCCCGCTTCAACTCTTTTCCATTCAGCTTCCAAACGAAGTTGGAGACCTTTTTGGAAAGGCGGACCTCAAGCACAGCAGTTTGCCTTTCGTTTACTTTCATGGGTTTCAGATCTGACAAAAACTCCAGGGGCTCATCTGTCAGAAGAAGATAACACTCAGAACAAATGCCGTTAGTTATGTCGATGCTTGTCAATGAAGAACTCTTAAAAATACAGTTTCCACATCTCAGTTTTATATACAAGGAGACCTCGCTGTACGGCCACAATTGAGCCCAGAATATCTGTTGCTAAGCGAGAAAGATGTTAAGTGAATTTTACCCCATTTTACAACCTTTATTGCCACAGTTGTTAAGTGAATCACTGCAGTTTCTAAGTTAGTAGCACAGTTCTTAAGTGAGTCTGGCTTCCCCATTGACTTTGATTGTCACAAGGCTGCAAAAGGTGATCACAGGACCCCAGGACACTAAAACCATCATAAATATGAATCTGTTGTCAAGCGTCCGAATTTTGATCACACGAGTATGAGGATGCTTGCAATGGTTGTAAGTGTGAAAAATGGTCATAAGTCACTTTTTTCAGTGCCACTCTAACTTCGAACAGTCACTAAATGAATTATTGTAAGTTGACCACTATCTGTATTTCTGCAGCAGAACCGGATATGTACCTGGGCTGGGAGCTGCATGAACCCCTACCCCAAAAAACCCTGACATTTTCTGCTCCTCATAGAGTTTCTCAAGTTTTGCCAGACTGTCAACATTCAGAAGCTTGTGATGTTCAGTGTAACATGTTTTCTTTTTAAGAAAAAATGCGAAGCTTTCTAGTAGATTTGTGATGTCCTTGATGACAAACCCCAAACTTTTCAATGCAGCTCCCAACACCCTGGCTCTAAAGAAAAGATAAATATTATGATTCATACAAGTGGAAGACATGACCTTTCATCGTCCTCATATTAAACGAAAGAAATCAAACTTACCTATGACGCGCAAATTTGCAGACAGAACTTTATCACCGATGACGAAAGAGTAGGCACCTATGTCAGCTTTGTTGACGCCAGTGATGTACAGCATAAACTTAGTGCCTATCTGTTTTGTGTCATATTTTCCTAAAGAATATTGAAGACGCAGGGGTTCATCACCCTAGAAAGAAGAAAATGTTATGTTTTTGAAAGGTTGAATAAACACACAGCACACATGTGTTATTAAAATAAGAAAGTGGGCTTTGTAAGATAGCTACATCTATCTTTATCTATCCCTATTATCGCTCCCCCGCCTGGTTAATCACCTTTTATGATTGGCACCCTCAAGTATGAAATAAATTCATAGCACAATACCTGTTGGGGCTCTTATCATGAATATTCTGACTTATTAAGGCTTGATGTCTCATTGAGCAATGACAACCTTCAGGTAAAAACTGCACATTCAGTAACTGTCTCCAAGGTAAATAAAATTCAAATTTCCAAACAGTGAATGTTTATTACAAAATTAATGCATGGATTCAGCTGGACATTTCATAAAGCAATAATTACTTTAGATGTATATCGTGGCTAATACATTCTGTAAAACAGATAAAACGAACAAAATGAAAGGAAATCCAGACCATTTTCCTCTGGGCATGCATTAATGAAAAGGCAGTATGGTGAATCAGTGGTTAGGGTGCCGGACTTGTCGGCTGAAAAGCCAGAAGCTCAGGTTCGAGACCCAAACACCAAGTGATGGGATGAGCTCCCATCCTCAGCCCAGCTTCTGCCAATCTATCAATTCGAAAGCATGCAAATGTGAGTAGATAAATAGGTACCACTATGGTGGGAAGGTAACAGTGCTCCATGATGTCATGCTGGTTACATGACCACGGAAGTGTCTTCAGACAGCATTGGCTCAATGGCCTTTAAATCGAGATGAGCACTGCCCCATATAGCGGGCAACGTCTAGCTGAGTAAAATCCACAGGGACTCCTTTATCTTTTTTCTTATGTATTACAATGCAACTAATCCTCCTGCCCCACCTTTTCATGGAGTATAAATTTTCTTGCTCTTGATTTTAACTGCCTTGCAGAAGTATTTCCTCATCAAGGTGGCTTTAAGCCACAAACTGGACAATCCAAAGCCCATATTTGGCCTTTGGTTGTATCACCTACAACCTATAAGATGCAACTGTGTCCCCTTGTTACATATTTATCTGATCAGGCTAGTTTGTTTATATAAATTATTGACAGAGCCACCCATTTCATAGCAATGACTCTGGGTAGTTTACCACAATTAAAAACATCAAAAAAGTACAAACTCATGATGCTCCAATTAAACAATACCTCATCAAGATTTGCTTGGTCAAATGCCTGGAAGAACAGCCATGTCTTCAGGGCCCTAGGAAGGGCTAACAGGCTCAGGAAGTAGGGAGAGACTGAGTGTAGGGGGGAGATACTTTACTCAGTCCCTCCATTGATCTTACTCAGTATTGTTGCTCCTTAACAACAATTAGTTGTAGAGAAAGCAGTGATTGACAGCATTGTTGCTAGGCCAGAAAGCCTTATCCCTTATCCTCAAAAATGAGGTTTTGTTTTCCATCTTAGCAAATTTGCTTAATCTGACTTGTCCACTGGTCTTCACGACAAACTCACAGAAACCTGGAAAGAAATGCTGAGACAGAATGGGACAAAGCTTTCCGACCTGCAGTAACTGTGAAAGTGTATGAATGATGGATGGAATATTGTGCTGCTTATAAACATAGATGCAACTTCTAACCCTCAATCAAGCACCAGATTCAGTTCCCAGAATGGAAGAGATTGCTCATCTTGCTGTAGACAAGAGATACAGAGCCAGAGGTGGTATTCGACCGGTTCGCACCGGTTCAGCCGAACTGCTGGCAGAAAAAACTGCCACTCGGGCGAACCAGTAGAAAAAATATGGCTACCGGTTTGGCCAAACCGGTAGCTAAACCCCCCACCTCTGTGTGCATGTGCTTTCCTCTCCTTTTTGTGCATGAGTGCGCCTACCAGCACGTGCCTACTGCGCATGTGCACACCGATCATCTGAGAGGATTCTTTGATCCTTTCAGCTGGTCAGCGTACTTTTTTAGCTACCGGTTCGGTCGATTAGCTGAGAGGATCAAAGAGTTATCTCAGATGATCGCCGCACACATGCACAGCAGGCACACGCCAGTAGGCGTGTGCATGCACAGAACAGAGGGGGAGCATGTGCACACACAGAGGAGGAATGTGCTTGTGCGTGCTTGTGCATGCATGCACATACGCATAGTCAGCGAACCAGTGGCAACACCTGGAGGAAACCACCACTGTACAGAGCCCTTTGCTCTCACCCACCAACTTTCATTTCAGTTACAATAAATAAAAATGCAGTTACTTTTAACCACATCTTCTTCATATTGGCATCCCTGAGTTCCAGAATACAATCAAATATTGCTGTAGAGTCTGCTTTAGCAGAAACATCTTCCAAAGGTTTTAGAATCTTTATCATCTGAAATATAAAAACAGATCAATCTTTAGATAATGTTTTAATATTTATTTTTAACCTTATTTATTGTTGCATTTACTTATTGCAACTTGTGTAATGGTCATGCTGGATACATGGATTTGACCATAAAATTCTTGAGCCTGTGATCCAATATTTTTCTTTTAATCTATTTCCTATATTACTTGTAATGATGCTGCATTGTTAAGCCTCTGACCAAAACAGGAACAGCTGAACTTAGTGTGTTTATATTTTGTTGTATATATAAGAGAGAATAAGTAGCTAATAATCTTTCAGCCAACAAATAAGCCCTAGTAGACTTTTTATATGTCTCTTTTGTACTGTTGCACTGTTTGTGGTGCAACAAACTCTTTGGACTGGTTTTGGAGTATGAAGTTCTACTAATCAATTGCCTTTATAACACACATTTGATTAATGTGATAGCTTAATTGTAGAATTACTATTTTACTTGCATCTCTGATGGTGGGTTTTTATTTTTGTTATATAATGCTGGTCTTTGACTAAAATAAAGTTAGTTTGACCTCTGGGGCAAATGCTGAGAGGTGGAGAAGGAGAAGGATCTTCCAACCTAACCTGCTCCTAGTTAAACAAATCTCTACTTTTAAGAGATAAAATCAGGAATGTCTACAGGGAGTGATTTTAAAAAGTCATTATGGGGGCTACAACTGTGTGACTGAAGTTTTTTTTTTTCAAACTGCAGATTAAAAAGGGGCTAAAATTACATTGTCACAGCACCTGTCTTGACCTTTTTTTTAATTATTATTCCTTACAATTCCTTGTTAAAACAAAAATTCCTTTCACTGTTTCTTGACTTTCTCTTCAAGAGGCAGTTTAGAGGGGGGGGGG
>JAOYMU010000001.1:69943198-69955596 GCA_025802295.1 Psammodynastes pulverulentus | reverse complement strand
CTCCTCCCCCACTTCCTCTTCCTCTCCCTCCTCACACACAAACACATACACAAGTACACACTTCCCACCAGCTTTGGCTGCTGGGTACAAATCTGTTGGTTGGGTCTGGGGTGACACAGCAGAGTTTCTGAGAAATGTTCTAGCTGTAGCAGTATGTATGACCTCTGGAGCATCTGTTAAGTACCAGTGGAAATGAAAGCTGATAGTACTGAAATGTGATAGGTCAAAGGTGAAGGCAATATAGATTGAAAGGAAAATAGGGCATGTGTCAACAGCTGCAAAACCATTACTGAAGTGGCAGTCATCAAAAGAATGAATTTGTCATAGTGAGATTTATATATTCACATTAAAGTTGTTCATACATAGCTCTGAAATCCAGTATAACTCCACAGAGTGCCACTTCTAAGACCCTAGCAAGGCCACATCACCTGCCAACCTGAAATTGCAGATGTTACAGTAGGAAATACGTAGATATTGGAGAAAAGGCCTGGTTTCAAGCCATTTGTGTCCTAGATCAGATAATCTAGTCCAGATGGAATGGCTGGGGAAGGCTTAGCAGATTTCCTGTATATTTAAAAGGGAAGAACGATTGGCAATCTGGTGCTTTGGAGAAAAAGTTAGCTGATGGAAGTGCTGGTATGTTTTAATTCTCTTCACCAGAGAGTTGATTCAGGGAAGAACAGCTGTATCATAGAGATAAAGTGTTTGGAACTGTTTGAGAGTTTTTAAGCTGGGTTATGTTATGATAGAATCGGGATATTATATCTCAAAGAGATGAGGTGGAATGGGGTGGTTGCACAATCTATTACAAGGGTGTCGAATTCGATTTCATTGAGGGCCGCATCAGGGTTGTGTTTGACCTTGGGGGCTGGGTGGGTGTGGCCAAGGTGGGTGTGGCCACCTTGATGTCATACGTATTGGGGGCACTTGTGGTGGCCCGAGCGCTCTGCCAGCGAAAATGGGCTTCTGAGCTCTGTTTTTTGCTGCGACGGCCTCCTGCAACTCTCTGCCAGCGAAAATGGAGCTCGGGAGGGCCACCCATGGCCCTCCTGAGCTCTGTTTTTGCTGGCAGAGGCACTGCAGGCTTGTCCTTCCCTGTTCCCAGGTCAGCCTTGCGGGGCAGATCTAAGCACCCCATGGGCTAAATTCGGCCCCCGGGTCTTGAGTTTGACACCCCTGATCTATTACATTCTAAACTAACTAAGAGAGCTAGTTTGATGTAGTGGTTTAAGGCATCAGGCTAGAAACCCAGAGACTACAAATTCTAGTCCTGCTTGAAACACACCTGTCACTCTCTCTCTCTCTCAGCCTTAGGAAGAAGAAAAGGGCAAAATGCTTCTGGAAAACCTAAACAAGAAAAGGGATTCGTCAGTAGTCAGGGAGTCAACATTGACCTGAAGATACCCCCCCAAAAAAACAACCCAAACAACCCAACCTATCTAAACCAAGTGGGCTTTTCTGACACATTAAGACTTAAAAAATAAACATGTTTAATATTAACCAAGCTTAGCATGCTGTAAAAATGCTTGCATTACAACTAACAGATCCAGTTAAGCATGTTGGATGAAATCACCCACTTGGTTACATTCCATGTTTTCTTCCCAGGTTGATTTATAAGCATTAAACAGTGTCTTAAATATGTTGAACCACAGTGATTAGTTTGCTAAATGAGCCTATTTCCTGCCTTTTTGCAATCAACTCAATTATAAACGGAACAAATGAACTTGGTTTATTAAGCTAGGAAAACCCCCCCAAATTGGCCAAGGTTAGCCTTGTTGTGTATATGCAACTGCTAGATTTTTCACTATTTTGGATAAGCTTGCTATGCCGACACGGCTAAGTGTGACTTGAACCAGGCTCTCCCCTGTCTTGACTTAATATTCTGTCCAATGCATATAGCTCATCTCTTTTCTTGGTTGTAAATAGGCTGATAAATTGGTGTAGCATTTTGCTCTGCCCTGTCTATTTCTAACTTCAAAGCTGCATTCCTTTCAACGAGCAGCTGAAACTAAATGGTCAGTCTGGAAAAGGTTATGCTTCTGCCAGAAACTACAGTAAATAGCTGCTTTTATCAGTGCAGCAAGATACCATATATTTATACCCAGGGCTTTTCTTCTCTGAAGAAAGGTGCTGGAACGCACCCCCGCCATCGCGCTAAAACCCCCCGGAAATAATAGCACGCGATTGGTCGAGATGGACCACGTGACGCGGACTCGGAAAAGGTGCCGGAACGCAGTACCGCTGAGTTCCGGCAGAAAAACAGCCCTGGTTATGACTACAACTGAGGTGCGGTGACCTAGAGGTGGAGCTCTCGCCTCTGCAATCAGGAAGCTGTGAGTTCGATCCTAGGCAGAGGCTAATATTTGGAATAGACTCTCCTGCTCGAGCGGGGTGGTTGGACTAGATGACCTCCAAGGTCCCTTCCAACTCTTGTTAGTCTGTGAACTTATGAGCTCAACATTTCTGTTGCTCAGCGAAGCCATGGTGGAGTTTTGCCCCGTTTGACGAGCTGTCTTGCCCCGGTTGTTAAGCGAATCACCGCACGTTGTTAAGTTAGTAAGACCGGTTGTTAAGGGAATCCGGCTTCCCCATGGACTTGGCTTGTCAGACGGTCGCAAAAGTGGATCACAGAACCTTGGGACACTGCAACCGTCATAAATACGAGTCAGTTGCCAAGTGTCTGAATTTTGATCACATGGCCATCTGCTGCAATGATTGTAAGTGTGACAAACAGTCACTTTTTTCAGTGCCGTTGTAACTTTGAACAATCATTAAACAAACTGTTGTAAGTTGAGGACTACCTGTACAAAACCAATGGAAATAAGACCAAATATAAAAGGTCACATTTAGGACTGACTTAGGAAGCAGGCAACCTTATTGTTGGTTCTAATGGTTTTTCATAAAAAGGTATTCAAAAAGGATACTGATTTCACTGCCTCTGTTTGGTGTAGTTAGATGGCTAATGAATTTTAACAGTAGAAATAGGTTGTTGGGTTATGGAATCCTTTGGAAAATGCAAGTTTAGTGCCACATTTGAAAATAGTTATCAGCAAAAAAACAATGGACAAAAGTAAAACTGAACTATAGTTCTTAAATCATTTGGAATTTTATTCTGAATTATCATGATAAAGCCCATTGTAAAACAATCATTTCAATCTGCAAAGATGTAGCAGGGAGTGAGTTTTGTTTTTGGATTCTATACTTAAATGAAGCTACTAAAGAGAAATATATTCCTGCTAAGTCTTTTTCTGAACTAATATTTAAATACAGGTTTTTCTACCTGTCTAATACAAGGTTTATTTTTCAGAAAATACCACTGAATTAATTTACACAGAAGATTAAGCTTTAATTTGACACATAATTGTTTTGGAAATAATATTGATCACACTGAACTCACAACTGAAAAAAAACCCCATACCAATTCATTCTAAGATTAGTTAAAAGTCCATTTCATCCCCTGTGTTCTTACACAATAAAAACAGAAATAAAGGGAAAAATTAACTGGAATAAAATTAGTGCTCTACAGAAAAAAAATCAAAAATTTAAACACTTTTTTCAAACTATAATATTTTTCAGTCAAATCACTAAGTTTTCCATATTTGTAGGTTCAGAGTTTTATTCTGAAGCAAATATATGTTTACATATTATAAAGTAAGAAATGTTATTGAGTGCCGGATTAAGAATGCAACCTTCCACAATCCGATGCCTACAAAATACTCTGGATTATAATTCCCATTATTCCTGACCAATTTTAATATTCAATGTTTTGTTCCTTTGTTTTTATGATGTTTGTAAATGACCCAGAGTTGCTTGATAGTGAGATGGGTGGCATATCAAGTAAATAAATAAAATAAATAATAAATCAGGTGACCAAGACATTTGGGGAGCTACATTAGACTTGGTTTTAGCAGAAAAATTATCTTACCTGTCTAACCGTAGCTGACAGGTTGTTCTGAGTATGTCAACCACGCCCTCATTTTTCCACTGTTTGCAGCAAATGCTGGTAGCAATAAAACAGCCTGTTCTCCCAATCCCTGCACTGGCCAGAGAAAGAAAGAAAAAGTGAAGCCAAAGGTCTTCCAAAAAATAGATCATTGTTTAGAACAGGGGTCTCCAACCTTAGCAACTTTAAGACTTGTGGACTTCAACTCCCAGAATTCCTCAGCCAGCAAAACCAGCAAAGGAGATCCCTGGTTTAGAAAACTTTCATCACATCTTTTCCATTTGGGACTGAGTTCATGAGCTTCTTAAACAAGCCCAGGGGGATGTTATAGCACCATTCAGAAGTCAAGACTTAAAGCAGAAAACTGAGCATAACTGAGCGATCCTTGGTGCTCTCTGAGCTTGGTTGTTTTCTTAAAGATGTTTCATTACCCAAAATTAGGTAACATCATCAGTGCTAGTAAGGAGTGGGGTTTGCTCTCATTTTATATTTTAGTGGCTTGCCCTGTCAGCGTTGGTGAGGGTAGTCTTAGAGATTATTTGGTTGGGCTGTTTACTATTGACTTGTTTGGCAGTTCCTTGATTGGCATATGGAGTATTGTTTACTTCTTGATTGTTGGTCTGATGTTAATCTTGGAGTTAATCTATGATCATCTGGGTGCTAATTGCTGGTGGGAAGGTGTTGTGGTCTTTTTGTTCTCTTTTGGACTTGTTGATTGCTTCTTTTCCATAGTATAGAGATACAGTTTATGTCTATATGTCTATTGATGGCTAATTTATCAGAGTTCCAGGTCTCTAGAAATTCCCTAGCATTTTGGTTTTGGTCTTGGTCTAGGATGGTCACATGAGACTATGGCTAAGACTGTCCATATGTTGTGAAATTAAAGAGTTTTCATCATGTGAAACCAGGGACTCCTCATTTCATCTCTGAGCTACAAATATTCTCCTTTATTGGTACTGAATGTAATTGTTTAGCTCTTCTCCAGTTTTAGAAAATTATTATTTTATTTCAGACAATATTGGTTGCATATAGGAACAGAAGTCTTTACTAAACTGAAACTCTTACTTGCCCAAAGTGATTCCTTGTCCATGTGTACAAATGAGGTGATCTTGTGGCTTCTCACAAATTATTCTCTGACTGTAAACTATTGAGTAAGGTGTGCGATGGAGGGGTTGTTATTCTAGAATATGTGGAAAGCTGGATAGTCTACTCAACCCACAGACTGAATGTGGACCGGGCATATGAAAAGACACTTCTACGAGCTTATGTTATTTTTATCTGGCTCTAATTTATGCAACAAAAAAACCAGCAGACTATCTTTTATCATTGGCCCTGTATTATTTCAGAAGAAGGTTAGCAATTTTATTGGATAAAACGTTACAGGGTAAAGTTGCCAGAGAGATGTTATGTGAGGCATCTGGTTTCTGTCAGCTTTTATATGTCAACATGTCATTTTAAATAAGAGAAACAGCAAGTAACAATTACTTCATGGTCCAAGAGTATCTCGGTTTTGCAAGTCTTTAGCTCTGCTGAAAGCTTCTTAGATGACTTTCCATCATTGTCACTTAAATTATTTGGGCCATCAGCTAAGCCCCTAGGAAGAAGAAGTGCAGATCTACAGATGTTACA
Source organism: Psammodynastes pulverulentus (assembly GCA_025802295.1). Lineage (NCBI taxonomy): Eukaryota > Metazoa > Chordata > Lepidosauria > Squamata > Psammodynastidae > Psammodynastes > Psammodynastes pulverulentus. The sequence continues at coordinate 69,950,024 of JAOYMU010000001.1, read as the reverse complement.
TTTGATTGGTTTTTTCTCCCTTGGTAATATGTATATGCATACCCATCATACTATTCTTTATTGGGAATTACTTCAGAAATATATATTTCTTCATTAAAAGAGTTTGTGTTGTATTTAATTTCATATTAATCCTTCCTATTAATCTCATTAATATTTCATCTACTGTATTTCACCTATAGTATTCTTTTGGGCTGGGGAGGAGGGGCTGGGAGCAGGAAGCAAGGTTTTGTAGTTTTTTTCCCATCTTTGAGACTGGTTTCAGCCAGGGTTAGGGAAGGGGAAGATCCAGCCCTGAATTCTTACATTCTGAGACCATGACCTTTCTCCTATTTAATACCTGGTGAGATCATTCATTAACACGGGGTTAAATACCATTAATATGTTGATGATTCTCAGCTGTACATCTTTGCCCTGAGTTTCCCAGTGCTTGGAGGCTGTAAAGGTCTGGTTGAGAAAGAAACAGACATTGACTCAATTACAGCAAGATCAAATAGCTGTGGGTTTTAGGGCCTCCCAGTTGTGGAGACTTTCTATTTTTGACTTGGATGGACAGCACTCCTCTAGACACAGGTGATACACAACCTGGGGTGGAGGTCTTTTGGGGCTGATAGGCAGCAGCTATGATCAATAGGGCCTCCATATTCATTTTGTGCACCCATTCCTGATTCAGGAGGTTCTGCTTTATTCATACCATATGCAGCTCTCAGTTAGACTATTTTGTAATTGTAATTTGTTCTCCATAGGATGCTCATGAATCACTTTCAAAAGCTGCTATTAGTCCAGAATGTAGGAGCGCATGCAGTTTGGAACAAATCATGGTTTGTCTATATAACATCACTGCTTTGCAAGTCACACTGGCTGCCAGAGGAGCAATTCAAGGCATCGATGAAATTAATGTAAACTATATTTTTCAATATTATTAAAAAGTCTTACGTGAAAGCCTTGACTGGCCATGTCCCCATTTGACAATGATCATGGCTTATACAAAAATTGTGGCTTGAGTGTGAGAGAGTAAATAGTAAAACAAATTATTGAAATAGCACAAAAGCATAATTGCACAAATGTATGCATAAAGAAAAAAATAATATACTTAGTATCTATGAAACTAAGAGAAAGGTGAAGAAATTAACAGATTTGAGTTAAAGTGATCTGATTTTATGGAGGGCAGTTGATGAATTCATGTGGGGAAAGTGAAGTTGTAGGTTTAAATATGAACGAAACAGCTAAAATATGTAAGAATATGTGAATTAGTATATTGCTTAGGCAATTGTGGATGCATATAAAAGTAGAAATCCATCCATTCGTGACAGTTGAATCTAACACTCCAATAAACGTTTATAATTGAAGAACCAAAGATGAGATTTGAGAAAAATTGTGCAATGTTATAAATAAATGCAGACCAGGTGAAATAAATATTGGCATGAACAGATGAGTGTGAAGAGAGGGCTGAAAAAGTGACTGACATTTCTATACCTCAGAAATAAATTAAAATAGTGACTGTTTTATGAATATCTGTTTAGGAAAAAAAGTATATTTGTTTCAAATATGTAGTGTGAGCCTAATTCTATTTAGAGAAAGCTCTGTTGGTGTAATGGTTAAGGCACCAGACTAGAAATCGGGAGGCTGAGAGTTCTAATCCCACTTTAGGCATTAAATCAGCTGAGTGACCTTGGGCCTGTTACTCTCTCTGACAAGGACAATCCACTTCAGAAAAACCTTGCCAAGAAAATTGCAGGGCTAGTCCAGGGAGCCATCAGGAGTCAACACTCTTCCAACACTGTGGAAAGTACCAATAAAGGAAAATTGTAGCTCAGGGTTGAAATGAAAGGTCTGGGTGCTCTCTGAGCTTGCTTGTTTTCTTGCAGACACTTCATTACCCAAACTAGGTAACACATCATCAGTGCTAGTCCATCAGTCCACTAGCACTGATGATGTTACCTAGTTTGGTAATCATCTGCAAGAACATAAGCAAGCTCAAGCGCACCAAGCATCCCACACTGGGGAAAGTGGGCATAAGGAAAGACACTGTGGAATTTGATTGGAATACAGTGAGAATTATATTGCAAAGTGCCAAGACATATATGGAATTGCATGAAGTATGAAAATGGATGTTTGGTGGAATGATGAAGAGGGATAGGCTATAGGTAACTCCTGCAAAAACTGAGCATGAGAGAAATATATTACATAATGTGTACAGAAATAAAAGATAATTGTAAGGAATGAATGTGAAGAGAGCAAGAAAGGATTAAGATTAAAACAGGGGGAACATTTTGATAAGACATTAAAAATTGTTTTAGAAGTGAGTGAAGAAAGCTAAACAAAGAGACACAAGCATGGAATGGAATTAAAATTAGAAGTGAGAAAATAATTTGGGAAGAAATTAAAACAAGGAAATGTGAGATGCAGCATGTTAATGATTTGTATGGGAATGCTATAATATACGACAATATATAGAAGAATGGAAAGGAATGCTATAAATGTAGCCTCTAAGAAAAAAAACTGATGAAAAAGGAATACATACACACTGGAAGCAAGTTGCAAATAATATGCCTTCATGTAGATTGTAAAGAATTGTGTTAATGTAAATTTAAAGCAAACTGTTCAAAGAGAAATGCTGAATTTAGAGAGCACAATAATACAGCTACCTGATTGCATTATAACAGAAAAAATGTACTTTTAGAACATTCAGGAAAAAATGGTACTTTATTACTTTAGATTGCGATATAGCACATTATGTTCTCACACGATTTATGTTTAATGAAAAATGCTGTAGAGACTCATTATACTTTTCTGCCATCATCTGTAATCTGCTTGTACAAGGGTACTTACGGCAATCTTGCATAACATGAATATTCAATATACAAGATTTCATTTTGTAATCTTACTAAAAATGAATTTAGCTTTAAAATGTAAATGTTCCTTTCAGTTCACCAGTCCAATTATATGAAAAATAAACCAGAAAGGTATTTGCAATGGTTATGCCTCAAATTTTATAGCTCTGTTCAATATTTTCCTGAGGGTGGAGTTAACCAGTAGGTGGGCACAAGTCCTGTAAAAATTTCTATGAAATCTGCTTATTGCATTTATAATCAGGGGCTTCCTTGGTACACTCAGTAGTGGCAATATGTTGTGGAGCATCATAGACAGCTCCTCCAAAGAGTCAGGGTCCTGTAAGAAAGTAACACATCTTAAGGGCTATTGCTCTTGACCTTCGTTTGCTCTCATAAGACTCAGCTTCACACCAACTTGACTGATTGCTCTGCTCCGTGTCTTCCAGGAAGTTCTGAAAATTAATTAGACCTGGGTGACATTGTCTCAAAGGAAAGACTTTTTACTTGGGGACGGCTATCCTCCTCAAGTGGTTATGGCTATTTATGTGGGATGCTTTAATATTTGATTTGCGTTTATAATTGATGATTGAGACATATTTTTAAACTGATCTCTGTAGTATTTGCAGCACATTACATTGGATGATAGGGGAAAAGAGAAGAATGATGGGAAACGACCACACTTTATGAACCAGATCCAGGGCTGGTCCGTAAAAATACACAATAGGGGGGTTATTAAAACATGATAACAGATAGAAGAGTACAGCTAGAAGGGACCTTGGAGGTCTTCTTAGTTCAACCCCCTACTCAAGCAGGACCCTGTAACCATTTCAGATAAATGAAATGGCTGCATGGTTCACATTTCATCTGCACTGCATAACAGGCACAAGAGAGTTGGGATCATGTCCTGTGAAACCCATTGTGGAAGTTTTGGTTCCTCTGGGCTCTACCAGCTTAGATGCAAGGGATGTTTCCTTGCTAGAATATTAAGAGTGGACACATAGAAAAGTTGTGTCTAAAATGTCAAAGAAAAAGTGAGAGATAAATTCAGTATTGTATAGAACATTAAAAGTAAAAGACGTCTCAAATGAATGTCAGGGGTATAGGAAAATTACCTAAGTATCATTTTTATCCTCTCATTTCTTTCTAACAATGTTTAATAATCTACCTGCAATGAACAATGATTGGAGCATTCTTTTCTTCTGCACGATTCATGGCTTCTTCCACTTCTTGAACCAGCTGGAGCAGGGGTGGTGCTTGATCAGGGGTCTTCTGGTCTGGCCAAGATGTATACCAGTAGTGCTTGAGATTTCTTGTTTCTTCACCATTCTATAAGACAGTGAGCAAGAAAATCGGGAGCAAGACAAATTAGAAATTCAACACATGAATTTCTTTTCAAATATGAAAAACATCTCTCATGAGAGAAATCACGAAAAAGCAGCCCAGAATTTCCAAAGGTAAGAATTTTGAATGACTCAAGACTTTTAACATCTTTCCTTGATATATGTGAACTACTGGCATTTGTTTGAAGATTCCTGAAAATATGGCACCATATAATTCCTTGATTTGCACTCCAAATTTTAGGTAAAAATTTACTGCAGGTTTCTGTTGAAAGACTCAATGCCTTAGATTATTTGGGTGAGGAATTTTTGAATATTGAAAATTCCAGACAGGAAGCTAGCAGGGGAACAAACCAGGAGAGATATCTAACTAGGCAGGGAGACTCTACTTATTATTAAAGAGAGATCCAACCAAGAACTAAGGAAAAATTTCCTGACCCTGAAAACAATCCATCAGTGGAACTGCTTGCCTCCAGAAGTTGTGGAGATTTTCAGGAAGAGATTGGACATATGTCTGGAGTGGTACAGGGTCTCCTGCTTGTGCAGAGGTCGGACTAGAAGATCTCCAAGGTCCCTTCCAACCCTTTTATTCTATGTTCTATGTCTCTTGTTCAACAATCTCCATCCCTATAACTTATTGCCTTTGTTTAGCATGTTAGCAGTCCCTTTAAATTGGGGCTAACTTTGACTTTTTTAAAATTAACATACTGACAACTAAAATAACTCAAGGGCAACAGCAGCTATAGCAACAACAAAATATTGATGCGATTTTTTTTTATTAAACTGGCTCATATTAACATCATACAACTGGCAAGTGAGAATAATTTACACTGCAAAGTTGCTGTGGGGTTATATATTCTAAAGTGGCATGGCTGAACCACTTACTTCTTCTCTATTGTCACTTCACTTAATTTTGTGACATGAAACTATACAGAGTTGTATCCCTTTAGTTTTTTAAAATGTAAGAACTGGTCCATTGAAAATACAGGTCCAGATCTTTAAATATTTTAATTGATTCGGTCCTGAGGACCTTGGGAAAGCTGTCCTGTGAATTCCTTCAGCTAGACCAGGGGTCTCCAACCTTGACAATTTTAAGACTTGTGGACTTCAACTCCCAGAGCTCCTCAACCAGCTTTACTACCGGTTCTGTGAGCGTGGCTTGGTGGGCATGGTGTGGCTTGGTGGGAGTCGCAGGGGAAGGATACTGTAAAATCTCCATTCCCACCCTACTCCTGAGGGAAGGTTACCACCGGTTCTGCGAACTACTCAAAATTTTCGCTACCGGTTCTCCAGAACTGGTCAGAACCTGCTGAATACCACCTCTGACTAACATCCTGTTTTCCCTGGAACTCCAAACTTTTTTACAAATAAAAAAAAACATAAAAGAGTTTGGAGAAGGGTGGTTCTTTTAAATAAAGACCTGCTCCATCCAATCAAGAGAAGGGGATTTGGTTTGCAACAACCATGGTCTGACAAGGGTGTGCGGTTGCAGACCTAGAAGTCAATGGACAACTAATACAATCTGCAATTAATAGATCCTGAACAAGGGAAGTGAATGATGATGGGCAGGCAAAAAATCAGTGGGGCAGGAGCAACTTCCAATTTCTTGTCAGTTTCCCTATTGAGTTTCTTTGTAAGAAATTGATAGTGATCTTTGGATCAATGCAACCCATGGTTCCAAAAATGAAGTATCAAAACCTATTATTTATTTTATATCTATTAAGGCCCCAGGTAAAGATGTGGATGAAGTACAAACATGATATACCAGTTGGTGGTGACCTTTGCTGATTAAACTTTTCACTTCTATTAACCAGTTGGAATTTTTATATGAAAGGTACTAAAGTACTGTTTGACACAATCCCAGCAATTAACCTTCTGTATATTTGTGCTAAACTTTGTGCTAAAGTACTGTTTGACAAAATGAAGATTGGGTAGCGATTAACATGAATATTTATAATGGATAAATAGATTTCAGGAAAAGATAAAGCATGCTTGATCACTGCTAGATTATATTCATTTCACCTCTAAGGTAGCATCTGTTCATTTGGCTGCTGCCTTTACATCAGTAAATATAAATTAGGTATGGCCAAAATTAGTCGATACTGACTTAAATGTGCATCTATTGTCTATAGTGCAGCAATTATACTGTAACACATTTTCTGGAAGGAGTAAACAAGGATGCATCATGATACAGTTTAATTTTTATATTAATATAATAGTTCCTTATATGTGAATTTTCCCAACTGTTTCTAGGTTCTCAGAAAATAAACAATTTTATTCTGCAATAATATATATTTTTTCAATTGGAACACAATTTAGTTTGACCAAAATGTCAAAAAAGTTGTTTTTATGGTTCCTTGAGGAAGTCACCCTAAAAGAGTGTAACAATTTAAACAATGAGGTATACTATTCAATAAACTACTGTTAAACAAATTGTAGTAAAATTATTATTATGTAACAGAATAGTATACACAGCCAACAAGATAATCATGCTGGATTTCACACAACTAATCACTAGTCGAACACTTCCCAAGCGTCTGTGTGATATATCGGCGGATTATGCGAGCAGATCCCAGTAGGATGGCTTTCTGTAGCTGACCAATGGTAATTTTATCAGTGCCAATTGTTTTTAAGTGCTTGCTTAGGTCTTTAGGCACA
>JAOYMU010000001.1:69916059-69927378 GCA_025802295.1 Psammodynastes pulverulentus | reverse complement strand
CCGGCATAAAAAAAGCCCTGGTTATCCAACATCTTTTTAAAAACTTCCAGTGTTGGAGCATTCACAACTTCTGGAGGAAAGTTGTCTCATTGATTAATTGTTCTCCCTGTCAGGAAATTTCTCTTTAGTTCTAAGTTGCTTCTCTCCTGGATTAGTTTCTATCCGTTGCTTCTTGTCCTACCCTCAGGTGCTTTGGAGAATAGCTTGACTCCCTTTTCTTTGGGGCAGCCCCTGAGATATGGGAAGACTGCTATCCTGTCTCCCCTACTCCTTCTTTTCATTAAACTAGACATACCCAGTTCCTGCAACCGTTCTTTACATATTTTATCCTCCAGTCCCCTAATCATCCTGGTTGCTCTTCTCTGCACTCTTTCCAGAGTCTCAACATCTTTTTTTACATCGTGTCGACCAAAACTGGATGCAAATATTCCAGGTGTGGTCTTACCAAGGCCTTATAAAGTGGTATTAACACTTCACTTGATCTTAATTCTATCCCTCTGTTTGTGCACCCTAGAATTATGTTGGCTTTTTTGGCAGCTGAAGCACACGGCTGGCTCCTATTTAAATGGTTGCCCACTAGGACTCCGAGATCCCTCTCACAGTTACTACTATTGAGCAAGGAACCACATAACCTGTGTCAGAAGGTTCAGTATTTGTCAGAAATGGTGTAGGGTCTCCTGCTTGGGTAGGGGGTTGGACTAGATGACCTACAAGGTCCCCTTCCAACTCTGATTATCTGTTATCTCCATAGTCCCTTCCAACTCTGTTATTCTGTTATAAGCCTATTGCTAATGTTTTTACAACGCATTACTGTCTACAAAGAAAATAGGTCCTGTGACAGCATCTATAGTGGCAAAAGATGTACAATTAGAGTTTGGAGAAAGGAAGTGATTATGATAGGAGTGCCAATCTGTATGGTGGCATACGGCCAATAAAAGAGAAGAAATGAGTCAGAGGTATAGCCAAGAGCAATGAATAAAGAAAAGGGAATCAGATGAATAAGAATGTAGCAATAGCTCAGAGCACTCCAAGCTATTAAATCTTTACAACACATTATAGAAAAATGCAATCCAATTATACTTTATATTATCATTGTGATATCGTTTTCAGATAGTTTTCCTGAACTGACATAACTCAGGTATGAATAAAGCAGTTTTACACAAGGAGTAAAACAATTGCATTTATAACTTATATACCAGAATCGTGATGTTCATTGGATTTTTTTAAGTTCAGGAAATTATAATAAGTTACATTCAGTCATGATGATAAAATTCCTCTTTCACTCTGGTACCCCCTTGAGAGCCCCAGGGTAGACTGAGGAAGGTAGGGTATAAACAAAAGGTAAATGTCTACAGAGATTCTCAGTCATCCCAGTCATGGTTGTCCCAAAGGTGCTTTTTCAAGAGGCAACTGGACTTTCCTGGTGTTTCTCTTTTCTCTCTCTCCAGCTTCTTGGATGAGAAGCGAAATGTCTTCAAAGAAAAACCAGAAAGTCCATTTTCCTCTTGAAAAAAGCACCTTTGGAAGGGAAGTACTATTTGCAAAAAGAGATTCAGCCATGTGATGTTGAACGTAGCTTAAGAGTTTCTGTTTGCAAACATCCTTTTCAGAAAAGGGAAAGAAATGACACAAATGTTCAAACGTATGTCTTTTATAAACATTGTGATGGAAATATTATGCGGTTTCCATTTGTTCAATGAGGTCTGTACACCGCTAATGACAAGTTCAGAACTGCTCCTTTATTCATCATTTAGCTAGAGAAGCTATTCATAATGTATTACAAACACTAGTTTAAATATTAAATCCATTACTAATATTTCATCCAAGAAGGTCATTGATACACCACACTGAAGTATACTGAAATCACCGAACATACCTTGTTAGAATTTGAATCCAACTGTTGCGATGGATGAACAAGGTCGGACAAGACAGCCAAAATATCCTGAATTGCTGGGATTGTCTCACATCCACCGCACCAAAACATAAAGAAGAAAACCTGTGGTTTAAACAGATCATGAATAGTGAGGTTACTACACTTTTTAAATGTTAAATAGCAACATTCAAGATTTCAATTAACAATCTTCTATTTATAACCATGTCTATTTTTAAAGCACAGAGGCTTTTTGGCAGCTGCAAAATTAACTTGAATAAAAAGACTTGAGTTACCTGATGTAACACGGCACATCTTTTGATTTAATTTCAGCTATATCAGCATTTATGACGTGGGAAATCTGCCCCTAAAATGTATGAATCTAAAAAAAACAAAAGCAATGTTTTCCTTTTCTTTTGTCAGAAAGCAACGTCCATCCCAATTAAGATAGAATCCTTACCAAGAACAGAGAGAGAATAAAGAGATATAGATTTCCGCCTGTCGTCATCCCATTCCACCAGGTCACCCAGCGATGGTATGGAGACACTTCAACACTCTTCAGAGGTGGTTGGGTCTTGTTTTGTACTTCTTCTGGCTGGCCATCTGTTCCATTCAGCGGTTCCATTTCTGCTGGCTTGAAAATACCTTCAGAAATAAAAATGATACAATCAGGAGAGAAGTAGCTATTTAATCTCCCATGTTCCTATCGAAACAACACAGAGTACATAATCAATTCTGAAGGTAAAATTACTACATGCCAAACTTGTAATCACGATTCTTAAATGCACTAATAGATATGAATAGGATGCCATGGAAGTCCTGGTTATATTCCTTAGAAAAAGGAAGACTGGAAACAGTACTGTGTTGTTTTTTTCTAGAGTAACAAAATTAGGGTTTTCTTGTTTTCCTTAATCATTTAGGCTGATTTAAAACATATGCATCAGTCTCTGATTTTTCTGATTTGATACATTGTAAAAGATGAAAGCAGTAATTATTTAATTAAGGAACTGGTTTTAATTCCTTAAACCTTTTATAAAGATTATTTAAGGGCATCATTTCAAGATGCTCATAAAAAAAGTTATCTGAAAGTTTTTCACAAATTCCAAAGTATTCACTTTAAAGCAGTTATGGTTTTTATGTAGCCTCATCAAAATAATGCTTACTGGGAAACTGAACATACCGCACACATATGGAGCTTGGATACTATTGTGAAAATGAAGCATTTCTGAGCCATAAAGTAATAATATTCCCCAACACCAATGCCAATTTCTAAGAGCAAAACAGCTACATTGCTTCACTTTGATTTATTTCAGAACATGCCTTCTTTGGCTATTTTGAACTACTGGAGGAAGACTTGGCAATGAAGAAGAATGAGCCTTCAAGACAAACCATGTCGCCTCACTGCTGTCCCAACTGTGTGGCAGGACAGTTTTCTGGCAAATCCAAGCTATAAATTCAAGGAAGGTATGTCTTATGTATGTTTAATTGGAAGCCAATTTCAATTGGGATTCAGCCACAGGTCTGTGTGCCTAGAACTGCAGTCTTGCATTGAAATGAAGCTTGATAAAATTTTATACCGCACTGAATTCACTTCTGAGGAAGCTCACAAAAAGCTTTGACTGGAAGTCTTGGAATGAAACGCAGTCACTATTTCTTCTATAAATGTACCAACAAATCCAAGAACAAACATCGTTCTCAAGCCATGCATTTATTTCAGAATAAAGAACAAGTTAATTTCTACCTAAAGATCAAAGATACATAATTCACAATTGCATTAGTGTACTTCTTTCCCCCACCCCCAAATCCATTACTAAAATATGTGTGGGTTACACATAGAAATGGATTGTTGTGACTATCACAAAGGGAATCTGCTTGTTAGAAATTATCGACCTGAAATTCATAAATTGCTAGAAATGCAGGTTTCCTCTTCTCAGCTGAATCCATTTTCATTTTAATATGCTAAAACATTCTGCCTCAGTTCTCAGTCCTCTTCTCCTACCCATTCCCGCCCACAGATGGCCTCTTGCCCTGTCTGAGCAAACTGAAGACAAGCCATGTGCTAAAACACTGGAGGAGAAGTCTTGATTTTAAACAGTCTCCGGTGAGTCACTGTGTCTTTCCACACATTAATTTCCACATTGCGCCCACTCAGTCCAGCTGTCATTTCATATGGAATGAGAGATGGGGCAAGTAAAGAAACATTCTCCATTATTTCACACAGAGGATGGTTTTTAGGACAGAACGGCATCTTAGCCAAGAGAAGAAGGTAGAAGAAGAATGACTACAGCTTTGGTGCCTGCTTACATACTATTCTAGTCTTTTACGACCTCCAGACACATTGAAAGTACAGATGTGTGGGACTACTCCCGTAATTATCAATCCAAATGACCAATTCTGGGGGCTGTACATGCATCTGGCTGGCAGCTGGATGAAGTAGGTTCCTTTGCTCACATTAGGTAGGCTTTTCCAAGCAATGACTAAGGGGACGGGTGAAGTATTACCAACTCTGACAGCCTTGCAGCATTCCAGCTCAGCAAATTATGAATGTACAGAATATGCTATCAACTCCCACCTTTTTCTACCACTTTCTTAATTCACGTTTTCCTGTAAAGAAGGTAAGAGATAAAAGACTGCTTCAAGAGGAAAAAAAAATACTAAATCAGAAACCAGCAGCAGATTGGCAGGGAGGCATACAAGTACAGGTAGCCCTTGACTTACGATCACAATTGACCAAAAAATTTATGTTGCTAAGTGAGAAATTTGTTAAGTGAGTTTTATCCCTATTTTACAACATTTCTTGTCACTTTTGTTAAATGAATCACTGCAGTTGTTAATTAATAACATGGTTGTTAAGTGAATCTGGTTTCCCCACTGACTTTGCTTGTCAGAAGGCTGCAAAAGGTGATCACATGACCCCAGGACACTGCAACTGTCATAAATGTGAGTCAGATGTCAAGTATCCAAGTATAAATCACACAGCCATGGGGATGCTGCAGGGGCCACAAGTGTGGAAAATGGTCATTAAGTCACTTTTTACAGTGCCTTTGTAACTTGAAACCTTCACTAAATAAACTGTTGTATGTCAAGGACTACCTGCAGTATAGTGTTTCACTCTGAAGGACATTTAAACCATACTTGTATAGTTAAATATGCAAACATGAAACTTCAATTTTACAAAGGAATCTGGAACACAATTAATTTGGAGCCAGAGACTCCAAATGACACGTTGTCGTAGACTGGAGCATTTTGTACTTAAAAATGTTTCCTAACCATGTCGTTATTAATCATAAACAGCACATAACAGCTGTGAACATCTGAGGTTGAATCGTCAGACGGAGCCAAAATAAAAGCATACAACTTAAGTAGTGCTCTCAATCTAGCTTACAAACCAGGTTTTTAAAAAAAAATTTCACAATTCAGTAGGGTAGACTAAATGAATAACATAGTGAACTATCAATCATAATGACTGAAAGGAGCTTGATCCTGATCAGAGGAATATTTGTTTGTATTATACATGGTTACTGAACAAAAATTCAAACCTGTCTTCATTTTAAACAAAATTAATTCAGGAGAAAATTTTAAAATTTTGAGTGTATATCATATATCAATAACAAACAAATATTATAGTAAACAAAAAAACTTATTTGAAATTGCTATAGGAGTTTTAGCAAACAAGACTTGAAGAGAGACAAATACTTAGGATTAAAGTGCAGGGAGAATAAAAGTTAAAACGCTATACAGATGGTGTCTTAACGCACCATTATTCAACTCTAGGGAATTATAAGAAAATTCATGAAAATAAATATAGACTTGGTGAATTCTGCAGATATAAAATCAGTGAAGAGAAAACAAAGACATTAAATCCTATAAGAAGACTTTATGAAAAAGAGTTTGGGTATGAGATAAGAAAAAAAACAACAATCAATGAAATATTTGGGTCTCTGTTTGACAGGAACTAATAAAGACATATAATATTTCAGAACAATTATAATAAATTATGAAAAAAAAATTAAAAAAATCTTGGAACGCCTAAAACATTTTTGGGTGGGATTTATCACAACAGAAAAAAATAACTAACGAAGTGAATAAAATCCAAAAATAGCAGAACATCAATAATAAAGGAAGCCAGCTTAGCCAATGGACTTAATTGGTCTTTATGGTAAAAGGGAACAAAAGAAGAAAATAATTTGAAAGGACAGATATTAGAGGAAGTTTGATAAAAAAATATATGGAATATTTTAAAATCAAAAATAAGTCCAGCAAGTTCCCCATTACCTTCATCATCTAATGTCATTTACTTTAATGACAACTATTGTAAGAAAGATTTAATCATACAGGCCAATATCAAGATTCAGAAAACATAGGAAGAACTATTCAATGAAGGTAGGAATTTGCTTGATGTATTTACAGATTGCTAGAAGAATAAAAAGTGACCTCAAGAATGGAAGGAATTATTTTGAAAAAGATAACAAAATTTGTTATCTTATACAAAACTATGATCACCTGGTAGGACAAATAAACAAATTGTTATTGAAATATGACATGAAGATGGAACAAATAAAAATTATGATGATGAGGTTAATGCAAAATGTTAAAGAAATAATCATAGTTGCAATAAGGACGATATAGTATATAAATCCATCGATCAATGACCAAATTAGACAAATCATAGAAAAATAAATATTGGAAATGCCATAATAGAGAACAAACTTTTTATCCTATGTGTAAAAGAATTCAAAAGTACTGGAAAAAAGACATCAACATGTTCAGAAAATCCTAAAACAATCAGATTTTAACTAACACTAAAAGATTCTTGTTAGGTGTAATTCAAGGAAACTTAAATAAAAATATATTACAATTTACTAAGATAAATGCTGACAGCTATAAGAACTAATCTGGTACAATACTGGAAAAAAAGGAACTTTGTTGGTTATATCATATTGTAACACCAATACTGGATAATATTTAGCAATGGCAAAATTATCAGTATAAATCCATAACAGAAGCTCAACCAATTTAATTTTTTAAAAAAAGGCTCCTGTATATATTACATATTACACAGCAGAGCAAATTAAGGTACTTGGAATATGATTTTGAAGGAAAACATGATGAGACCAGTCAAAATTAATAGATGAAAGGACTTAAATATATACTAGCAATAATCTTTCATTTTTAATGGAAAATATATTTAGTTTGGGTTCAGCAATTGGGGGAATAAATAGAAGGGGCAAATGTGCTTCTAGAAAGTTTTGCATAATGTTTTTATAAATGTGTTATGTATCCTTAGTAGTTGTTTTTGTGTTATTATCCAGTGTATGCCTTGTTTTCCTTTGTATTTCATTATTCTAAGAATAAAAATATCTTTACTTTAAAAAAAAATGTGCCTATTTTCTCAGAGATTCATAGCCAGGTAGACTGCCCAATCCAACTTATGATGCATCATGTGATGTGGATCTAGTCATTGTGAAGTAAGTTGTGGCCTTCTGCAATGTGTGAACCCAATCGTGTGATTCATGGTATGAGTGAAACAGGCATACAACATAACATTGTTTTAGATATGGAGAATAAAGACTTAGAATTGATACTACAAACTGTCTGTTTCAAATGTTGATTTCTATCAACATAGAAAAGCCTCTCTGTTGGTAGATGGGGTGGCTCTCAGGACAATGTGTGCGTAGACTTCATCTTTTTTCACCATATATCATTTCTATGCAAAGTTTAATTCTGTCCAGCCAAAATTTGGTATCCAGCCACACCAAAGCTGCTGCTAGGTAAGCGATCATGGTTATATATTGCCATTCTCACCACAGACCACTAGTTTCTCACGTTCCAGGAATATGAAAGAAGTTGAAAGATTGGTTGCATTCAGCTTAAAGGATCCCGCGATCCAGTCTCTACTTACTATGCCTTATTCTCTCTAGAAGAATTTGCTTCAAAACAATTTTTTTAATTAAAGAATGCAATTAAAAATATAAAAAACTAATGCTAACTAAAACGATATCAATAATTAAAATGAGATTAAAAACTACAAAAATATAATGAAAAATAGAAAATACAGATAAAATAATGTAAAAAAAAGAGAGAAAATGTATAAAGAAATGAATTTTCCCTTCATTACAACAAGCACAAATAATTTCAGTAACTTATCACTTTCTCTGAAATATGACAAAAGACCTCTTCTTCCCATAACTCAGGAATTTGCTTTTTAATGAAGCCATCACCCACACCCTGACAGAGGCAGAAGTTGAAAAAATAATTGCTGTCAACAATGCAAACCCACGCTTTTCTAATAAATGGACTAGGCTGTGCTTAAGTTGTGTTAAGCTACATGTTCTTCTTTCAAAGTGGTTCCTTGCCAAAGACACTCACAATTAGCATCAAATGAACATGAAAGCGTGTTCTTTGTGCTGATATGCCTAAATCTTACATTGCTGTGATAAGTTGTTGTGTGTTTGCTGCATCA
Source organism: Psammodynastes pulverulentus (assembly GCA_025802295.1). Classification (NCBI taxonomy): domain Eukaryota; kingdom Metazoa; phylum Chordata; class Lepidosauria; order Squamata; family Psammodynastidae; genus Psammodynastes; species Psammodynastes pulverulentus. Next base: position 69,919,045 of record JAOYMU010000001.1, on the reverse strand, counting down.
GTTGTTTGCATATTGTAATGAGGTGTGCAGCTCATTGCTTAATAGCAAGAAGGTGGTGTGCCATGTGGCAAAACACCTACTCATGAGTTCTCAAACATCCGGTTGTTCTCCTTGCAAGGTTTCTATACTTCAGGCAAGCAGGGGCTCTTAGCATTGTCAAGAACACAACAGTTTTCAAGAAACTCTTCATTAAATGGAAGAACAACACCAAGCCAAAACTTGAAGGTCACACCGTGTATGTTTATTGTAAAAACAATATGTAAAAGAGAAGAACATGGGGATCGTTTATTTTACTTGTTTCTCCTTTCTAGAGCACAGCAGTATTTCTTTGCCAGGGGAGATTCTATTTGAAAACGATTCTAGTCTTTGAAAGAGTATGTTAAGCAGCAGTACATACAACAAACATTTAAAAGGCCGCTTTCATACATATTAGCAATTGTATTATATACCGCATTCCTCTGCATGCCAGCATATTATTATTTTTGAACATATTTATTTTTCTTTTGAAATCTCACTGGAGGACTCCTTAGCAAGAATTCCAATAGAAGAGAATAAATGTAGCTTGGGGTTAAACTGTAATAATAAGAATTTAATACTAAGAATTGAACAAAAAATAATAATTTACGTTGCCTGAGTAAAATAAATCACACTTGAATTGCACATGCTTAATTGTATTTGCAAATTAGAACAGCGCAAATTATAAGTGAAGTTGTGAAATAATTTGCAGGATTGAAAATGTAACCAACTTCTTTAGGAAAAAAAGGTACATCTACCCCAAGCAATTTTTGTAACCTTTATAACTATAGATTTATGATTGTTTTGGCACTTTGTATCACACTCCAAATTAAGTATGCCCCACTTCCTTGAATACTAAATGGTTAGTAATGGCAGCACTGCAGGGCTTAAGTTTTCTCATGAAATCTTACCAGTATCTTCAAAACATTCTGCACATTAGACAAAGCTTTCCTGTGTGGTGCTATTCAGCTGTAAGGGAGTGCAACACCATATTCTCAACAGTTGGGTAAGTTATTAGCTAGGAAAATAGCAGTTTTAGTTGAGCACTTCTCAAATACAATACATGCAGTGCTGTAGAATGCGATAATTTATGTCAATTAAAGCCAACAAACTCATAACAGTTTATAAAATAGGTTTTCTAATACCGTATTTCCATTTTATATATATTTATTACACTTTCTCTTCCAGCTCATTTTGTTAGTTCTTGTAAAGAAAGGACTGACAGAACCTGGAAGCGAAGGGATCAGCCCTACGTAATCACAAGAGCCTAAGTCCAACTTCACTTGACCCTTAACTCCTAGCAGATGCTAACCATTAATTGAGAAGATTCCTGTGCATAGGCATGAGTAGCAATGTCAGCTTTATTACACCTCCACATGCTGACTGAATCTTTTGTGCCTGACATTTCCAAAGTTTTTCCTGTGACCTTAGCTATTCCGATTCTATTTTCTTTCAAAAGGTCTGTTGCATGTTACGGTAATTCCACATTGAGAATTACCGACTAGGTGATTCATGTAGCCCTAAGCCATAATGAATGTGTTTTACATACAAAAATGAACTATTTAGATTATCATGTGTGAAAAGGTTATTGTATTCTTTTTACTAGAATCAATTGACAGATCTCTTGTTTCTTGCAGTTGTAGAAAGACTGTGAATGCAAAGTTGGTAACTTCAACTTCCATTATTTCAAGAATCATCCTGTGCTGGAGGCCTTCATGCAATTCTGTGCAATGGCACAAGTCATCCATTAAAAAAAATCTTGCAAACATTCAATTTTGCCCTACAATCTAGTGCGAGATCATTAACATCTTGCCAATTCATAACCAAATTTCAGATTTTATTTAAAGATAGCAATCTCTCAGCTGATCGGCAATGTAAGAGATTGGGGGGGGTGTATTTTTAAATTTTTATTTTCTGTAATTGGAAAGTGAGTTTGTCATTGACATCCTGGCACTCATGGATAACATTATTGCTAATCCAGATCTTGGAGATCCTGCATTTGCTTGCATGTCATAATAATTTCTGAGAATGAGGATGACTTGATTTCTGAGAAATTGAGATCCAAACTAAATTTTCTCCATAGTTATTGAAGAATAGTAGCTACCTATCTTCTATCTCAAATTCTCTTGGGCTTTTTTAATCATATTTCAAGACTTAAAATGGACATCTAACATCAAAAATGTCATCAAAAAAGCACAACAAAGAATGTTCTTTCTGCGCCAATTCAGAAAGCTCAAACTGCCCAAAGAGCTGCTGATTCAATTCTATAGAGGAATTACTGAGTCTGCATCTCTATAACTCTCTGGTTCAGCTCTGCAACCAAACAAGACAGATACAGACTTCAACGGATAATTAGAACTGCAGAAAAAACAATTGCTACCAACCTGCCTTCCATTGAGGACCTGTACACTGCACAAGTCAAAAAGAGGACTGTGAAAATATCTACAGACCCTCTCACATCCTGGACATAGATTATTTCAACTTCTATCCTCAAAACGATATTATAGAGCATTGCTCACCAGAACAACTAGACACAAAGACAGTTTCCTCCTGCATGTCATCACTCTTCTAAAAAACCAATTCCCACAACATTGTCGAACTATTTACAAAGACTGTATTATTATTATTATTCTCATCCTTCCTATTACCTATCTCCTTTTCTACTTACGACTATAACCTTGTTACTTGTATCTTATGATTTATATTGTTTTATTTAGTTTCCTAGTATGATTTTGATTGCCTATTTGTATCCTATGACTATTACTAAGTGTTGTATCTTATGATTCATAATGAATGTATTTATGAAGACTATGATCATGATTCATCACTTACATCTTTTATATACACTGAGAGCCAAAGACAAATTTCTTGTGTGTCCAATCACATTTGACCAATAAAGAATTCTATTCTATTCTATTCTATTCTATTCTATTCTGTTCTGTTCTGTTCTGTTCTGTTCTGTTCTGTTCTG
>JAOYMU010000001.1:69805534-69817680 GCA_025802295.1 Psammodynastes pulverulentus | reverse complement strand
TCTCTCAGGTCTTCTTGGTCCACTTCTTCCAAATTTTGAAATCTGAGGAAATAAGACATTTTGTCCATCTGCAACCCAAGGGTAGCATTGTCTCTCGTCTCCTCTCTTCTCTGGACTGCTTGCACCTCACCCTCCAGACTTTCCACCTTCTGCTTATTTTCTTCCGAGACTTGTTGAACAGTCTTTAAATCTTTTTGGATGGTTGCAATTTCTCCAGATTATTTTTTTAATGTTACAAAGAATCAGTGTGGGCAAGGCAAGCTGTCTTCCTGGGTTATAAAGGTGAAAAAAAAAATGCATTATCTGAAGTGAACAGTGCCCTAAATCTCTGTAATCTCTCTTTCTACTTGCCAGCACTAAATATAACCTCTGAGTGCAGTAGAAAGAGAAATTAAGCATTCTGATGTGATGTTGTTTATAATATTTTAATAATGTAGAGGCAGCTCCCTATTTTAAGAACAAGTTCCGTTTCAAATTCAGACTTTTAATTTGAATTTGTAAGTCAGAACTCATCTCTATGAACAGACTTACTATTATTAAAAATGGTGGATGGTGTTTTCCTTCCTTGACCCGACCAACCAGTGAAGCCACACAATGAACCACTGAAAATCTGTATATTAAAAATATGCGACTTCAGCAGTTCATTAAAAACCCTGCACACCTTCAGCAGTTCATTGGCTGGATTCCATTTTAGAGTAATTGGCAAACCTGGTTGTCCTTGAGTTTGACAATTATAACCCTAGGATCACTCCTAGATAAATTCCATGGTGAATTTTATGCAGGGCTGTCAGTATTTATCTCTCAATTATAATTTAATGCAAACAGCTAGCAGTTAAGATATTTTTTTTCTGTTAGAAAAGGAAATAACTAAGTTATAGATCATTTGATATATAGTATGATTTGTGGATGAAGAATGTCATATCTAGCAACAAAATGTTGCTGCTTCCAAAAATAGCGCATGCAACATATGGAGAGTTTAACGCAAGAAAAAGTAATCTACATTTTTTTTCCTGCTGCTCAGTCAAGATCATCTAATTGTTGACAATGCTGAAGGGAAAAATAAGGAATTGAGGACTAGTTCCAACTTCAGTGTTGCTAATCAATGTCTCTTTACTTCAATATAAGGAATTTGTAACTACAACACTTAGCAAATAAATCATAACAGATTAATATTTTACATTCAGAGTAACAATAGCTCTTGAGCATGTGGAATATGATTCCTTTTTTTCAAGCAGCTCAGATAATTTTACAACTCGGAGAAGTAAAAACAAAAATCCTTGGAATTCTTGTCTTTTGTGAAATGTAGATGTGCCAGTTTCTGTATCCTGATGCTCCATTTAGGATTTGTATTTAACCTCTAGTGGAAAATAATTTCAGGTAAGTTGATGTTACTCATCTCTTTCCCCAAATAGCATAAAACATAAAACTTCCACGAGGTCCTGATATTCTCTCAGGACCGACTGACCCATGTTCAACTGCTGTTCATCCTTCTCCACATCCCTTATTACCGAGCTCCTCCTCCGGGATTCCGTCCTCCCTCTCCTGCTTATGGCAGCTCGAAAGCAGGCCACGGAAAAGCTTTACAAGTTGACACCTTGCTAGTTTCACTCTCAACTGCTTCATATCCTCTCTCACACATCCATAAGGTGTTTTGAACCTATATTTTTTTTGTTTCCAGATTATTTCTGCCAGATTGTCACAGTAGTGTAGTGGTTATATGCCACTTTCAAATTTCTGCGAGCGTTTTCTTAAAATAATCTTCCTTGCCATTGTTCAGGAATGTCGTTTGGAACAAATTAAGGAATTTTAACTAGAGACAACTTGTTTTTGTAAATTTGCACATATTTGTGAATTAACTAGAAACTTACTTACCAAAAGGAGAAGCATATCCATACTCTGAACCTTTGCTTTTCTGTACCTTTTCTGTGCCATACCTATGAAACTGAGCAGTTGTCCAATTGGCAACAGGTTGTTGGCAGATGACAAAGGATAATGACAAAAATTAATGGCACAGGATCAGTTGGCTTTGGTAAATGAAATATGCATGCTTGGTGGGTACAGCCTTGCTGTAATGGAGATGAATAGACTACAGAAAAAGATTGCTTTTTCAGTCATGGATTAGAATTTTCAATTGAGTTATATAGATAGTGAAAGATGGCAATTAGAGACCTTGGACATGTTGCAAGATGCATTTAAAGCAGATATGCTATTAAATGAGATGATCTGAAGTATAGAACTGTAATGATACCTGAAGTCCCACAGTTACTGTTTTACAGATTCTTACTGCAAAAAATACTATAGTTGCTTAAGCTGCACATTGCAGTTATTAATAAGAAAGCAATTGGGCTGAATAAAGCCTTTTTTTTTCTAATTTCATTTTCAGTTTTGTTTTTTTAAATTTGCAATGAAAACTTCCATTTCCCTTCTGTTTTTTCTCTTTGTATTGGCTAGGCCAGTCTCCTTAAAGGAAAAAACTCTTAGCTTCAACAAGGGTTCCAGCTGCTCAGAAAATTAGCAGCCAAGTTGCTTTGGGAGATTCTTCCTCTCTTGTATGGTGAAAGATGACTGTTTTCCTCTCCCTCCTCACTTTAAGTGGTGTGAAAGCGTCTGGTTTTGCTGCATTGCTCATTTTATGTTGGGCAGTGATAAATGAGCAGCAGGAACATGAACAGAGAAGTTGGTCAGAAATGCTACTCTAGTTGGCAGGTTGGCACCATTCACTGCAGCCAGTACCACTGTCAGTCTTGTTATTTACATTGGCTGGCCTAATCTGTGCTCTGTCCAAACCCCCTTTGGTTGTACTAGCTAGTCTTTGCAACTAGAGGAGACTGGGAGAGCCATAGGAACATATACAACTAATGAGTTGTAGATCATGTATGTCAGATCATGTATGTCAGACAATTCAGTGGGTAAATGCTTAATTCCTATACCATATCATGACAGTTTGCACTCTGTAAATCAATTTATTTTATTGAATGATTCATTTTGTATCTATTATTGATTGCTCTTCACATTAAAATCTCTTGGCCTCTGGGTTACCTAACTGTAAACGAGAACCGTGTATGCTTTATTGAATGCATTCTGAATGCTTAATGACAGTTTTGGTGACTGGGTATTCATTGTTTAAAAAGACTTCGCTCTTACCTTGACTCTAGTGCATAAACCAGGCCATTGACCCATTCCAATAAGCTGGGATGTTTTAAAAATCATGGTTTTATATGTTACCTGTATGAGAAACATGCAGTTGGAAGTGATCCTGGCCATTGTTTATCTATGTAAAGTGTAACTACTGTCATCAAGCCTTTGATTAAATACCTCTGGCATTGAAGCCCATGTTCCAATACAGGCAACATTCCATGGACAATCAATGTAAAAAAAAACCCTCTAAATGCGTGTTTGAAAACTGTTTCCCTGAAATTTCCATTTGCTGGTCCCAGTTCTATTCTCTGGAAAAAACAAATTTTATTCTTTTAGTTTTAGTTTTAGTTTATTGTCTTCAATTTGTGGCAGAATAGGAATATGTGTATTGACTGCCTTGATCCCACCAGGTTAATCTGTGTTTAAGAATCAAATGTGGGTTATTTTGAGGGACTCTTATCTTTAATTTTAGCAGGAGACCCTCTAGCCCAGGAACAGTAGCATGATTCATTTTATACTCCTGGTCATAACAAGATAATCCTTCAAATTAATAATCAACTTCAATGTAGTTGGAGATTTTTACCAGGTTCTTAATTATCTGTGATTTTGTTTTCATTTTGCTTAGTTATGATTGTGATAAGCCCTGGGATTCTTATCAGTTAATAGTTCTCATGTGGTTATATGTTTATCAAGAAAAGTACAGTATTCTCTGTTCACGATAATTATAGTAAGCCATAACATGGTTTACTGATTTTGGCTTAGTGAATCCCACCAATATATTTCATTGAATAAAGTTACCATGCTTCGTTAGCCTAGATTTTTTTAATGATACTGAGTAGAAAAAAATTATTTCCAACTTATTAAAAACTTTATGGCTTCTGTAGGGAAATATGCTTTTCCTGCTGTTTCATCATGAATTTTAAATTTAACAATTCAAAGTATATAGCTCTTCTGAAAAAAAGTAAACCCTGTATGAATTATTTCTAATTTCTTCATTATAATTCAGGATGTGTTTTGTTTCTTAAATCTGACAGAATATTACCTTAAATTTACTCACGTGTCAGTGGAATAAGCCATATATAATTGGTTGAAGCTAAAACCACATCACACTAATCAAAACTAAGCTATAGTATGGCTTAATATTATGGGATTATTGTATTATTTTCTAGTGCCCTATTTGTACATGTCAGGAAAGAAAGTAATTGTACAGGTATAGCACCAAGCCCTCTCAATTGTTTTCTGTGGCCAGAGGTTTTGATAAATTAAGTTCATAACATTCTTGCATCATTGTGTCTGAGCCAGGAAATGTACTAAACAAAAAGGAATTCACAGTTAAACATTAATTTGCTATTAGAAATTGGCTTATTTTAGCACCTGTTCCTGATGGGAATATAGTAAGTGAAGAATCCGCTGAATAAAAGCAAAAGTCTGGTTTGTTGTTTCTTGCAATGTCTGTGATGAAAGAAGAAATTGCTTGTGCTTAAGGCTGAGGTAGCCCCCTCCTGAATGCCAGTACCTCACCTAAAACTCAGTAAAAAGAGGAACTTTCTGACTGCTTATCTGTATTTTTGAGGGAAAAAAGATAATACAACAAAAATATTCCCAATAGGGAATGTCCAAAATACAGGTGAGTTTTTCTGACTCAAGAAGTCAATCTTTACCTCAGTACTTTACTTTATAAAAGTCTTAGATTAGAAAAGCTTCTACTTCTGTTTCCAACTTCTGCCATATGAAGTCAATGACAACAGTTACAAAACTTTTGTTAGGATTACTAATATCTTTAAATATTCTAAAAATGCTGTAACTATTTATATGTTGCTACCAAAATAGCTTGTAGTAATTAAAAAATGAAAGCCAGTTTGATGTACTGGTTAAGGCATCAGTCTGAAAACCGTGGGACTGTGAGATTTAGTCCTTGGGCACAAAAGCTCGGTGACCTTGGGCCAGTCACTCCCTCTCAGCCCTAGGAAGCAGGCAAGGACAAGCCACTTACAAAATCTTGCCAAGAAAAATTAAGAGACTAGTCCAAGCAGTCAACAATGACTCAAAAGCATACACAGACACAAAAATAGCCACACTATGAAATCCTAAGGGGACACAGTACATACCGTCTATACCATTCCCCCCCCCCCTCATCTAAGGAAGAAAAGTATTGTCATAAGTGTCTGGAAGAATCTTAAATAACCATTTGCATATTAATATATATGTATTTTCATAGTCACCTTCAGTCTTTGCCAATTATAGCTTCTGAGACAGCCCTGAGTTGTAATTTTTTTCCACTTAATAAGAAATATGATAGCTTAACTGGTTGGTGTTTACCTTCATTATTCAATTAATTCACATTCTTTACACATATCTAGGGAACAGTTTCCTGTTTAAAGTGAAGTAGGGCGTCTTTGGGTCACTGCTGATAAGCTGCTATCGTCTTGGATATTTCAGTAGTGGGAAGAATGTTCTGGCCTTTTTCAGTTCTTACCAAATCCCCGCTTTATTGGTGGCAGAAAGAATTTCCTTAACATTTGAATAGCTCCATGTTCACTAAAGGAACTGCTGCATATGTTTGCTCTGTAAGCGAGTGCCAGGAGCTCTCCCCTTTCTCATTCTTTCTCCTAGTCTCCCTCTGGCCGATTCCTGAATTCTTAATGCTATGTAGCCTAACAAAAGACTTTGGAGTAAGCATGTTGAACATAACTCTGGTCCTCAGGTTCTTCCCAGACTAAAAGAAGTTCAAAGGATTTTTGTGTAGTTATAAGTGTGGAGGAAGTATGGGAAAAAAGGAATATGCTTGCTGTTTCCTCAGGTGATGTTTTTTTTTATTCTTGTTCTTTTATTAACAAAAAGAATCCCTAATAATATTATAAAAGGGTGGGTGGGTGGAGGGAAGAAAGCTAAAAAAAGAAACAATATAGGGCATATAATCACAATTATAGATGCATATATAAAGTTGTACAGTAAACATTTCAGTGAGTAGAAGACATACTTTGTTACAATCATCCATATCTAATTCATATTAATAAATTATTGATTTGTAAATTGCTGGTGACATCAGCTCTGCAGACACTGAATAGTTAGAGCTTTGTATTTATATTTCAAATGCTATTGAATTTCTATTCTGTCTTCTTGTTCTTTTTTTTTTTTTATCTCACATTATACCCCACCTGCTCACAATAGGATCCATGGGGGTTTCCTCTAATTGTTTGGATCTGTACAATAATAACCTTGTGAATTAAGTTGAACTGGAAGAAAGGAACTAAGCAACTGATCGAATGGCACTATTGACTGAGGACTTCACCTTGGCTCTTCCTATTTCTATCCTAACACCTTAATCATTACAGTATACTAGCTTATGTACTGTAGCAGAATTGAAACGGATGTGGAAAAAATAGAAGAAATATTGTGAGCAGAGGTTTACAACTTGTAGTTCATAGGCCACGTGTTATTGAAGATCTTTATAATGATTCAGATAAAGTCATAATAGGAATTATTACATATTAAATTTTAGATAAAATGGCACTGGCTGAAAATCTTGACAGAATGGAAAAGTGGGCCAAACCAGCAGTATCGATTCTAGAGAGATTAGGTGATGATAAAATATCGGCTAGCAACATGGCTGCTAAAAGAAACAACGGTAGCCTTAAGACGCGATATCAGATGAATAATGTTCAGGTCACAGGAAGTGATAATTGTACAGGTGGTCCTCAAGTTATGATCACAATTGAGCCCAAAATTTCTTTGTTAAGTGAGACATTGATAAATGAGTTTTGCCCCATTTTGCAAACTTTCTTGCCATAGTTGTTAAGTGAGTCACTGCAGTTGATAAGTTAGTAACCCAGTTGTTAAGTGAATCTGGATTTCCCATGGACTTTGCTTGTCAGAAGGTTGCAAAAAGTAATCACATAAACCTGGGACACTGCAGCGGTCATCAGTATGAATCAGTTGCCAAGCGTCTAAATTTTGATCACATGATTATGGAGATGCTGCAAAAGTCGTAACTCTGAAAAATGGTCATAAGTCATGTTTTTCAGTGTCGTTGTGACTTTGAAGGGTTACAATGAACTTACGAACTGTTGTAAGTCAAGGACTACCTGTATTCTATTATGTTCGAGTCAGATTACACCTGGAATACAGGCAGCCCTCAACTTAAAACCACTCGTTCAGTGACTGTTCAAAGTTACAATGGCACTGAAAAAAGTGATTTATGATTGGTCCTAACATAACTGCCACAGCACCTCCCTGGTCATGTAAGCAGAATTCAGACACTTGGCAACCAATTCAGATTTATGATGGTTACAGCATCGTGGAATCATCTGATCACCATTTGCAACTTCTGACAAGCAAAGTCAGTGGGGAAGCTGGATTCACTTAACAACTGCATGATTCACTTAAGAATTATAGCAAAAAAAGTTCATAAAATTGAATGTGGCTTACTTAACAACCACGTTGCTTAGCTGTGGAAATTCTGGTCCCCCAATTACATTAACTTGAGGACTTCCTGTAAATATAATGCTTTCTGGTGAACACGGGTGTGAAGCTCGCGGCATCACGTTGCTGTCACGTGACATATCGCAATGTTTTCCCCTTCGCAGAGCTGGAGTGGGCGTGGCCTACACGTGACGCTTCCTGGCAAACCGGGCTGCCAGTTTGACACCCTTGCTCGGGAATCATTCTGCATCGCTAACTCTGAGATTCAGTTTGGTCCAGTAGTTAAAGCAGCAGGCTAGAAAATAGGAGACCAAGAGTCCCGGCTTCTCCATGAAAGCCTGCTGGATGGCTTTGGACCAATCACTCTCTTTCAGCCCAGCCCGCCTCACAGGATTGCTGCTGTGGGGAAAAGAGGAGGAGAAAAGTGTGCTGGATTCGTTTGCCATCTTGAGTTATTTGTAAAAAAATAATAAAGGTGGGATATAAAGAAATAAGTAAAAAAATGTGGTTCTTAAATTGTACAGAGGGATGCTGATAAAAGTGATTATTATCAATGATGATCTACTAGTGCAGGGGTGTCAAACTCGATTTCATTAAGGGCCACATCAGGGTTGTGTTTGACCTTGGGGGACCGGGGTGGGCTTGGCCAGGATGGGCATGGGCAGCATGTCACTCATATTGGGGCACCTGTGGGAGCCCAAATGCTCTGCCAGCGAAAATGGGCTCCTGAGCTCTGTTTTCGGATGGGACAGCCTTCTGCAACTCTCTGCCAGTGAAAACGGAGCTCGGGAGGGCTGTACACAGCCCTTGCAAGATCCATTTTTGGTGATAGAAACACCACAGGCCAGTACTTTATTATTTCCAGGGTGGGCCTGCAGGCCAAATCTAACCATCCCACAGACCAGATCCAGCCCTCGGCCTTGAGTTTGACATCCCTGTACTAGCATGTGAAAAATGTTCATGCTTTCAAAAGATAAGTTTTGTATCTGGTTGATGAAATCAGTTGCTTCTAGGGTTGAGGAAGTACTATTTGAAAAGTTATTCCTCAGTGGCAACTATATGATAGCTGGTGGGGCTGCGAAATATTTCTTAGTCTTAAAGAGCCTTAAAGAGGAGAGATATCAAATAGGAAATATTTTTTCCCTCTCGTTGTTACATTACTCGCTAAAAATAAAAGGTTTAAGTAGTGGTTCCAAAAGATACTTCTTCCAGCTCCGCACCTAAGATCTGCTAGTGTTTTTTTTTACCTACCAAATTACATTTTAATAAGCTAAAAAAGTGGAAACATCCTGTTCCAATGTAATATGCTGCTTAGTAGGTTTCAGAAAATAGAGACTCCCTGCCTCTCTGCATTTGTAATCGTTTTCTGTATTTGTTCAGAACTTCTAATTCAACTGAGTCAATTTGATGTAATCTATGGAATGACTTGTATAATATGCCTTTCCCTTGCAAACAACAGCAAAATTATTCAGCAAAACAACAGCATGCTGGGGTATTTGCTTTGATTTCCAAATTAGTTGGAAATAACTTGTTTTAACTTAAGCAAACATGAATTTATGATACCAAATAGCAGAACTTCTAGAGTTGAATCAATGCTGTTTGTCTTCTTAGTAAGTAATGCCTGTTTTTTTCCTTAACTACTAGTTTTGCTGTGAAGTTTATTTCATCTCAAATGTGTGATATCATTTAAGAATGGACCAGGTTCATATCTATCAAAAAATGCTTGTATAATTACAAGTAATCACTTACTGAACAGTCATTCAGCAACTATTCAAAGTTACAGCAATGCTCTCCCCCAGCAAGGCTGTCAAAAATTGTATAAAAACTCCTCACCAAATTGTTGGAAATGTGCAAAAGAAATTGGAACTTATGGATATGCAGAAAAGCACAACATTATTGGCATAAGATAAAGGATTGGCTAGAGAAGATGGTAGGAAAGGAAATACAATACAACCCGCAGATGTTCTTATTAGGAATAATGAATGAAAAATATAATAAGGATGAGAAATATTTAATAATACATGTTATTACAGCGGCTAGAATGACGTTCGCCAAAGATGGAAGGACAGAGAAATCCCCAAAGAAGGGGAAGTAATTAAAAAAATCTTAACATATGCAGAAATGGATAAATTAACATTGGAATTAAAAGAGAAGGATGAAAGCGAATATTATAAAATTTGGAACAAATTTTACACTTGATGGGAACAAAAAAGAGAGACTGAAAAAGGAAACGGATAAGGTAACCAAAAGGGATAAACGAGATTATGTAAATAAGCACGAACAAGCCAGCAGGAAATAGCAAATTATGGATCTTGAAACTAACATTGTAAATTGGTGTGGTCATGTGACCTTTTACTTAATGACTGTGCCACTTACCAATATAGGTGCTGGTCCCAATTGCAATCGGTAAATGAGGACCATCTGTATATGTTCTAAAGTAAAGGAATGTTATTTTAATGGGACCAGGACAACACCTCGGAAAAAGTGAACTTCCGTACTATGTACCGTGTACTTCAGTGCCTCCTATGGTCTTTAATGCTTCATGATGGCCAAGTTGTTGATTCTCTCAGAAAATAATATAATTCTATAATGATATAAAAATAATTATAGATTCTAATTTGAAGACTGAGATAAATGTTTGGTTATCCTTGTAAAAACTAGATATTGGAAGGGGAAGTGGAGAGTGATGCGCGTGAGTTTTGGTTAAATGCCCCAATTTGCTTTGCTCTCAAGAGTATGTACTGCAGGCTTCTCAAACTCCAGGCTCCAGATGTGTTGGGATTGCAACTCCCAGAATTTTCAGTCAAATGGGTTGAAAGGCGATCTGGGAGTTGAATTCACTACATTTAACTCCTTTGGATCAAGCTCAATTACTGGTGACTTCATGAACACATCCAAATAGTTTTCTTGGCAACAGTAAAAAGTGGTTTGCAATTGCCACTTTTGGAGATGCTTTTTCAATTACCCAGCCGAGGCCATAATATTTCCTATTGGGTCTCCTATCAAAGTTCTAACCCAGGTCCAACTCTGCTTAGTTTCCAGGCCTGGGCAAGGTCAGCCAAGTGCTACCATCTGCTGGGACAAACATAGTTTAGCCTATTTTAACCTGTCTGGAATTAGTGCTCTCCTTGTGTTTTTCATTTGTTTGGTACTGCAGTTCGGGTCGTCTTTGAAGATCATTGTCACTAAGTTAAAAGAACACTTCATCTGCTGCCCTAAACCACATCTAGATTTTGGATTTTTAGATGCAATTTTGCTTGAAAGTTGTGGTATTAGCAAAATCTAGGCAGTCTGTTTCTTGTTTTAGTTCTGTGGAGTGAGTGGAGAATAAATGTTGCATGACTGACTTTCTAACTTGTCTGACTTAAAAGCAGAAGATTTAAAATAAGGTGAAGAATTTATTTCACCCTGAAGCAATAAAAGTCATTAAAGAATGTAGAACTTCACCTTGTGATTCCAACTAGCCACTGTGGTTGGAAAGGAAGAAGAAGAAAGAGGATGTAATACAGCTAGTCAGGGAAATTTGTTAGAGAGATTACATGTAAATAAAGATTTGGTGACTTCATTGACTTTGTCATATAGTATTTTTGGAAACAACATGAATGAGGCATGTAGTTGCTTTTTTTCAAAATATGTTTTAACTTTTCAGTTAGTAGAAGTAGCCCTGGAATTTCCTGGTCATCTCTCATCCACTTACTAACCAGATCTGGCCCTACTTAGCTTCCAAGTCAAAATATGATCAAGTGCCATGATCTGCAAAGATTGGTCATGCGTGGTTTACTTAACAGTCTTAATACTTAAGTGGGAGCTAAAAGCAGAAGAGAAAACACAGCCCATTTCCATTTATATTAGATTTCTTTTCAGAAATCATTATGTAGTAGCCATGGTGAACTAGGTTTAGATATATTAGGGAGAATTGAGGGCATGTGATAGGCTGTCTCTCAAAATGGATGCCACAAAATGTATCCCTTTGGGAAACAGCTGCTGTAATAAGCATGGCCAAGCACAAAAGTCCACAAATGTCTCTGAAGGATGTTTCATTCTGATAAATGTTGAAGTGAAGCATTCCTTCAAAATAGGAATGAAGGATGTAGGCACAAAGTAGGCACCTCAAGGATGAAGTGCCTTGGTAGCCCATTTGTAACTTAAATATCAAAGTGATTTTCTTTACTCAGCAAAATGTCTAGTTGAGGTTTGGCTGATTCTGGCTCTGTGAGGTGTTTTGCCTCATTGAGGCAGAGGACGTTGCTGTGTCTTAGCAAACCACTGACTGACCACAATCCACACTGATAAAAAAAATCTGTTTACTGTACAAGAAACCCTATTGCAGTTGCTTGCTGCTACTTTCCTTCAGAAACTAAACTCAATTTCCTTTTGCTTTTTGGGCTAAGCAGGTGGATTTGTTTCCAACCACTGTGGCAAGAATGATGTCGATGGAGCCTAATGTGGTTGTTCTCGGGTATAGGTGTCAAACTCAAGGCCCGTGGGCCAAATATGGCCCGCGACATTATTTTATGTGGCCTGCGAGAGCTGCAAAGTTCCGATTGTCTTTAGGACATTTGGTTACATTTATACTGTCTTACAGT
>JAOYMU010000001.1:69718368-69730024 GCA_025802295.1 Psammodynastes pulverulentus | reverse complement strand
CTGGGGAATTCTGGGAGTTGAAGTCCACAAGTCTTAAAGTTGACAAGTTTGGATATCCCTGCTTTAAACCATATTATATTAAAACTGTAAGGAAGGGAAGGATTAGGATTCACATCCAGCTTGTGCTGTGGGAATGTAATTTTACTTTCTTTTTCATGTGCTATCTGCTAAATTGCCCTTCCCAAAATACATTATCCTATTCTGCAGGCACTCAAAATATAAAGTTGTTCAACTTCTAGCCCAATTTTCAGAAAACAACCCAATCGTACCTTGAGGCAAAGGGGATGTTTTCTTCTTCATCCATTTTGAAACCCTGAGAACCTAGCTGAGCATTAGATATTTCATTTTCTAAAACATGGAAAGCCACTTTAGCTGCCAACAATGTTATATAGGTAGTCCTCGACTTACAATTGAGCCCAAAATTTCCATTGCTGAGCCAGACCGCTATTAATTTTGCCCCATTTTATGACTTTTCTTGCCGCCGTTGTTAAATAAATCGGCTGCAATTGCTAAAATTAGTAACACGGTTGTTAAGTGAATCTAGCTTCCCCATTGACTTTGGTTGTCCGAAAGTTGCAAAAAGTGACCACATGACCCCCAGGACACAGCGATGGTCGTAAATACAAACCAGTTGCCAAGCGTCTGAATCCTGATCATGTGGCTGCAATGGTTTTAAGTATGTCACAAGTCACTTTTTTTCAGCGCTGTTGTAACTTTGAATTAAACAAATGGTTGTAATTTCAAAGACTACCTACATGTATATACTGGCTTAGCTAGACAAAAATCTCCTTCAATAAATAATAAATAATAAATAAATAAGTCAAAGTCAGTTCCTGGCATCTTCACAGATATCATCTGTCAAGTTTTCTTAATGATAATACAGAAATGATTTGCCACTTCTAGTATAAGTTTTTTTTTCCTTCCCAATTTCCTAGTCTAGCCTGGAGCCATATGATTCCTAACCATCTCCCATCCATGTAATCCAGTGATTCCCCATGGACAAGACGATGATGACGATGTTTTACTTACCTACAGTACATTATATTTATAATTACAGTATATTGTACTCTGGCCCCTGGAAAAACAGCAGATAAACAGGGCGGCTGGATAAGCAGGGCATTAAGTTTCCTTTCTTTTTTTTCCCCCTTATGTAGAAGGGAGAAAATGTAGCCGGTGCTATTTTTAGATTAGATTGTAAATGCAATGCTTGAAAAACATAGTAAAAGAGTGAGATCAAGGTATTCAACCCTGTGCCTTTTTTTTTTTTTAACAGCGCTGGTGTTGGGAGGACAGGAACTTTCATTGCAATTGACCGTTTGATACAACAGATGGAGATGGAGAACACAGTCGATGTGTACGGCACTGTATACGACCTACGAATGCATCGATCTTTAATGGTACAAACAGAGGTACGGGCAGACCGCTGTTCTAAGCATGCAGAACGAGAACTGGGCACAGATAGTCCTCTTCTTACGGTATAAGGGTAACAACTGAGAATTAGGGTTATAAGACATAATGGTCATTAAGTGGGTCGCCACATGACAGCACCCAATTTTACGACCTTTTTTGGTCGTAAAAATGTGAAAAAACCATGGTCACGTGACCGTGCAGGACACTGCAAATGGCTGTAAATGCAAGCTGGTTGCAAGCACCCCAACATGCAATCATGTGATGAGGGATGTGTGCAGCCACTGGAACTTCAAAACTAGGCCATAAGTAACTCTGGGCAGGTCTGATATAATTTGGAACAGTCACTAAACTAGGACTACCAGTATATCATTGTTATTAGATCTGTTAGAGTGCTTTGGATTCAATCTCCAAAGTGCTTCAGTGTATGTAGCAGTATGTTTGGAGTATGTAGCATGTTTGGAGAAGGAGTCCAAGTCTAGTACAATCTGAGTACGACCCTAGTCATGATTGGTTTTAGTCATGATTGCATTTTTCTCTTTAAACTGATGGATGCTTCATCTAGAACCTATGGTAAAAATTGCATTGTTCTTTTCCCCTTCTTAGGACCAATATGTCTTCCTAAACCACTGTGTTATGGATATTATTAAATCTAAGAAAGAGAATAAAACGGATCTCATCTATCAGAACACAGATGCCATGGCAATCTATGAGAACTTCACACCATCATCACCATATATTGGGCGGGCAAATGGCTACCATGTATAACTAGAAAGGAATGACCTGCTTCCCATTTGGGCCTTTTGCCGAGGACAGAAAGAATATGCACTGCTTTTGTATGACTTTATATACAAAGACTTCAGCACCTGTTTTGAAGATGCACGTGTTAAATTGCCAGTGGAAACTGTGGATTCAATATAGTGTTAAAAGAAAAAAAAATCTATACTGTATTTTGCAGAGAATTTTTGCATTGAGGGTTGATAAAAACAAAAGATTATTGGTGAAATTAATGTTGGCTGAATAATAAGAATGAAAAATACAGACACTTTTAAATTATTTTTTAAACGTGTTCATGTTCAGACTTCATAGGATACTGATTCTATTGTTTGTGTTCCAGAAATATTAATGATGTATATTGGTCACTTTAACATTTAAATTCCACAGTGACTTCTCAAATTCATTTTATTTAAAATGGGAACACGTAAACCTTTTATAAATAGGATATTTTATTATGTAATTGTGCCTTTCTATTTTGCTAAAGACAAAATAATCAGAGATCTATATTTTTGTATTGAAATTCTCAGATGATGTCTAACATTTGAATATGATTATTTTCATTTTTTTAAATCTGGAATACCTATGCTTATTCCTTCCTTCTGGAAGTAGCAACCATTCATTTTATGATACTTTATTCTGCGGAAGGTTTATTGCAGAATTCATTTGCTTGATCTTGTGAGCACAATAACTATCATATCATATTTTGGTTTGATAAGAAGTACAAGGCTTTCGTATATGGGTAAATTAAAATTTATCCAATTTTATTTTCATGCATTGAAAATATTTCCCACTTTTCTAAAAAAAAGAAAATGATGAAAGTAGTCTTTCCATGCCCTTTGAAGATCCTGGTTATTCTGTTTCTGAGCACCATTTTCTTCTTTGACCTTAGTCTTATGTGTCCTTATTACCTTTTACCTGGAATGTGTATAATGATTAGAAATTTCATCTATTGTCATAATTTGTATGCTTAGCAATACTTGTGAATAGCTGCTGCTGATCACATTTGACAATAATACGGACACCGCAAAAGAAAATGGTATTGAGAAATAGCAGTTGTTTATGAAACAAAAGGAAGCCAAGCTCTTACTTTGTGAAAATATGCTAATTTCTAAGTAAAAAAAAAAGGGATGTCCAAGTAGCCATTTTAATACTTGTGACCTCAGGTTTAACTGTTTGGGGTATGCAACTAATAATGCAAAGATGGAGAGGGTGTGTGAATGGATTGGCAATTTTAATTTCTTATCAATTTAATCGTTTTATCAAGTTTTTTCAATTCATAGTTCTTCAGGGTAAAAGTTTTAAGTAATATATATCTCCAGTGATCAGTGCTTTACAGGATGCTCTCAACTTAATGACCACAATTGAACCAGAACTTCTTTTGCTAAGTGATGCACTATTGAGTTTTGCCCGATTTTGGCCTCAGTTGTTAAATGAATTGCCATAGTTGTTAAGCAAATCCAGGTTCCCCTATTGGTTTTGCTTCCCCTGGGAACTTTTCAAATTGCAATTGCGTAAGTCTGTATCCATTGTAAATACATATTAGTTGCCAAGTGCCCGAATTTTAATCATGACCATAGGG
The DNA here is from genome assembly GCA_025802295.1 of Psammodynastes pulverulentus. Taxonomy (NCBI): domain Eukaryota; kingdom Metazoa; phylum Chordata; class Lepidosauria; order Squamata; family Psammodynastidae; genus Psammodynastes; species Psammodynastes pulverulentus. The sequence goes on along the minus strand of JAOYMU010000001.1, from coordinate 69,726,261 downwards.
GCATTGCAATGGTCATAAGTGCAAGGACAGTCACTTTTTCAGTGCTCTTGTCATTTTGCATGGTCATTAAACAAATGGCCATAAGTCAAGGACTACCTGTAGTCCTTGATTTATGACTGGTCGCTTAGTGACCATTCACAGTTACGACAGATGTTCCAAAAGTAATAATTTTGATTTCAAAGTTATTACAGCCACAAATCACTACCAGCACCCTCCATTGCATTGCAATGGTCATGATTGCATTTTGGACACTTGGCAACGCACTCACCATTATTACTTTTGCCCCAATTTTCAACATTTTTTGTCAGTTTCTGGTGTTTGCTTTGGATTTCCAGCAAAAGACGTCCATTGTCAGGCAGAAAAGATCAAGAGCACACATAAAGTTCCAGTTAAACTGATTACTAATCATGCCTATGCATAGGAAGCTATTCAACTACCGGTTAACACTATCTTGGTGTTAGATAAGGGGGAATGAAATTCAACAGGGATTGGATATAGTCCTTTTGTGACTATGTAGAGACTGTAGGCTGATTCCTCTTTTGACTGTCTCCAGGTTCTTTCACTCCTTTCCTTACACCCATTGGGTAAAATAGATTTTCTTAACGATCATGGCATTCACTTAACTGCCGCCAAAAAAGTCATAAAATTAGGTCCAATCAAGTGATGACTTGCCTAATGACTGCAACAACTTCGGACTGTAATTTTCGGCTCAATTATGGTCATAAGTTGAGGACTACCTGTAGTACCTTTCCATGCAGAAGCAGCAATATCAAAGATGGAGTTTATGGAACCTGAGAATATTATATCAATGGCTTCCTGCCTGACCATGATAGTTCAAGTGTCTCAATCATGGCATGCGACTCAGATCCTCCAAAAGATTTTTAACAGCATTTTCTTTTCTATTTTAAAAAGTAATTTTTAAATATGCCTAGCTAGCACAACCCACTTGACTTAAATTTAGGAGGCTTCCTTTGTTTATCATGGGGGAGGATTAGTCTACATCCAGATTTTACACCTGGCTCCCATCTCTTCACCATTACACAGCTTACATTCAGTAACAGAACGGCCAATTTTCAGCATCCCTTGCTGAAAGGAGTGGAAGTATAAGCAGGAAGTCTCTGGGAGATAGCCAGCCTTCTCCCATTTCACCTCCTGACGCGTTTGCAAATGATCTGAAATTTGCTCTCAGGTTTCATTGGGATGATTTAGAAGAGAATTTGAAAAGTTTCCAATTAGAGGAAAAGTATTGTTTGTTCCTCAGAGGCCTCTACACTTCTCAAAGAGGCCAAATTTGAGTTGCATCCTTCCCTTGCTGCCCCTAAGGCAAAAAAAAAAAAACCCCTACCATTCTTTCAATTTTCATGAAGTTATTTTAGCAAGGCAAAAGACATAAACAGAACTTGGTTTCCAGTTGCACTCAGTGGAGACATTGAAATTTGCATAATTAAGTTTCATATTCAGATCTCAAAGTCAAACCAAGGATTGGATTTGCCTTTTTCTGAATCAGAGCCCAAATGAAATCTAACTAGCTACTTTAAAACTTGTTATTGTGTTGCAAACTGAATACTGTAGCAATAAACTCCTGTGTGATTTCCCATTAAGTCGATCGCACATACACCCTCCACGCATTCTCAGGTTTCCAGATACTTATAGAAGAATAGTAATGATTGGTTCACCACATGCAAAATAAAACAACATTGGTCATTTTCAGTGCCCATTTCAGAGCGAATGGTTTATCTAAGTTATAAGATTATCACTTGAAAGCTGTCACTTCAGTTGATCTTGAGGACTGACCACAAGTAGCATTCTTAGGGGAGGAGAAAAGCTATGTAGCTTTAACTGTGGTTTGCATACGATTGTTGTAATGGCATGTGGCATTGGTGGGGTGGGTGCCTCTCCTGTTCCTGGTTGTATTTTTGTGTTCTTTTCTGTGATGAAGATTTATTTAAAAGTGCAATATTTGATTTATTGAATGAATGATTGCCTCTATTTGAATAGAGTTTACTCAGGTTCATTATCATTCCTGTTTGTTCTGTGGTTTATATTCTTGTGCAAATAGTTTTCAAAAGCCTGAAGAACTCCTGTAGTTAGAATAATCATATTTGCTCTATTTCTTTTGACTAAAACATACAAAGATCTACTGAAATTCACAGCTGCATATTTTTATGCAGTGAAATACATACACACTCATGCATATGTTGCTGTAGACATATATATATATACATATACGTATACGTATATGTATATGGCTCTGGTTTTGTTTTATTATGCTGCTGTAGTTTGTAATGGATACGATTAATGAAAAATGAAGGGTTCTGCATTGAATTACTTTTAATGGTACACTGATCTTAAAATTATGAAGGCATTTTTAATGAAGGACGTGGTTTGTAAAAGGGAAGGGGATTCATAGATTTCTTTTAGTCAATGCGCTGGCAGCATTAAAAACTGGTATGATATTTGAGTGTATTATATTGCTATGTTGTATTTTAGTATTGTAGATTTCACTCAGCTTTCTTCAGCACAACTCACCATTGCATTAAGCCTGTGAGCAAAACTGCTCCCCTTGAAGTTCAAGTTTAAGATTTGGGGATATTTCAGTGTTATAAAGTTTGGATACAGATTGTTGTATAGAAATGTATATTCTGCTTCTACAATAACAGAAAATTTGTCTTGGGTGGCTTTTTTTACTCTGCTCCTTCAGTAAAATAGCACTGGATTTTGGTGTGTTTGTCCAAATGCATTCTACTTGCCTTCTTTGGTTTAATAATTTTTGTCTTTCTGTCTTTCTCATTGTTACGTATACAAACTGTATCATTTACCTGTGTGAGGACATTAAATAGGAAGCAGTCCACCTCTTAATGTAACTTTTCCTTTACAAGTTGGTGAGATACCATACAGAGAGCCCATACAGACGATAAAGACAAGATTCCATTTGGTGAAAACTGATGCATAGGAAAAAACAGTTTTGCAAACAATTTAACTGAGAAAAGAAACTGCTTGAGGATAAAAAAATGCTAATCACATAATGGATCACCTGGGTAGTTAGAATGAAGTATTGCAGGCTACTTCTGCTGACTGCCAGCTTGGCTGCAGTTTGGCAGTTCAATTCTCACCGGCTCAAGGTTGACTCAGTCTTCAAAAATGAGGACCCAAATTGTTGGAGGCAATATGCTGACTCTGTAAACTGCTTAGGGCTGTGAAGCGGTATATAAGTCTAAGTGCTATTGCTATTGGTAGAGCAGCCTTCATGGGTTTTGAGATAATCATAGTTACCATAGAAAACACTTTAAAGGGTTTTAGATCTAGGCTGTAAAATCTGGGATGACCATTAGAGGGCAGTGAAAAGATGCAGAAAGTTGTCTTCACTGCTATCTAGTAGTTGTCTAGGTATTTGCCACCCCAGTCTAGTAGTCACACATGCTACTAGCCATGCATAAACAACTGCTGGGTCAGAAAGACCAGAATGTATGCCTCTTTTGTACTAAAAGAAATGGTACCTTTTAATAGAAAAGCAATAGTAGAAAAATGTGCCTACAATTTACGCTGATAAACACACTGGCAAAAGCATTTCTTAATAACATTTGAAAGGCCTGAGGATCAGAAATGAGCAGTGGGCAGCGTAATCTAAACCTATGCTGTAAAAAGCTCTAAAATCAAGACAAGGCAGAAGGAAGAAAAGGGGGTCAACTCTGTTTTTCCTTCTATAACTGGTGTTTGCACTTGTTCAACTTCCACTGAAGCCTTTTTGAGTTTAAAAGCTGGTGGCAGGACAGAACGTTGTATTTCCAAACTTTCAGCTCTTAGACCTCAGAGGAAGAAGTTTAACCAATCGTACTTTGGCATTCTCAGACGTGAAGTCTAAATTTCATATATTAATTCAAATAGTTGTAGGAACTAGGAGGTGAATAAAGATATTAGGGGGTTGCAAAGAGAATACTTGTTGTTTCCTAATTTCTTTCTCTGCTTTCTTCAAATTAATCATTTCCTCTTCATTCTCAGCATATCAGGGTGATGGTAGCAATTGTATCAAGACTGCAGCGAGTGTGTTCTAGATTGCAAAAATAAAGATATGAAGAGGCATGTGGCATGGTAGAACCAGGGCTAGGTGGATCAAAAGAGGGCACCCTGAATAATGTCCCATTTCACTAGCTGCAGACTATTTTCATAGGCCAACTCACCATGAGCAAAAATGGTGATTTAGCGAGTTTTATAGCTGCCCAGTTTGAAATAGCCACAGGTATTTATCCCTATATTGATTAAACAGAATGGACTAAGATATTAAAGTCTCAAACAATGATGATGCAGCAATAAAGGACATCTAATTGCCAATTTGTTGCTTTCAAGCTGCTTAAAGTCTAATGATCGAAGGGGCATAAAAAAAATTATAAGAAATTCATTCATGCGATTGCCACGCCAGTAAGGTGGTAGTGTCCCTTTCTCTCAGGCACTAAAACCTGATTCTCTCCTGCCTCAGTTTACTGATACCGGCAGGTATTAGAAAACTAATTAAAAAATGGCTTGAATAGGCATAGTTTTTCACTGGTTCTCTCGTTAAGGGCTTCCTTTCGATTTAGGCTTTGAAATGATCTGGAGCACTTCGGACTATACAAACCATCTGCTCTCTTTTTGCCTTAAAGCTCATGGGAAGCACCCGAGTTTCCCAATTCAAAGAAAGGAAGATTGCTGTGAACTGTGTCTGTCCCAGTACTTACCAAAGAGGGATGCCCCACTGTGCCTACTTCATGGCTGATCTCTTAGGACAGGGGTCGGCAACCTTAAACACTCAAAGAGCCATTAGGACCTGTTTCCCACAGAAAAGAAAACACCGGGAGCCACAAAATCCTTCCCGTGCCTGACTATTTCTTGAGCGGCCACAAAACTAGCGTATATAGTTGAATTAAAGATTCTGTTTTCTTCTGAAACTTTTCTTGGATTTATCCATGGTTGGCCTACTGGGGGTCGAAAAGCTCAATAAATCACTTGTCAGTGAGTGCCGCACGTTGGCAGTTGTGATGCATATTTTGGGAGACAGGGAGCCATAGCAGAGGGATGAAAGAGCCGCATGCAGCTCCAGAGCTACAGGTTTCTGACCCCTGGTCTAGTCTGATGAAAAGAAGGAGTGGGGGTGACATGATAGCAGTGTGCCAATATCTCATGGGCTGCCACAAAGAAGAGGGAGTCAAGCTATCCTCCAAAGCACCCGAGGGTAGGACAAGAAGCAATGGGTGGCAAATCTGATCCAAGGAGAAACCCTGACCATGGACACAAGACAATGTACCTTTTACATCTTGTTTTTAATCTCTGACAAGGAAAAAAAAAAGACTTGGCTGTATATTTAGCCCAATTCTGCGTGAAGGAGCCTTGCAAGTCTTGTGAATTCGCACTCCCTCCATCTTTCTCCAGCACCAGAAGACAGCAATGGATGAAAGAGGACAATGAAATAGTGCAGAGGTCTGCAAATTAGCAGAGAAGCAGTCCCATGATGCCTGCGGCGACTCACCCGTAGACTTTTATAGAGGGGCTCCTGCTGAAATCGTAAGGGAGGAAGGATGCTTTGATTGCACCGATGACCCCACCCAGAAGAAGGTCTCCCATCCGGTAGAAATTGAGTGGCTCGGCTTCGTTCCTCTTCAGGTTCAGAGGGCATTTCAAAGTGAGCTTCCCATCAGCTACGTGAGGAAGCAGCGTGAGAAGGAAAAGCAGGGAGACCATTTGCGGTGGCCTAGAGAGGGAGCTCTCACCTCACGATCAGAAGGCTGTGAGTTCGGTCCTAGGTAGAGGCTAATATTTGAAATAGACTCTCCTGCTCGAGCACGGGGTTGGACTAGGTGACCTCCAAGGTCCCTTCCAACTCTGTGATTCTGGGTTCTATTTGTCTGCCTGAGTGTCGGTCCTCTGCCTTGTAGCTTCTTCTGTTTCTATCAAACCAAGTCAGAAGGAGGAACCAAAGCTTCCCTGAAGTGCATTGCATTGAAAGGAGACATGTGTTGTCCCAGACTGTTGAGCACTTTGAGAAGTTCTTATGCATGACATCGTTTCATACAGTGTTGTTGTTTTTTCCTGAAGGCTGATCTTTGTGTCTGTAACTCTTTGGAGACAATCCCTAGGGTTGTGACATGAGGGAACAAGCAAACCACTGTGGTTTTGGCAACACGAACAAAAAAAAGAGCATTATTCTGAATTGCTGTGGGGCTCCATGTGGCTTTGGAATTCCCAGATAAGAATTCAAAGTTGAGTTGAATGTGATGGGACTTTCTGACCCTGAGAACAACCAACCCATGGGACAGAAGTTGTCCTCGGAAGTTGTGGGAGCATCATCACTTGAGAGTCTGGACTGCCATCTGTCAGAAATGGTTTAGGGTCTCCTGATTGGGCGGTGGTGTGTGTGTGGGGGGGTTGGACTAGATCAGGGGTCTCCAACCTTTCAGACTTCAGGGACCACCAAATTCATAATTTTAATTCCTGCAGATCATTAAAAGGAATCCAGCATGCTACTCGTTGCTTTGGCCCACCTGTGCCGCCCCCCCTTGCCGCAACAGCACCATTACTTCATTCCGGCTGGCAAGGGCTGCACTACTCCTTGAAGACTGCACCTCCTGCAAAGTTGCAAGTTGAACATGCCTCCCTCTATGGTGGAGATTTCCAGTTCCACCACAAGCTGCCTGACTAGTCTCATATTCCAGAGCTCTATTCACAGGATTGACTTGTTGGTCATTCTGGAGCAACTCCTCCACCTGGGTACACTGAGGACCATCAATATTTTCTCGCAGACCACCAGTGGTCCTTGGACCACTGGATGGAGACCTCTGGACTAGATGACCTACAAAGTCCCTTCCAACTCTGATTATCTGTTACCTGCTATTTGTCTTTCTCCCACCTGTCTTCTTCCATTCCACCTGTGTGGGTGGCTCTTACAGATGGAGAGCTTTTCTCCCTCAACTCGAATCAAGAATTATTCCATATATATATATTTTTAAAAACTTTCTTCTGTCGACTTGTAGCGGTCACACATCAACCAAAAGGCTTTTGATTTTTTTCCCCATAGAAACTAGGAATATGGGATGGACTAGATCAGAGGTCTCCAAACTTGGCGACTTTAAGACTTGTGGACTTCAACTCTCAGCATAGCTGGCTGGAGAATTCTGGGAGTTGAAGTCCACAAATCTTAAAGTTTGGTGACCCCTGGGCTAGATAGTGCTAGGATAGACAGTCAGCTGAGAAGTGACAAAGAGTAACAGTTTGCCAGTCCTGTCATGAAGGAGAAGGCTATACAAATGTCTGCTGCAGGAAATTCCTCACCAGAGTATCAGAATAACAGAGATGTAAGGAACCATGGAGTCTTCTAGTTGTCAGCCTGGAAGCCATCTTTTACTTTGGATCTTCAGGGCTGCCACATTTAATGCTGTGGGAAACTGGGTGGGGGGATAGTATGGAGTTGGGGGAGATATCTAGCCATAATAACATTCTTTTCTCTGAGAGTCAAGGGCATCCTGTCCTGCACCTGGAGTAGCATGATTGGGAGGCATCTCCAGTTGGGATGGTGCAAGGATTGGGCCATGTGATGGACATGTGGGCGGTGGGGCAGGGACTTGGACTTTCTTTTGGGTGGAGAAAAGCTGGAAGCTTTCAGATTCGGGTTTTCCCAGATGTGCCAATATGACATCTCTAATAAAATGGAGCTTTGAGGAACTGCTAGCCTCGGAGTCTTCTTTGGTTGGGGGTGTTACTTGGAACACTGATACCTGTGGCAGCCATATTAATTTATTTAATGAGAATATATAAATATTTATACATTTCAGAAAGAATGATGATGCAAAACAAAAGGAGAAATGGGTTATGATGGGGAACAAAATAAATTTTAATCCAGAGTTGTTTTTATTAGGAATAGAGCGT
>JAOYMU010000001.1:69686960-69699512 GCA_025802295.1 Psammodynastes pulverulentus | reverse complement strand
GGATTCATATTAGTGGTCCGCGGGATTTAAAATTATGAATTTGGTGGTCCCTGAGGTCCAAAAGGTTGGAGACCCCTATTCTAGTCCAACCCCCTATTCAAGCAAGAAACCCTATACCATTCCAGATAAGTGGCTGTCCAGTCTCTTCTTAAAAGCCTCCAGTGATGGAGCACCTACAACTTCTGAAGGCAAGCTCTTCTACTGGTTATTTGTTCTAGATTGTTTCTCTCCTTGATTAATTTCCATCCATTGTTTCTTGCCTTCTGGTGCTTTGAAAAACTTCTTTGTGTCAACCCCTCAAATATTGGAACACTGCTATCATGTCATCCCTAGTGTTTCTTTTCACTAAACTAGACATAGCCAATTCCTGCAAGAATTCTTCATATATTTTAGCCTCCAGCCCCTAATCATCTTTGTTGCGCTTTTCCAGACCTTTTCCAGAGTCTCAACATGTTTTTTATATTGTGGTGACCAAAACTGGATGCAGTATTCCAAGTTTGGTCTTACTAAGGCTTTATGAAGTAGTGCTAATACTTCACATGATCTTGACTTCCAGTTGCACCTCCATCACTGTCGGAGTGGAGCCTGCGATTGTCCGCGGCCCCGCTCCAAGCTTTGTCCATTGAACGGTCCCAATCGGGACCAGGACCACCCTGGAGGGGTGGTGAGGAAAAGGGGACTGCTGGATGAGTAGAGGGGGAATTGCAATTCCCCTCCTTGCCACATAAAAGTCCCTCAGTCGGATAGCAGCAGTAGCCAAGATGGCTGTCAAGAGATGGGGAGCAGCTAGAAACAAGATTGTGCTGGAGTGAGAAGAAGTGAGTGGTAAGCATTCCAGGTGATAAGACTGCTTAAATTTTAAAGTAACTCTGATTAGAAAATTGGAAAAGTGGCTATTTTTGAAGAGACAGCAACAAATCTAAAGTGCTATTGCTAAATGGATGGTGGTGCAATTATTTTTTAATATCGTAAAAGCAGAACAAAGAGAGAAAAACTAACTGAATGGTGTTAAACTGTAATTTTGAGTGCCATTGGATTTATTGAACTGATAGGCATTTAAGGTAAATGCTGTAAATATAGAGCTTGCAAAGTTGAAACAAATTGGAATACTTAGAGAATAATAGAAAGAAGAAGTTTAAAGGGCCAGTGGATGTAGGAGAGAAAAAGAACAAAAACCACATCCGCATAAGTGGCAGGACCAGACATTAAAATGAATAACAAGAAGGACAGATATTAAAGATTGGATTTTTTTGACCTCTGGATTTACAGAAGAGAAGAATAATCAGTAGAAAGACTTTTAAAAGCTACCTGGTTTTAAAGACGGCTGGAGTTTGGGATAAAGGACTATTGCTTTGAAATAACTTTAACTAGAAATATAAAGCATGTCTGGAAATGGGGAAGAAATGGCATTGGAGCTCCAAAGTTTAAAGGACACTTTAACAAAGGGATATATATAAAAGAAGAATTTCAAAGTAAATGACCCTGTATTCTCAAAGATTTCAACATGATTTAGTTTAATTGGCAGTAACAGCTTCTAATGATTTTGTGCATTTTTTCAATGGATATGAATGAACTCTGGTGCAAGGCTTCCAGGCATTCTATCTGAAAAATTAAGTACATCTGTATTTTCTGCACCTGAAAATACTTGGCTTTCATTCTAGCTATGGCATTTATGGATAAATAAAAATCTCGCTCTTTCTTTAATTGCTTATTTTTTTGCAACTGAAAAGACTTGGCTCTGATTTTATCTATGGCATTTATAGAGTGATCTTGCCCGTATTTTTTTTATTCTTAATTGAACACAAGATTTAACCATAAGTACAGAAATTTACCAATCTTCCTGAGTGACGGGGTTCCAATTTTCATAGAAGGCTATGAAGATAAAGAGATTTTCATGTCTGAACAGTATAATTTTCTTACATGGATATACACAGAATGCAGTGGAGGTTGGGTTTTTTTAGTGAAACACGTAGAGAGCGCTGTAAGGTTTGAGATCACTGTATACAGACTGGAGAGGCTTAACTCTTCTATACTCCATTCAGAGGTATCTGAAGGGGAAGTATGTGTGTGTGTGATAGTGAACATGGCAGATAGGACCATGCACTTGAAGAAACCTTGATCTTTTACATTGTTTTTTCCCACCTTAATGAATCTATTCAGTTAAACACCTTAGTATATATTCAATATAAATTTATCCTGAATAGATAGAAGATGAAGCTATATGGCCTTGGATTTGCAGCCAGCCATGCATCTTCACTACACTTTTAATCATGTGAGTCCACCCCGTGATTGTAACTTGTGAATGGTGTTTTGGCATTTTACTTTCTGTGGGAAAATCAACAAATCCTCTTTCCCAAGAAATCTAGGTCATGAACATGACATATGTTGTTAAAAGATATTATCTTCACACACAAACACACATACACAGAACAGCTGGTTGACAATTCAGAAACCAATCCAAAGAAAAATAATATTTAGAGCAGATATTTTAGGGTTAGGGTTAGCAGATATAAGGTACGCATTATGGCATTTGGCAAAAGTATGAAAAAAGTAAAAAACTCTTCTATATATTGGGTGAATATCCCCAACTACAGTTGGACCTGGAAGATTGCCCAACATTCATATATGACATTAACTTGAGTTATTGACAACTGCAGCAAAATTCCATTGCAATTGATCACTGTGTTTGTTTTCAGACAGCTATTGTTTTATTATGTAATTAAATCAATATGATATAAATGCCAGACCTTTCATTACTTGGCAGTTCCTGGCAAGCAATGAAGGTTAAAACAAAATCCTGTAAAAGGTCTAAACAGTGGCTCACATAATGCTGGTCCAACTCAAATAACCTTACTATTATTATTTACAATTTTGTGAACCCAGGTATTGTAGTTTGTAATCCATGGTTTATGGCAAAATAAACAACTTTTATTCATGTGTTTATTAGATTTCTATTCTACTTTTCATCTGGGAGATGGAGGTCATGTGCATGCACAGCTTCTTCACTTTTATACTTGTAACAATGAGTTCCAAAAGTAGGTTGGATGAATGAGAAGGAATCACTCAGTAAATCTACATGGCTGAAGATAGACTGGATCTTCCTGGCCCAGACTAACACCTTAACTATCAAGTCACACTGGCTCTCACCAAGAATTGCTCTGTAACTCAGCCTTCCAAAGTTTCTGAGACCATTCTTGGCATTTTTTCACTTTGTAGGAATATGTTTTATTAAATTTAGTGACTGCCCAACTCTAGATGACTCTTGGTAGCTTCATCTTAAAGAGTAACAAACTATAAAACTGAAAAAAAAATCACACACATTAGGAAGGAGCAAACACAGTACACCAGAGAAGTTCAGACAAGGGAAAAGTAGCAGCAACAGACTTCTAGGAGGCAATTCTGCCCTCAAAAGTTTTCCAATTTCCCTCTCATAGGCTAAAATTGGGCTCCTATAGAAATAGCAAAGTAATTTTGGGAAGTGGGATGGAGGAGGGATAGAAAGATAGAAAGAGGAAGAATTTTCTACCCAGAAACCCCACATCTGTAGTGATTTTGTCACCAAAATACTGTTTATCGAGCTATTGAGTTGTACCTATTGGGCTAAAGCTCAGCTACAACCCTATTACATAAAATGTATTTAATAGCATTTAAATTGCCTTAATCTGACTGGTCTGGGAAGTAATATTTGGAAGTAACACTTACTAGAGAAGCAAACCATATCAAGAATTTATTTTTACAATAACTGGCCTAAAATATCTGACTGTTCTTAATAACAGGTCCAGACAAAGCAGTCCAAGCTAAGCAAAAGTTATAGTTAAAATGTCAATTTTCCCAAAATTTCATTCATTTTCCAAATGTCACCAGTCTGAATCCTTAATGGAAATTTTTTTTATAATAAAGATGCTACAAATAGGCTTCATGTGTAACAAGAAAAGTCCAAAATTATACATTTCATTATTTCAAGCATTGTAAGATATATGTTTATTCCAGCAATTCTAAATATTTTGGAGATCTACATTCCAATATACAATCATGTCTATTTGAGCTGCAAAGCTACTGATATAACCCAGAACTGAGATATAAATCCGCAAATTACAACACATATAGCAAAAATATTTGACTGCCAGCATTCCTGAAATAATCACAATTTGTCATGTTCATTGAGATGCAGTTCCAATTCTTTTCACAGCTGTACAAAAATCAGTGGCCAGGATCCAACAAATTAATATGTGCATGTGTACGCAGAAACACACAAACTAAGATATATTTGAAAAGATGCAGCATGTCAGTAATGTTTGTAAATGAAAAAAATAGAAAATAGTGAGAGGCCGGCAAAAGGAAGATGTAGGTGTACAGAAGATACTGGTTTTTGTTTGCTTTTTAAAAATATTCATACCGGTATTTTATACAGGTTTGCTACCTGTACAAGTAAACCTATGCAGATTTAGTTGGTTAATAAACATTGATTTGAGAAAAAGAAAACAGATTTCTAACTGTAGCAATATAATTCATGAAAAAAATATAGGGTAGGAATTTGGATTTAAGCCATAATCCTTTCAGATTCATATTTAGACACTTCGTGCGTACATAAAGAAATCTACTGCTCAAAAGCCCTCTAGTACATAAGAGGGAATTTTCTAAGGCCTGGCTGCCGGAAAGCTACTATCAGATTACACCACCTACCTCCATCTTCCTATGTTGTTATTCACAGAAATAAAAACAAAGCAACTTGTCTACTCATTTTGATTTATTCTTATTTTGACTTCAGCCACTGATATGCTGTAAACTTCTGTTTTTAACTCTGGGTTAGCAAGATTGCATTGTTGCTGTTTAACACCTGTTTCAGTTTTCCTTCCCAAGAATGCACGCCCTTAATCATTACAAATGGAGTGTGAAATGGAAACACTGGGAGAGAAAGGATTTGAATTCACATTTTATTTGGAGCATGACCAGGTAAACAACTTTCAGAGCTTTCTCTAACCAGGAGCTTCTCTCTGACTGTAGGACTCATTGTTGATTCCTTGGCTTAAAGTGGTAAGATATGCCAGGAGAAGATACGTGCTTGAGTTCAGAGCAATCAAATAGCCACTCAGTTATGGCTCTATGGCCCCTTAGTAGATCATGTGCTCTTCTAAATTGTTTTCTATCGAGAAAGCAAAAAGAGAAATGAAACTGTCATGATGTAGGATTCCTAAGAAACCATAGGCTGGAGGCAGGGGGGAAAGTTATACTTCTAACCCATTTGGCTTGTGCTTACTTCTCCCGGTTCTGCTTTCAAAGTCAAATTAGGTAAACAAAGACAGTTTCTATCTGAACAAAGTCGAAAAACAGTGGAAAAGATGATGCATCTTAGTAGGCAAACTGCTAGATTTGAATTTCTGTCTTAATTCTGTCATATTCATCCATAGTGCACTCCTAATCTAGCTCTACATTCATATTGCCTAGCAACTAGGTGGAATCAAGAAAATTAGTGTAAAAAGTTTCCCCCCCCCTTTTTGGTACCCTATCTTCTTTCTTCAATAAGCTTATCCTGATTCTGAACCTCTAGAATTCTATATTAGTCTGTTTTAATATTATTACAGTGTTGATTTAAATTGTTCGCCCTATAATGTGGAATCTAGGAAATGTTGCCACATTTTATATTCACTGGTTTTTCAGAGTTATTCTGCTAATAAAGAGCTGCTCGGCTAAAATGGAGGTCAGCAGAGGCAAAGCAGTTGGGACTTTATTAATTCTGTTTACCGTGGGATGGCAAAAGTGTTTACAGAATTTTACACTGGTCATTTTAGTTCCCAAGAGAGCAGCAACCTGATCCTTTTTTTCTCCTATTAGTCATGCATTCCAAAAATAACCTAACTGCTATCTTCCAAGAAACTTTATATATTCCACTCTCTTTCTAATGTTACAGATTTGGATCTGTACTAGTACAGAACCAATGACAACAAAAGAAAGTATGCATCCTGAATACCCAGCAGAGAGGAAACTAATAAGAATGTAGCACCTGAAACCAGGATGAGTAGTTGAATTTGGATGGTAGTGCTGGCATCCAACCACCTGGGATAGGAATGACTCTTCTTGACAGCCCCAGACAGTATTGCATCTGTAGAAATAATTTGAAACTCAGTGAACCAATGAATGTTTGTATTCATTTCCTTTTTCGGTGCCCTGCAATTTTGTTCCCCATCTCTGCCAGCAGCAACCTAAGTTTCTAAGAAAAGACAGCTAGTAATTATAGCCACAAATTTATGCCTGTAATTCCTGATGAAGTGAGTAAGAGTTGCTTTCTTAGAGCCATGGTGGCACAGTGGTTAGAATATTGTATTTGCAGGCTAACTCTGCCCATAGCCTGGAGTTTGATCCTGACTGGCTCAAGGATGACTCAGCCTTCCTTCCTTCCAAGGTCGATAAAATGAAAACCCAGATTGTTGGGGGAAATATGCTGACATTTGTAAACCGCTCAGAGAGTGCTGCAAAGCACTACGGAGCGGTATATAAGTCTAAGTGCTATTGCTATTTCAGATTACAAGTGGAGAGATTTGTGAAGTATCCTGGGTGGGGGAGAAACCGTATGGCCTTCCCACAATATTGTTCTTGTATTACATTTTCCAATAGCCCTTCCCATTGTTCCTGCTAGCTCAGTCTGGTTGGATTACATTGTTCACATTAGCCTTATTGAACAATTCAGGCTTTTAATAATTACCTAAAACTTAAAACATTAGGAGCTACTTAAATTTCATAGGAGAATATATCAAAGTACCAGTGTCAAAACAGCAAAACAATGTCTGGGAGCCTTTATTCACCTTCCATCCCCAAAGTAAGGAACTGCTAATGGGTACTCACAATAGGCAGATCAAAACTAGATACAGGAGACCTCCCGGAGATACCATGATGTCAAGATCAAAACCAGCCTTTTGAATTGTACATAGATGTGAAAGCACATCATTGTGTCATGTGCTCATGTCACTATGTATACACAAATAATTAGGCTGCAACTGGGCTAATTGAAGCTTTAGGATAATTTTCAAAATAAGTTCCATGTAGACTACATTGAAGAAGTGATAAGGGTACATAAATCACTGTGCTACATACAGTATTGTCGTCTCAGTAAGACTGTAACTATTGAATCAGGCTGGGGTTGGACAAACATCACCTGGGTGTGGCTTCTACCTGCCTATCTAGCAGGATACATAAATCCAGGAGATCCCATGTTATGAGTTTTCAGTCCACTGGCAGGCTAGAGCTATATTGAGATAGATTATAATAACAGAATCTTTATCAGTTGTCCCAGGTAGACAGGAGACACAAATAGATGAATTAATTTTACATTATAAGGCTACATTAACAGAATCTTGTACGTCTGAAAGTATAGGCTTCCTGCCACTACTTTAATTGCTTGACCCGTTAGGATGGTCCTTCCTTTCTCTGTTAAGACACTGGGGGCTCCTGCCTCTTTTGTATAGCTCCTAAGCAACATCTCTTCCCCTTGTTCTCCAAGGTCATTCTCACATTCCATTACAATCTTGAAAGCCTTATTTTGTGCTCTATTTCCTTTCCCTCTTACACAGCCCACCTGAGCCTTTTCATAATATTACCTTGCTTCCCAAGGATTAAGGAAAATTTCAGGCATCTTTGCTTATGTAAGAGTTATTATGTTTTACCTTCAGGATCATCTCCCCAATTCTCTACAAGAATCTGGTCTTTCAAGGGCAGTGCCACCCCATCAAGAGACAGAATTGGAGGCACCAGGAACCTGCAATGGACATTGTTAGTATTAGTACTAATATTATTTGTAACAATGACTTTATTTGGCCATTTATTGCACAAAACAAAGCAAAAATAATATCCCTTTCCTTCCTCTATGAGTGAGCTGAAAAGCCTAGGTGGGTACAATTAATTATTATTATTATTATTACTATTTATTATATTTATTTGCTGTCCATCTCCCCAATAAGGTGACTCTGGGCCTAGTGTAAAGTTTCTTGTCTCTGGGATTTTCTACATTGTACTGAACATCAGTTGTAATGCTTCTATTTCTACACAGAAATTGTGATAGGATGGCATAAATATTAATAATGGCAATGAAGAAAATACTTAAACTGATTGTAGGAGAAAAGGAAAAGTTGTTAGCATAAGAATAAAAAGTATGGAACATGTAATAATGTAGGAGAACTAAAAAACTAGAACCTATCTAAAGGACAGAGGAAGTTTAATGTATATGAATAATTCACCAAATAATGATGACAAATATTGTCAGCTGTTCTTATATATTTATAATACTCTCTCTACATCTATATTTGGGCTTGAGGCTGTACCGGATTACAAGGTTAAGGGACAGTGAGTTTTCTCAAGGTCAGCATATGTACTACTCAGTTTTACATCTCACGTGACAGTTTTATTAGCAGTAATTCTATGTCTAGAAATAAAACAAAAATTTAATTGGTGTGATAAATCAAAATTACCATGTATATCTGGGGGAAGTGCTTTTAATTTAGAAAAAAATGGAAATTAGGCAGAACAAAATCCATTTATACTGCCAAATGTAAACAGATCTTACCGGAGTGTAATATAATACAAAATAGTAATTTTAGTGCCATATGTGAGCCTAGTCTCTAAATAATATCAATTGCAAATGAAAAAAAATATCCTAACTGAAATATTTTATTCTATTAACCTGTAGGCAGAATTTACAGGCAAGCTGTTTTTATACACTGTAATACCACATTTAGTTTCCAAAACACAGATATGTTGATTTTTCCAGCTTTATAAGATCTGCAAAGCTGCAATGTTTTGCACTTTTGTAAAATTCTGTGAGGCTAAGCTTGACAGAACTTATTGAATACTAACTAATGAAGTACTTAATCTGATACAACTTTATTTTAGTATTAAAATTTTCCTAAGGTCTTAGAAAAGGACTGGTTTGTGTAATTCTCAAGAGAGAACTCTTCTCTTTTGGGATACTGAAAGTTGTTTGTGACTTTTTTCTTTGTTCCTTTAATTACTTGAGAGACCAATGGCAACTTTGCAATTAGGAAACCAATATAATTGTGCCACTGCCTGTTTTCTGAACTGTAAAATAAACCTCTTAGCTACCTAGGGCAGGATTACATTTCTGTTGTGCTTTCAGAAGAGACACAAGTTCTGACACCATTTACAGAATTCACTTCGTTGAATGATGCCTTTAAGCATTTTAGCCAATAGCTTCATCCAAAAGCATTCAAAGGTAGAAACACAAGATTCGTATTTCATTCAGGGCCGATTTACGCATGGATGGGTGGGCTAGAGATGAGAAGCAGTTGTATTCATCACCTGCTTTATTGAGTAAATCTTTTCAGTCGTGCAAATGAGAATAAATTATTTTAGTTATCAGAGAGTATCTTTTTATTGTTTAATCAATATAAGTTTGATTGCAGAGGTCTCATTGTGTCAGTTACCATGAGACAAGTTAAGTATTAAGTTGATTTAGCGTTACAGTGTCTCATACATTAATGCAGTTCTAGATGGCTTGTTCGCTTTTCCATGTGAGTGTGTTATCTCAGTACAGAGGGGAAAAATTATAGCAATAACATCCATTAATTTATAGGTCTCTTTAATTTCCCATTGATTAATTTTTGTAGGCAAAATTAAAAACATTCAGGAGTCAATAAAGTAAGAGTAGATTATGCAAGAGACTATCTATATAAAATTAGTATATAGGTATAAAATATAAGATTCTTTTTCTAAAAGTTAGTATTTTATGTAAAGCAATTTCAAATCAAACAGAATAGTTTAAACTATAGTTTATATATGAACATTTATAAACCTGACAGTCAACTTCTTTTTACTGATAATTTTCAGTGCTTTTAATACATTTGGATCTGAAATGCAATCAAATTTAATTTTTGTTTAAGAAAATTCTTCAGAAAATGTCATTCTTAACCTTACTGCCTGATATTCTTTTGCCTTGTGGTTAGAGAAGGATCCACAGGAAGTAAAAAAAAAAAAGTCAAGATGGCAACTGAAAGGCATATAAAATGGACAAGGCTTTTACTGTGTCACTCTGGCTGTCTTCTTGACATTTTAACATCCCTGACAGACACTTCCTTTGATGGGTCTAAGCACAATGACCTCTCTTCTTTTAATGGATTAATAATACATTTCACTTTCATTTGTTTAGTTTAGTTCAATTCCTAGTTATTCTGCAAGTATTTTTAGCTGCAGAATGTAGACCAGGCCTTGGGCTGTCAAGCTTTATAGAAAAAATTATATTTTTGTCCCAGGAATTCAGACAAGCATTGGAAGGATATCAAACTCTCCTGTGGGATTAATATATGCACCTGGTACACTCCTGAATGCCCAGAAAGATGAGGAAACTGAAATAGAAGGGTTAAAAAGTGTACTTTTCAGAAGAAAAACCTTTCATGCAAGGAGGAAGCTTTGTTGCAAATATTTATATTGGGTCCAGAAGAAAAGTATGTGGCTACTCTCTGCAGATTGTGCAAATAGATTAAAGCAGTAGTTCTCAACCTGTAGTCCGCAGACCCCTGCGGGTCACAATGGGATCACAGAGTATCCGCAAAAGCTTGAAGAGGTGTTATGATTTAAATTTGAATGAAGTCTTGGTGGTCCATGTCCATGACCACAAAAGGTATTTAAAGGGGTTCTGCGGTAAAGCAGTTTGAGAACCACTGGATTAAGATTTCCCCCTCTGCATTGGCAGCTTCATTTGTTAATCATGGATAAATGTGTAGTTGGCAGCCAATATTTCCAGTTTTTTCCTCACCCTCGTGTTATAACATTCAGTACTAAGAATACCATAGCATGACCTTTTCTGTTTTAAGTATGACCTTAAGTTGGTTCCACTGTTATCTGTCCATCTGGTGGAAGATGTGAGAATGTCAGAGCTAATCTAGGCAATACTTGTAAATGTATTTCTACCCCATGCAGAATGATTTCCAAGCATTTTGTTGGACCATGACTGTATCATTCAAGTAGGTCTCCTAGATTGGATTATTTTTCAAAATTATGTTTAAATTATGTGCAGGGGCCAAACTGTACAACAGAATAACATAGTTGAAAGGGACCTTGGAGGTCTTCTAATCCAACTCCCTGTTCAAGCAGGAAACCCTATATTGGACCATTTCAGACAAATTATCCAATCTCTTCTTAAAAACTTCCAGTGTTGGAGAACCACAACTTTTGGAGGCAAGTCGTTCCATTGTTAATTGTTCTAACTGTAGCTATACCAGAAAATGGTATTGTAATGGATACAACATTTTCCTTGAGTAGCTTTCTTGCAATGAATTTTTTTTTCAAGAAACTGCTCTCCTGAGAAGTTGCTCCTGCATATTTCATGTGATTAAAATGAAAGAAGTCAGTCCTTTTTCCTCTATAATCGCCAAGAGAAGGGAGCAGCGATCACATGTGCCACTATGGTTGGGATGAGGATGCAAATTGAACTGGGAGTTTCTGCTTTTTTTGTGGTTGTTTAGACTTTTGTCTTATAAGCCTATTTTAAATCAAAAATAGTATTTACCTACTTCAAAACAGCAAAAAAATTGCCACATATAACTGTTCAGTGTTGGGAGACCCATTAAGGGATTTGGGGTCTCATGCAATACTGGGAACCCATGGTGTTAAGTCAGTTTCCCAAGATGAATTTACTTGAGCACATGTATTCCATTCTCCTCAGATTTCAAAACACTAAGCGCCTTGATTTTCTTGCTACTTATATAGGTAGCATACAACTTCTAGCAGCCTCCACGAAAGAAACTGATGTTGCAACTTGAAAGCATCTTGCAACACATAGGCCCTTCTCTGCATTCCAAAATCTTTGTGAAGTTTTAAATGCAATGTGGAACAGGAAAAAAACCATAACCAATCTTTGAAATTGCCAGTTTACTGCTTACCCGGCATTTGTAATACTATACTGTAAGTAGCTGGTATTTCCAAATAAGCTTTTCTCAGATACGAGCAGGATATGGCTGATGACAGTAGGTTAGATTGTCGTGTCCCTTTTCAGCTCGGAATTGGAGGCGGGAGGTCTTTCACGTTTTTCCTTCCATGCGTTTCCCCGCTATTTCTTTCACCTTATTTTTTTTCTTTCCAGAAAAAAAAAGCCATGAGAAAGAAATCTGAATAACTGCACAATGCCTTTTTTCTCCGATAAATTTTCGGAATTCTGTCTAGAAGGTTCCCTAAGAAGAGGCTGAATTCTAAACATTATCGGAGAAATACTCTCGATAAAGCACCCTTGAGCTTTCCAATGGCGCGTCCTTCTCCAACAAGCGTGGAGCATTTTGCCTGCGAGGCCTTCTTTCGGAGCTTCTCGAAAGACGTCGCAAAGCAAGCGTTGCAGAGAGGGACTTCCGCGTGATTCCTGGCCGGAATCTTCTGTTTCTACAACACATTTCCATTCATGTCATTCTTAAGCGGGATCAGCTTTTCGACCTTGCTTGTCCGGTAGAGGGTAGCAAGTCCTTTATTTGCTCGATTCTGTTCCTATTTTCTATTCTGCGGGCTTTCAAGCCCTGGAAGCAGAACAGAAGGAGGCTCTGAGGAAGGGCAGCCTAGCCG
>JAOYMU010000001.1:69622262-69634277 GCA_025802295.1 Psammodynastes pulverulentus | reverse complement strand
CGCCCAGCGTTCCGGCACCTTTTGGTGCCGAAAAAAAGCCCTGTATATTAGAGGGATATCGATATTATTTGAAATTCATGGAGCAGTAGGGACTTGAATATTATCCTTATACCAACCCGTGTCTGATTAAATTGGTCACCTAGGCATTCAGATGGACACCAAATAAATGGGATCTTAATTAAAAGACTATTGAGCTAGGAATAGGATGGCAGCCCATGGGACATTAGGCTTATGTTGGCCTAAAAATTGTTATGAATAATACTAATTTAGATACATATTAAGATTCCTGAAAGTTGAACTCTTCAATCATGACTATTCAATAGTTTTATCCCAAACTGGTCAATCACATAGGCAGCCTAGATGGTTAATAATGGCATAACATTTTAATTTCCAATTAAAATCTATAATAATACTTTATCAAAATATAATTGCAGTTTAAATTGGATCAATATTGTCCTTTTCAAAGTTGCAAGTTAATAAAGAGTGTGATTTGTTCCTTTTTTGACTTTGGAGATAGAGAAAATAACGCAAACATATCTTTATTTCAATTTACCAGATGTTATTCTTATCCACTCCTACTATTTTCTTTTAATGTTGCATTATTTTCTTTGTTATATTGGATAGCATACTGTCAGCCCTACTAAATGGACCAGACCAGGAAATCAACTCCACAGGAAATCTAAAACTGCTTTTATTGAGATTATAGTAATATTATGTATTATTACACACACACACACATAAACAAACATACAGATATATAAAATATCTCAACCCTTTTACCTACATACAAGTAGTCCTTGACTGTCACTTAACAACTGTTTAACAAATTTTGAGCTCAGTTGTGGTCATAGGTTGAGGACTACCTGTAATTTCAGGTTACCTTCCTTACTTTCTCCAAATAATTTTCAAAGTTAAATTGTTCCCTAGAAGCAGCAGTGAAATCACTAAGCAACCCAATGGATTATTGAAGTTCTCTTTATTTCAACAGGATTTAGTTATATCAACTTAATTTGAACTCTATTCATCAATTTATAAACTTTCCTGAAAAGGTAATAATACATGTATTAATGAAATACAATGAAGAATATATAATTTCGTTTTCAGTCACATATAACGTGACATCTCATAGATTTAAAAATATGTTTCTTACTTTGAAGATCTTCGTGTGTCAAGTCTAATAGGAGTTGTGAGAAGAACCAGGACAGGAAGAGACAAAGAACCTGTTCTAGCTGGATATTTCTAGACAATTGTCTCTATATGTGTATTCCTATCCTGATGTAAAGCATGAATGCATAGTCTTGCCCATTTTTTTTTCAATAATAAATCTTTGGGACCAGGTTCTCTCCCCCCTTGCTCTTATTTGCTTCATTATGAAAGTATGTGGGTGGGTGTATGTCTATAGTAAACAGACAAATTGGTTTTCTTAATTTAGTTGCTGTGGTTTGAAATGGAATACCATATAGCAAAGAGCTGCCATTTAGACTTCATAACATTGGTGTCCTTTAGAAGACTTAGAATTTTTACTCCTTGATAAATAAACTACTTATAAGAGCCTCAAGTCAAAACCCTCCACTCCCCTACTCCCCATACAGTTCTTAGAACAACACATTGTGGAAATGTAGTATAGACTCACTCCTAGAAGGCAAAGAGCATTGTGAACTACTGTGTAGATAAGCGATACAGTAATAAAGTGAAATGTGTACACTGATTTAGGATGTCAGTGCCATCTGCAGTCATAGAGCACAGTGTCACATGACTTCAACTTGCGAATTCCTGCTGGCTTCCTCATTGCTTGTCAGAAGCCAGCTCTGAAGGTCACAAATGGTGATTACATGACTATATGTCACTGCAACCATTGTAAATGTGTGCTGGTTACCAAATGCCCAAATTGTGATAATCTGACCATGAGGTTGTTTCGACTGCTGCAGCTCTGAGGACTAGTCATAAGTCTCCTTTTTCAGCACTACTATAACTTCACATAGTCACTGAATGAGCAGTCAGAAAGAGAGGACTACATGTATTTGGGGATAGGAGTGATAGATAAAAATTAATCTTGAGTGGTCCCTTCGTGCATTATGACTTATAGATAATAGTGATGAGGAAAGATGTAAAAATGGAGAAGAAAATTGCTAAAGTCAAGAATGATAACCTCATTGGAAAGGTTGACAGTGGAATTGTGTGGCAAAGGAGGTATAGATGTAATGTGAATCTTCTATAAGAACAATATAGTCCAATGCCAGTTCCATGTTTTCTCTCCTGCATTTGATCTGGCAAGGCAGGAATCTATAATCTCACTACCTATTTTGCTATTGCTACCGAATTTGATCATGCTAAATGTAATAGAAGAAGATAATATCAGCTTTTCCGTGAAGCTTTTGGAATATTTTCAGTATTTATCCCATGCTGCTATTAAAACAAGTACCTAAGAGTAACAATTTGTGTGTTTTGTTTACTTTCAAGTCAACGTTTGAAGTCCTTGTTTCTTAGCTGCATTTCCCTTCCAAGATTATTGTAGATTATTATTGTACAAAGTGATGGTCTATCCACAAAGGGCTCTATGTAATGGCGATGATGATCATGTGATTTTTTTATTAGGCAAGTTGATGAAAAATGATGATGGTGGCGGTGGTGATATTATATTCCACAAACTTTATTTTTAAAATGTAATCTTTGATGGAATCATAAGATTGTCCCAAACTTTAGAAATAGACTGACTTTCACAAATATCAAGACAAAAATGTTCACATTTGTTAAGCAAAGACTTTTAGTGGCAGTTTTAGAAATCACTTTTCATACTCTAAAAGTAATAAATCACAGAATGACAATCTGTGGGAAGAAATATTAAAGTAATTAGGGTATTTTTCCCCCACCTACGATAACCAGAAAATCTTGCCTTCACTCTGCCTGCTTGCTTTCTGTCAGTCATGTTCTGGCAACATAAGCCTCTTTTGAGACTGTTGTTGTTATCGTTGTTGTTCCTATTATTGTGAGGAAGAGAATTAGTAGGGATTAACTACTAAAAGAAAACATTGTGATCACTCAGGTTTTCAAACATGGAACTACCATTTCTGAG
The DNA here is from genome assembly GCA_025802295.1 of Psammodynastes pulverulentus. Lineage (NCBI taxonomy): Eukaryota > Metazoa > Chordata > Lepidosauria > Squamata > Psammodynastidae > Psammodynastes > Psammodynastes pulverulentus. The sequence continues at coordinate 69,631,204 of JAOYMU010000001.1, read as the reverse complement.
CAGCCTATATACTTTTTGTTTTAAGGATAAAGTAAAAAAAAACACCTCGGTATAATAAATATACTTTCCTTTTCTTAAAGGTTGGTGCCTTTTTTCTAATAGCAGTAGCAATAAAAGTTTTTGTTTTTCAGTAATCAGATTTCATCAAAAAATGCTTTTTGCATTTGTAAGCAAATGCTTTGCAGGTGGATTTTTGTCATTTCTGGGGGTGGGGGAGATTCTGTTCTTGTTCAAGAATGTCTCCCTTTTTAAAAAATAATAATTGAATTTTACTGCCTAAAAATTGGGTGGAGAATTTCAGAATGCCATTTGTACATTACTCTGCAAAAAAGGAGCAATCGTTGGAGAACTTGCTTAGCACAATCTATAATATATATTGTTCAGGTTTTTTCCTTCAGGCACTATTTTACTCTATATATTTTTTCTGAATCTTTTATGACTTTTTATAACTGTCATAAAAAGAATAAAAATGATAGAATTACTGCCACAAAATTGAATATCAGAGCTTCTCCAGGAGCAATAACAGAACGGGAAAACCAAAGGAATACAGTCTCTTTATAGCGCCATGACTAATGAAAGGTTAATTTTGAAGAGATTGAGAATTGCTAAAAAGATCTCTAATTCTTTGATAAATAATTTGTAGGTACAAAAGCAATGCTTTTTGGATGAAGGAACAACATATTTATGAAGCTGCACTTTTGTAAAATAAAAACCCCAAATGCTGTATGTTCCTACATTTTTCATGCCTGCTCAGTTACATTTACTTCCTACATTTTTAAAAAAGAAGGTAGTAAAACAGTGGCAGTTCTTTTGTATCTTGGCTCACTTATAAACAATAGCATACTTTATTAATTTTTGCTGCAACATTACCATTTCATTTGGACAAAGTATCGTTTCTGCCTCAGAAACAAGGAAGTATGTATAACAAAATAGAAAAGTACAAGTGCATTACCATACAGAAGCTTGGAACTGACAGAACAAGTTAATACCAGTTTCCTAAACGAGTATTATTTTGACAGATAATACTAATTGTCTCTTTTTTTATCATAATGACTTAGTTGCCAGGAGATGCAGCTTCTGTATCTCAGTCTTACGTATGAAAAATAATACGCAAATATATATCCTTGTGGTGTCAAAATAATTAATTAAAACTTTTTTATTATATACTGGAGAGGCAGAGAGGTCACCTTATTCATTCAAGCTGTACTTTATATTCACTTATTATTCATGTATTGCCTTCTATGTGTCATTGCACCGTAATTGGGTTCATATAGTGCATTAAGCCATGTTTGCCTAAGCATGTTTTGTTGAATAAACTGGACACACACCATAGGTAAAATACCATAGTGGGCTGGGTTCATACCATACACTGAAATAAAATAAAATCAAATTATTTTAGGGTTTATCATTATATCTGAACTGAACCTCTGAGTCACTACTTTGAACTGTGGGAAGAGTTCAGGATGAATAATTGAACACTGGCAATGTCTTTAAATTAATATAGCAAGTATGTAAGTTCAACCAAATATGTTAATTTGGGGGGAATTGCTAGATTATTACGTTCTGGGAGGCTGGAGAGAGCAATGTGACTAAATTGTCTCTCACCCGAGTGAATTTCAGTGGCCTCCTTCAGGCAAGCATCTTAATTACGTGAGCTGAAATCTCTGTTGCAATGAAGGTACTTCAAGCCCTAACAAGTATTTAGCATTTTGTCAGACTGAGTGAAGGCAGTGTTTGGTTCTGCTGTTATTTGCAGTTGTATTCATGTTTCTTTAAATAGCTGATAAAGCCATTTGCCTTTTCCCAGAGCCAAAAAGAGATGTGAATAAAACAGAGGGCTCCTAGTTCAGCTAGAAAACATATGCTTTGTTTTCAGGCATAATCTAACACCCTTGCAAGAACACGGGACAAGGCCTCTATTTAATGCCTTGCTGCAGTCAAAGTTTCTGTGATTCTTTTTGATTAAGAACCTTTGAAACAGATAAAAACTGTACTGATACTTACTCATTTCCTAGGGCTGAGTACCTTGATCAGGAAGATATTTTACTTCAACTCCCAATAATCCCTGCCATCATTACCAATAATGAGGAATGCTGATAATACAATAGGATTACAAATTGCCCATCACTCACTAACTTCACACACACACACACACACACACACACACACACACACACACACACAGTTACTGGTAAAAAATCCTCTCTAAAGTCCTAATAATTTGTGTATTCGGAAACCAATAAACAAGTGTATTTTAAACCATGAATTATACATAACATTGAACCATATCATGGCTTTCAGAATACAATGGTTTTGTTCACACATTGGGTAAATATATATTTCAATAAAGGATCCTTTTTAAGAACAGTACGGAAAAAACCCCATCTATTCCCATCCATCACTAATAACAGGGAACATTACCTTTGGTTCATGTGTGAAACTAGAACCTTACTGTTAAATACTGCAAAATATTAATAAGTTGATTCCAGGGAGTGTTACTATGCACGAGGAGTAGCCACATTTATGTCTGATTGCATAATGAATAATTATTCTGTGGAAATCTGACATAATTAGAACAAATAATCCTGGAACACAACTGGAAGAACAAGTTGGAGAACAGGGTTGCAAGAAACAGATCCTAGACCCATTTAAATTATTGCATTACAAAAAGGATGAAAGAAAGCCAAGCAACAAGTATTTATGTTTTTTTTTTTAAATGTAGTGCTTCTTTAACGCTCTTCTTTTGGAAAGAAGGCTATAGCATCTCTGCTTTTAAATGTGTGGCAATAATCTTGAAAGTCAAGAGTGGACAGGGAGGGAGGGAGAGAAGGAAGGAAGGAAGAAAGGAAAGAAGGAAGGAAACCTAAACGTATGAGGCTGATGTAACGGTTTTATTGGGGAGTCTGCCTTACTCTTCATGGTTTCTGTATTATTTATTCAGTACCTGAAGGTGAAAACTTCACACGTGATGCTCCATTGCTTAGATTAGTTATTCTCTTGGTACCAACAGGCAAATTAAAAGATAGGCGTTCAAAGACTTGCAAAAATAATATTTACAGAGTCAGTGGTTCTAGCTATAAATTGACAAGTTGATTTTACAGCATTTTTTTATACAGCCAAGTTCATGGACAAGGTCGTGGTTAAGTGGTGCATTTTCACTTGAAAATCTTTTGAAAGGCATTTTTTTTTTCCTTATTAGTCAGGCTGCCTTCTATGATTTTAGTCAGTCATTTTAGTCATTTTTTTCTCTCTTCAATTGCCCACAGTTTAAAAAAAACAAAAGATGCACCCATACTTCTGCTTTCATCCCTTCTTCCTCTGTTATGCTTTCCATAGCGCTTTCAAATCCCAACTGTATGCAAGCAGTACTTCTTTATTTATGAGCCCTAATCTTAAAAATCCCATGTAGTGATTAGTCTTGCTAACAGGGTAGTCAGGTATAAATGAATGATGGAAGTAAACATTTTGGCTTGCTAATGGGGGAAGGAAATTAACTTCGACTGCATTCTTCTTTCAGTTAGAGTAGCAAGATGGCTTTAGCTATATAATTCTTTCCCTTACCCGCAAAGGGAGAAATATAATTATGGGTATTTTCAAAAATTAAAAGAACAACCAGTTTGCCTATTAATCTGGGTTTGCAAACATTGTCAGTGTACTGACTCGAGGTTTACAGGAGTTGAAGCTTCACGTGGTTGGGGAGGCTTTGTGCACTACAGGTGATTTATAGCCATTTGTTTACTGACTGACAATGCTGAAAAACAAGTGACTGGTCCTTATGACTGTTGCAGTACAGTAAGATGATAAAAATTCAGGTGTTTGGCAACTGGCAGGTTGCAGCATCCCAGGATCATGTGGTCCCCATTTATAACCTTCCCAGGGGCTTCTGACAAGCAGAGTTGAAGGTGAAAGCTGAATTCGCTTAGCTTAGTGCAATTTGCTTAACAACAGCAGCAGAAAACGTTGTACAATTGAGCACAATTCACTTAACCATACCACTTAGCAATGGAAGCTCCAGTGCCAATTTTGGTTGTAACTTAATGGCTACTTTTATGCATGAACTGCACTGTAGTTTAATACAATAGGCGAGGTGATAGCATGGGGATATAGAAGAAAATTAATGTAAAAATCATGAGAGTTAATTACTACTGTTCAGCCATTGGACCAGGATGGGAGTTGAGCTCTTATGCATGTTTATCTGGGATAACAATGTTATGCCACCTTGGTTGTGTGAAGTGCTTTTAATTTTTTGTGGTTTTTAAAATATTTTTTAATATATTGTCATGAGCTGTCCAGGATTATTTTGTAAAAGATGAACAGAGGAGTTTTTTCATCATATCATTTTATTTCGTATATCACATACATTCCTGCCTCCTATTTTCACCTCAACAACAATTCAGTGAAGTGAATTGGGCTAAGAAAGAGTAACTGGCCCAAAGTCACACAGCCAGATTTCAGGCCTAAGGGAGGCCTCAAACTCACAGTATATCCTAGCCTCTAGGCCTCTACCTTCACCGCTACACCAGATTTGCTAAATAAACAACTCGCAAGAGAAGGTCAAGATCTTGATAAATATTGGGTGTTACAACAAATGCAGAAAACACATGAAACCAGCAGTAGTCAATTTGTGCAACCAGTCTTATTTATGTTGCAGACAAGGTCAATATGTTTCCATCTGATAGTTAGATTAGCAAAATATAAAACAGAGAAGTGAATTTGTTTATGAAATCTTATCCATCCATTAACTTTTTGTATGCTCTGAAAGAGTAAAAGAACACAATTATCCCATTTATTTATTTTAACTAAGTAGCTTTATCAGGAGTAGGGTGATGAAATATATCTCAAGAGTTTGCTAGACTAAAATGTGATTGTCTAGAAGATTGTAGCTTTTTAGTGCATTTTAAAAACCATTTTGTGGCTTGGTGTATTAAGCTGTGTAAAAGGGTTAAGTCAAGTAAACTATAATAAAAGCCAGCCTATTATTCCTGCTGTTGATCTGAATGGGAACCTGGGTGTTAAATTTAGTTTGAGATTGGCTTTCTATATTTATGAGAACATTTATGAGAGAAGTTGGAGCTGAAATGGTAGCTGCCTAGGTCTGTTTTTGCAGAATAGTGTGGGGTCCTTGGTGATCTTTGAGCTTGAATGGTTTTCTTGCAGATGCTTCACTCCCCAAACTAAGTAACATCATCAGCACTGATGATGTTACCTAGCTTGGGTAATGAAACATATGCAAAAAAAACCCCGCAAGCTCAAGAGAACACCAAAGGACCCCACATTTCAACCCTGGGCTACACATATTCTCCTTCATTGGCAAAATAGTGTCTTTTTGTTATGCAATTGCTGAGGACACTTGCAATAAGAATTTAGATTCAGCATTGAACTGTACAGACACGTGATTCAGTGGTGGTGTGCTCCTGGTTTGCCCCTAATTGGGTGAGCCGGTAGCGCTGGCAAGCAATAGCTCCGATGATCGGTGTTTGGACGGTTTGTGTGGGCCCTCCCACCTGCCCGTGCTCTTTCCTGAGCTTTATCTGCTTAGCTAATTGGTGCGACCGAGCGGATTGCCGCGCTAAAGCAGCTGAGAGGCACTTCAGCTGGGGCTTGCCCGAGCTGCGCACACATGCGCGCTGTCACCGAACTGATAGCAGCGCCAGTAGGAAACCACTACTAATCTCACTTTTGATAAACGTAGTGCTGTTTTTCTGATTCTACTGAAGATTTATTTGAAATCACAGCAAAGCCCATGTTTTCTTTTCAGCAATGCATTTGTTTTAAGATGACCAGATCCGGGATTTCAGAAATCTAGGCAGACACTAGGGGGCAGAAGAGTGGGAAAGTTTTCTGTTTTTCTCTGGAAATGGTTCCAAGTTTGAGGCTAAGTGGTTTCGCCCTTTTTAGGAACTCTTGCCTCATCCTGCCTCCCACATCTTAGGCTTCAGTTATCTTGACCTATCATCTCCAAACTGGTTTTGGGAATTGGAAACCATGGTAGTGTAAAAGTCTGGCAAGTTGTATCAACTTTAAAGCAAGATCTAAAGCTAAAACCAAATGACTCCATTTCTTTTAAACTGCAGGAACAGAAATTCAATCACCTGTTCAAGCACCTGAAACCTACAACCAAATACCTGGGTCCATCGGGCATTATCTGGGTCTAGAAATGGATTCTTAAAAACTATTTATAAATAAGCTATTTTGCAAGTAGACATTAATTCACCTGTGGTGATTCCTGCCAGTGAATTCAGTGTTGTCAACCAGATTTAGAGCTGTGTGTATATTCTACCAATTTACCATGTCCAGATAGCTTGAAACTGTAATCCTGTTATTAACTGTCCACTATAAAATGAAATAAATATTATTACTGCTTATTATAGAAGAAATGAAATATAATATTGCAGAAAGCTGCCGTTACTTTGAGAAATGCTTGAAGTCTGCATGCAAACCATATTATTAGCCCTACTTTTATGAAATACTCAAATAGAGTGCCCAGAAATGGTCTTACTGAATAAAACATACATGCACATGTTTTATTAAATAAATACTTAGATGCTAAAATGAAATGCAACATTAGAGGTGTTGAAAGAAAGTGGTATGATTTTTTTAACAGGGAAATCCTATTCATGTTACAAAAGCAAGCCGCATTTAATTTTAGGAGTTGAATCTTGCAAATAACTAGGAATGATATTGAACTGTCATAGCCTTGTTAACTCAGTAGGACTTCTATCTTTATATTGTAGAATTAGGGGGTATGTTATTCTACATTTGCTTAACTATTGTTCGTCAAATAAGCTGCAGTTAATTGGTCCTTTTAACTCTCAGAATCATAAAATATAATTTTCAAACTACAGCAGTGACTTCACACATTACACATGTCAAAATAAAATGAATGGCATTATATCACAATGTAATTTGTGATACTAGCCATTAACTAATCGAGGGGGGAAAGTATTTCTGAAGAACCATAGTTCTGTTCAGCACTAAGCTGTAATGAAATTTGCTTAGGTTTGAGATTGTATGTCAGTATGGTTGCTTGTTTCTTCTTTACTCTCTGTACTGAATATATTCTTGTATGCTTTGCATTTTGTTCTTTTTTTCCTTTTCTGTCTTGCTTGACTGTATCTAAACCAATCTGGTTACAAATCGACATTGAATATTGTAATAATAAAAACAATCCTAAGACATTTTGCCTAAATTTTAAATCTGGAACATGAGGAGGAGATTGAAGAATGAGGCTAATGTCTAAATCCTCTTTGTTTTGCTCGTATGGCATTTGGATTGCAAGACAAGCTGAGTTCTTTCCTCACTAGACAGAGGCTGAACAATGAGCTCTTCTTAATGAAGGGAGCCTTCATCTTTATATAATTAATGGAATATATTGATGATTGATTCTGTGAAATGAGCACTAGATTCCAAAAAAAGGGCAGCAAAATGGGAACTTTTGACTTGTTGAGAATACTCCTTAATTCTTACATCCACACAGCAGCCACCTTCTGTAAAATTAAATGGTTTAACGTGTGTGTGTGTGTGTGTGTGTGTGTGTGTGTGTGTGTGTGTCCGTCCCCGAGTCCTGTACAAAAGACCAGAGTCACCTGGTTCTCTTCTGTGTTGCTAGAGCTTCCTGTCCTTGTGTTTTTGACTGCTGAGTTCAGAATTGGCAATACAAAAGGGGTTTTCTGGACTGAAAATGGGTTTCACCCATAATGCTAATCCTTAAGAATTTACCAATCATAATGGCATAGGACTGGAATATTTGAGGGACCTCCTTTCCCAGGTTGGATCTACCCATATCCCATCAGATCTGACAGGAAAGGTATTTTACAAGTCCTGTTCACTAAAGAATGGCATCTGGTGGGGACCCAGGAAGAGACCCTTTTCTGCCTCAGAACATAGAATAACAGCATTGGAAGGGACCTTGGAGGTCACCTAGTCCAACCCCCTGCTCAAGCAGGAGAGTCTATTCCAAATGTTAGCCTCTATCTAGGATCAAACTCGCAACCTCCTGATTGTGAGGCGAGAGTTCCACCTCTAGGCCACCCGACCTTTGGAATATCGTTCCTGGTCAGTGAATTAGAAAAAAACTCACGATAGATTGATATTTATGTATACTGTTAGCATCTGCAGCAAGATTACAGGTCGTCCTCGACTTACAGCAGTTCGCTTAGTGGCCGTTCAAAGTTACAATGGCTCTGAAAAAAACTGACTTTTGACCATTTTTCACACTTATGACCATTGCAGCATCCCCATGATCATGAGATGTAAATCCGGATGCTTGACAGCTGACTCACATTTATGACAGTTGCAGTGTCTCAGAGTCACGTGATCACCTTTTGCAACCTTCTGACAAGCAGTCAATAGGGAAACCAGATTCACTTAACAATCGTGTTATTAATTTAACAACTTCAGCAATGCACTTAACAATTGTGGCAAGAAAGGTCGTAAAATGGGACAAAACTCACTTAACAAACTTCTCACTTAGCAACATACATTAAGATTGCAGCAATAAGATTGTAGTTATCTGTTAAGAAAGTAGAAAGTCATTTATATATTTATTAACTTTTCTTTCTTTCTTTTTTTTACACTTTTTTCTTTTCTTTTTATCTGTCTTTTATAAAATGAGAATTCTTAATGAATATTATTCTACCTGGAACTTAAAAGTGGCTTCTACCATTCTGGCCTTTAGGGAGAGTGATGAGCCTTTTCAGTGGTTATAATGAATGGGATGTATGACTTGCATTCATCTGCTGTGTTTTATGTTTTGTGTTTGAGTTTTAGTAGTATATGCAATTCTATGTTTTGCTATATTTAGTCGTCTTGCTGCTCAGTGACAGATGTGAGATGGGAGGCTATATACATATAAAATAAATAAAATACCGTATTTATTCGAATATAACGCGCACACGTGTATAACGCGCACCCCTAATTTTTGGTTAAAAATGGGTATAAAT
>JAOYMU010000001.1:69581965-69593946 GCA_025802295.1 Psammodynastes pulverulentus | reverse complement strand
GGAGCTCGGCTCGGCCGCGCATGCGCGCGCGCGTCACGGAGCCGGTGGTGACGTCAGCCGGATTTCACCGCTGATCATATGCAAACCATGATTCCTTTCTTTACCTGTATAAGTTGTTGCAAAAGCAATTTTTGAGTGAGAGTTTGGATCTACTCAAGTGTTTTTCCCAGTGTTGTGACATTTATTTTGATTTTTATATGTTTTTAGCTAGTCAGTACTGAAGTGACACTCTTTTCCTGCAATATATATTTTTCCTCTCTGCCTCTTTTTACAATTGTTACTCGGAGAGATCATGGTTTCATTGTACTGCTAAACAACAGGTGTTTCAAAATGCAAAGGAATGGAAGTTCAAGCATATGAAAGCATGCACTAATTGTTTAGGTTTTAAACTTGATTATTATATACAACCACAAACATTTAAAAAGGCTGAATTTGGAGCAGACAGCCCTAGGGCTATAAGATGGCCTCAAACAGCTTCTATGTCTTGTACAATTAACAAATTTTATTTTAGTGTTTGATTTGTGTTCATGCATTAAATACAGTGGTTTCCTCAATTTACTCTAGTTTGGGTGCCATTGAGCACGAACTATGCTTTTTTTCATAGGGGAGAGAGATCTTCATTTCCTATTACATTTCACATATCAGAAAAAAAACCAAAATGCTTTCCTTCCACTCTGACAAATCAATTGTCTTTTAGATCACTCACATTAAGTGAAATAATATGATTTTTGTTTTATTGGCTTTTAATTTTATAATCAGAATGCCAACTGAACCATAAATGTATTGACCTGAAATCAGTTTTTTATTTTGTTACCTATGATAGGTTGGGCTACATTTCTGTTGTCAGTTAACAGCATAGCTCCCTGCATACTGATACCAAAATATCTTACCGAACTAAATATGAGATCCTCCCAAATCACAGGATACTGGTAGTCCTTGAATTATGACTGCTCATTTAACAACCATTCAAAGTGACAGGGGCCTCTGAAAGAGTGCTTTACAACTTGTAAAACATTTCCAACCTTTGTAAAATGTCATCCTGCCAACCCCACATGATCTGAGTGATTGATAACCTGCTCGCACTGACGACTGGTTGGCAAGTGCCCCACAATTATGTGATTGCCATTTGCAATAGTCTCTGCCAGCTTCTCCAGAAAGTTAATAGGAATTGGAGCCCAATGATAAATGTAGACAGAAGTAGGCAGGATCATCTGTTTTTGATAGTTCATTTTTTTTCCATGATATAAACTCACTCCAACCAGGCAATCTTCTTTTATAGGGCATGAATCAAGATCAGCTGGTTTACTGTGAATTAAAGGATTCCACCCTCAGTCACTATTAAAGTCAATTTGCAAATTCTTCTGAATTGGGACACTGAACTCCCACCTTTGGAAATCCTGAACTCCTAGAGATTTTCTAACACCTTGATTGATTAATTAGAGATGAAAATTGTCTTTTTACTGTAGCAACAATGAATACAAAATGTTTGGGGATAAACAGGGTTTTCAGACTTCTTTTTTTTTAATTACTACCCTACATTTTGTGAGGAAAATTTTACTGAATACTTTTCTACTGGTGCTTTGAATTCTGTTTTGTTTCTCTTCCCAAGACAGATGCAAGACATAATTAATTTTGGAAAGATAGAATGGCAGGGTATTTCAAATATTGCTCCCAAGTCTGCCCATGGAAAAGAAATGAAAACCAACCAGTCCCTTAGGCTTTTGAGACAATTGAGTAGCTCTGGTGGCTGCCTATCAATCTAAATCTTAAAAGCTATTATCTCCTTCAGAATCACTTTAACAGCCACTCTGTTTTATCTGGAATTACAAATCAAGGTACTTCATAATTCTTGGTAATTCTGCCAGAGGAGACTAGATGCAGGTTGGTTGTTTTTTTCAGGACTTTCATCCTAATGCCACCTTGGGAAAAAAAAACCTGAAATAATTAGTCATATAATTCTTTTTTGACTAATATAGATTGGGTTGACCTGTCTTATTGCCAGTAGCCTAACGGCTTCATCTTTATTGTTAGGAATTGAATGTAATAAACCATATGAGATCAAGAAGCAGCTGTTTTTATTTTATTTCCCTGTCCTTGAAACTTCCCCTCCCTAATAGAAACTGAATTTTTCTATGAAGTGGCAGATTGAGTGATAATACAATTATTTTCACATTTCTGTCTTGTCTTTCTTTCAGCCTAACAATTCACTTTTTAAAAACCACAGAGTTGCCAAAGGTTTGCTCCCTTTTTCTAAGCCACCAACTCTTCATCCCATGAGCATTTCATGTCATGTCTCATATGGCTTGTTGTTACTGCATTTCTCGATAGATGAGGCATCATGGAACTACAGCCCAACAATACATAAATGACATTGTCCATTCAGATGTGAGATATGTTAAATGGATAAAAGAGAATAGGTTAAGACCAACCTATAGCATAATCCTATCCATTTTCTTCCAAATTGATTCTCAGCAGAAATTGCTCTCAAAGAAAGTAGTCATGGACATAGGCTTTTGCAGCCTCAGTTTGCTTTTATGATTCAGCAAAGTTTTGGATCCAGTTGCCCTGGGTCTCTTAAATCACCGTGAAAACTGTGTTGGAGAAAGAATTGTGAGGCCAAACTTGTGGATCTAAAACTGTATTGTCTTCAGCCATTAAATTCTATAAAAGATTTTCAACATTCATTGCTTTGTGAACCACTACTATTTGCTATTACTATGCATTATTTTGATAAATACAGGCTGTTACCATGCATTATTCTGATATACACACATACATGCACACATTTTCTGTCTCTCTGTCTCTGTCTCTGTGATACTGGTTTTGGTCTCTACGATGTCCAGAAAATGTAAATTTAGTATTATGCAATCAATTCTATAGGGATGGGTAACCAGTAATTCCGAGACATTGCTGAATTATAATTCTCGGCTGCAACTAGTGTGGCCCATCGTGACCAAGTCTCCACTAGAGTAAGGCTACTGTATCCTAGAAGAAGATAGCAACAATCCATTTCCAAGAAATTTTGCCAAGAAAACTATAGAGACATGTCCATGACGTTACCAGAAGATATACTGAATATTAAGTAGGCTTTAGTTATACAATTATTTTTATGTTGGGTGTGCAAGAAAGACCCAATAAATCGTTATCAGATCATCGTCATCTCCTGTTTCTGGAGGATTCTTCTTAATAGCAAATATAAGAAAATGGTATGGATAATAAATGGATTTTTATTATAATATTTATTATCCATTTATCAAACAACCAAGATGCATGTGATAAGGCAGAAATAGATCTCAATAGAACAGAGTATACTGTATTTCTAAAAGATCCAGAAATTCTGTTTGATGTTCAGAGAAAAATTAGAGGTGTTAGTGCACAGTTTTTGCTTTTCAACAAATAGAAATTGCTTGGCTTTGCAGGAACCATAACAAATGTTCTCTTTTTTTCAGCTGTAGTCTACAATTAAAACATGCTCTGTAAGCTTGTGTCTTCTTTATTTTTAAGAGACGACCCTAGATTCACTTGTGTATTAACAGTGTCATTATTTAATATTACATGTTACATTTCACCAGATTAACAGGGGCCAACTTTGCATATTGGTTTTCATCCATTTGTACTGTTTGTGAAGTATGTGAGGCAAAAAGGCATTACAGAAAGTTGTATTGTGTTTTTAAGCCTCAAGTACAGATACTTAGAAAAAAACATGGATACCACAGTTATTCTTACTATTATGAATAAAAGAATTTTGCCTAACATTCTCAAAGGCCTATTCAATTAGCCTATTTAAGCATTAATGTTTTTATGTACCATGTTTCAAAATATACACAAATTTGTACACATAAAACAAGCAGGATACAATTCTTCAATAAGAATAATGAAAACTGTGTCCTGTTAAAACATGAACACACCTTATTCAATTGCAGGAAATATCATTTTTAATATTAAACTATTGATACTTTTAATAATAGATCCAAATACTGAGCAGTGATTTTCCTACCAAGGAATCTCAAATGGTATTTAAAAGCTAGCAAAGTTTAGTGAACACTGGACTATTGTAAGTTTATGCCAGAATAATGATTATGAACAGATTGAAAGGTGCTGCTTTTGGACAATAGAAATTATAACCAAATCAGATCAAATCAATAAATAATCTTACAGTACTAGAGCTATTGTTATACTAAAGATATAGCTCCATCTATAGGAAATAAGATGATACTGCTGCATATAAGCTACCTTTTCTCAACTCAGCCCTGCTTTCAATCAGAGCTGGGACACCAAGATATGGAGACAGAAAGAACATTCCTGCTGGGAGAGTTTGAGCAATCCTCCTTCCAATTTGCCTCAGAGACCAGGGAGGCCTTCAAATAAGGAGCTATCTATGGCAAGACTGGACAGGTAGCAGCAGAAGGACAAGATAGGCAGCCTTATCTTGTCTTGAGAGACTTGAACTTAAATGTTCCTTCCTGTTCAGTCTTCAATGCTATTTAATCCTCGTGAGGTTGAGACTGGTCACTGATTGTCTCATCCTCTGCTTTTTGTGGTTTTTTCCCCCCGTTTTGGCCTAATTTATGTCACTGAGCCAGATAATTGGCAATCTGTGTACCTTCTTTTATCCAGCAGCTGCATTGAAGACTTTTTAAAAGCCAACTTTCTACTTAATACATTTTTCTTCATGTCATATGTATATATCCCGGCAATCTTTCATTTTTGTTATATTTCTTTAAAAATCATCCACTCTTCTTCTGGAGGTAAATCAAGAATTTCTTAAACTTTCTACAAGGCTTGGCTCTTAGCTACCAGTAACACAGTTAGCTAAGCGTGCTCCATATCGTTATCCTTATTCTACTTTTGCCATTAATTGACAGATTTTTTTAAGGTTTCTTTTATGACTCCCAACGAGTTTAGGAATTTTGATGGAGACTAAACAAAGCCTGGTGGCATCGCTTTTATTTAACAGAGCTGATTTCACATCTTTTTTTTTTCTCTGCCCATACCCTTCTTTTTTAACTCTTGGTTTCGGTAAGGTGTAGCTTAATTTTTTAATGGTATGAATTGAATATTTGGTTTCAGTGTTCACTGGTGTAGAATTATGTTTGACCTTCATTTTTAGTTTTTGTTGATAGAATATTATTCACCACATTTTCTTTAAAAGAAAAAAAGTAAGCTAAATTTTCATTGGTTTGGGGTTGCCAGTGTGAAATTGGAAACAGTCATTTGTTGTGCATTGCCTACTTTGACTGTTTTGCTTCTGTTTCATAGGTCGATGCTGGTTAGATGCCCTGGAATTGGCCTTGCGCTGCTCCAGCCTCTTTAGGCTAAGTGCTTCTAAGCAAGCGAAGGATGGAGATCTTAATTGCTCAAATGATTCTTCACACGCTGGGCTGTACAACTTGCTCCACACAGCGACAGTGTCAGATCAGGAATTTTTCCAGTAAGAATGAGCTTCTTTCAACTGTATATATTCTGATGTTGGAAATGCTTCTTACATAGAAGTGGTTTTTTTTCCCATTAATCCACTGTTATCTCTTGTCTACTTAGTCAGACTATACTAGAGTGATTTTTTTCCCTTATGAAAAAGAAAAATGAAAGGATAAATAGGATAGACTTGGGGAAGGAAGTCAGCTGCATCGTTGCTTCTCCATAGTATAAATGTCCAGAATTTTCTCTTTTAGCAAGTTGCACCAAAAATGTTACACATGTATATTCAAAGGTGACACTTCTAGCAAAGAATGCATATATTTGCAACCTTAGATGGAATCCGTTTAGTTTCTTCCACTAATAAAATTGCTTCTGGCACTTGAACTTGAACAAAACATATGGTCATCTAAACAATATGCTTTGTTGTATTTTTGGTATTATATTTTCTGTAATAATGTTAGAACGTACCATCCACTTGCTGCTTTGGAATCAGTTCTGGATGATGTATTCATCCACCATTTCCCAGGTCTGTGTTGCCCACGCTAGCAAGAATTGATAATGGCCATTTATTTAGATCAGGCAATTATTTTTCCCACATGGCCACACAGAAAACTGGAACTGTTGTGGAGGGCCAAACTAATAGGGGCTGCTGCCGCCACTGCAGCTGCCGCCACCGTGGCCATTGCTGTGGGCCACACAAAAATAGCCAAAGGGCCAGATGTAGCTCGTGGGCCATAGAATGCCCAGATCTCATTTAGGAGGCTATAAAAACACTTCAGGAATAAATGAGGAGAGACTAAGGCTTTCAATCTAAAATAGCACCACATTCAAAAACAGCTTTCTTCCGAATCTTAGTGACTAAGGAATGACAATAGAGAATTACTTTTGCTTTTGTCTCTTTTTCTGGATTCTCTGAAGTAACTTGCTTGACCACTTTGGATGCTGACCTCCTTGGTCTGATCTAGCTATGCATCTGCAGCATTCAAATAAACCTTCACAATATAATCCAGAAAGTGCATGTTCAGACAGCTGATCTTCCAGAATATCTAACCATTCTAGATGTATCAGTTAAGGTATCATGGCTGGGATAAATCCTCCAATTAAATAACGTCTCCTTAAGAAAGTAAGCTAATTAAGCTGACATGATCTCATTATGTGGTTACTTAATTACACTTAATGCTTTTTCAGATTATTTAAACTGGTCTTGAAGGGAAGAGTGAGTCGCAGATATTATGATTTAAAGAATCAGTCATTCATTGTTGAATCGTTTTGCTCCTCAGTGTTTATTGCGCTTTTGTGTTGGTTAATTACTTTCTCTCAGTTCAGACCGTTTTGAATGAGAAATGGAGATTAATACACCCCTTGTTTGCTTGTTATTATTGCACATTATTGCGTCCCGTCCAAATGGTTTGGATATTTCCCTAATAATGAAAGTTTCCTATTGATGATGAAGAGTCCTGCTGATAAAGGGATTCTTTCCACAGCGTTTTGTTTTCATAGTTTGGATTACGTCTTACTACATCTATTTTATGATTCTAAATTATCTTATTTCATTATCTATCATAAGGTGCTAGATCATTCCCCACTCCTATTATATTGTTACCCATATCAACAAATATACTACCCACTTGCTTTGGAGGATTCATCTGTTTTCGTTTAGTGAGGTTTATGGTTGTTAATGCCTATCTGACCATTAGGCAGTCACCAGCTCCATATTTCAAAGCAGGTGGAAGTTCTAAAATAAGGATGTTTGGTCAATAAATTGCCATGGAGACAGTCTTCTGAAATAGGGGGCATGCCTATATATTCCGTGTTGTGTTCATATTCTGAGAGATGCTTCCTTCAAATTCTGGCAACATGTTATATAGTTATAATAATTAAGGAGGATCTGGATAAAGATTTTATTTTTTCTCTGTCCTGTTCCAATTATAGCAGTTTTTCTTTATTGTGAGATGCAAAGATTTCTCTGAGCCTAAAGAATCAGTCATCAACCATCTTTTGCAGATGAAAGAAATGTAAATATATCATGTTGAAGGAAATGATTCATTCTAATGATTAATAGCTTGAGTTAAGAGCCAAGAAGTACCCAGTTCCGCTCTTAATATTGGTTATGAAACCTGTCAATAGTCCTAGAGACAAATAAAGTAGGATTGAATTTCAGAAGTTGTTCTGCCAGCTTATAAAAGTAGACTCGAAATACGTCCTCTGTAGCTATGTAAATTTGCTACCCAGCATAGCATGCAGATTTACCATGGATTTTCGTGTAACTCGTGGGAATCAACTCCATCTAGAACAGGGCTGTCAAACTCCCGGCCTGTGGGCTGGGTGCGTCACACACTGGCCATGCCCACGCCCGGTTTAGTGAAGGGGAGGGAAGTCCCGATATGTCACATGATGCTGCCGTGACGACATGAGTTTGACACCCCTGAACTAGAAGATGAGAATCTTCTTACATCTTAGGAAAAGCTGAGAGGCGATGATTTGGCATATTATCTTAAATGAGATACATACTGTATGATTAAGAAAATCAAGCTTACTGTATCTTGTATGTTTGAATGAGCATTTCTTCTCTATTATTTTCTCCATGTATCACAGTATCATCATGAAAAATATGTTCTCTAAAAAAGTTAAGTGTGTAGGAATTTTTAAGAATCTTGATTGCATGTCTAGAAAGCAGTAAATTAGTCTATGACATGCCCATAAATATTCCACCTTTCTTTAAGTTTGTATGATAGTTTGTATGGTCTTGACACAGAGATAAACCTACTATACTAGATTTTTAATATTGAAATGCATTGCTATTTTAAAAGAAATAATAGATTCTAAACTGCTCCTAGTCAAAGTTTTCATATGCATATATTCTGTGTTATTCATGAGATTTTATGTTAGGTAAGGAGGGAGAGTCCAGATATGAAGTTTCCCACCATTATTTCTTTTCCTGACCAGAGAAAATCCATTAAGAAAGAAAAATGCAATAATTTTTGGCTGGAAAATGTTAGGAGTGCCCATCTATAAATACGCAAAGCCATTATCCACTGTAATTCTTTTCTAAGATGCATCAAAAGTAAAGGCCAACTCAGCTAATATAAATAAATGTAGGCCCATTGAACTACTGTAAATATATAGCTTGGCTTAAAGTCAGAAATCACTATATTTGACAAGCGTGTGACTGTAAACCTTCATAGCAAAACCTTTCAGACTCTGGGGGAGCTTTTATGAAGGCAATCTTACCAATTGCACGTTTTCAGGAGTGATTAATCTTTTTCCATTTTTCGTTCGTGGCTTTGGCTTAGCAAACACTGGAGTTAAATAATGGGGTATTCACAATGTTCTGTCCTTTATGCTTGGATATTGGTATAGAATGGTCAGATCAAGCTTGAATTCAGAGCAGGACTAGTCCAGCAAGAGGGAGATGGCAGTGAGGAAAAGAAGGGCCAGATATAGATGGTTGCTAAAAGAAAGCTTTATATTTAGCTTCACATTCACAAATGGTCCTTGTTCTGTTTTGTTTTATGGTGCCTTATTTATTTCCATGCGCCCACATTTATGGCCCAGGATTTTAGGCTCAAGTGATCATCATTTGTGATGTTCCCAGACAAATTCCAACAGGCAAAGTCGAGGGAGAAGCCAGATTTGTTGTGATTCAATTTAACAACCACAGCAAAAAAAGTTCATAATATTGGGCGTGATTCACGTAACATCCATCTTGCTTAGTTCGGCTCCTAGTTTTCGTTAAGGACTAACATCCAGGAGGGGTGGGATGGGGAAACGACTTTGTGGTATTAACCAAAACATAAGATTTTTCTCAAGGAATTTTCTCCAGGGAGTATTTGCTGTAATGCTCAGCCCCGCTTCTTGACGGAATAAACCTTCTATTTTTCAGAGGTTCTAAATGTTTTGAAATTAAAACAGTATAACCATCTGTTTGTTTCAGTCTTAATGATTCGGCTCTGGAAAACCATCACTTGGAGAACGATGCTTTTTCAGACAAATCTGAACGAGACAACTTAGAAGAGTCTGAAAATGAATTGCATGAGAATAGTCGGAAGACAAATGAGAGCGAGAGTGATCAATCTGAAATCCACGGGGAGTTGCCTCAGGAAAAGAAAGGGACGACCTACCTAGAACAGAACTATGAAGAATTTGGAGAGGTAATTGCTCATTTGATTTATCTACTCACAATGTTTGCCTTGTGTTTGCCATTAACGCATTCTCTTGCAACAGAAAATTGTTCTGTATTACAGGAAGTCCTAAGTTAGTGGCCTCTCATTCAGCTATTGTTCAAAGTTATGATGGTGCTGAATGAGTGGTGGTTATGACTGTTTCTCAAAGTTCTGGCCATCCCAGCACCCTGCAGCCACATGATCATGATCAGGGCACAAATGGCTTACACTTGCGATAGTTGCAGCATCCCACAGTTGTGTGATTACAAATTCCAACCTTCCCTGCTGACTTTAAACAAGCAAGGTCAATGGGGATAAGGCTGCCCCACCAGTACCCTCACTCAGCACATCTTCACTCACACCATGCCTCTTTGGCAATCTGCACACTCTCGCCTCAACTAAGGAATAGGACAGTGTTTTAGAGAACAGCAGACATCTCCAAATAGCACAATTTAGATGCTGGCTTGGAGAGAGAACGGGACTCCACTTGGAGAAGAAGTAGGATATGCAACTTGGAGAACAGCATGAGGCAGTGAAAGTCTGCAGGGAGCATAGACTAATTTAAAGATTAGCATCAATTTATTTCCCCAGACATTGATGAAAAACAGCAGGAAAGCTACAGGTAGTCCTTGACTTACATCCACAATTGAAGCCAACATTTCTGTTGCTAAGCAAGGCAGTTATTAAGTGAGTTTTACCCCATTTGTGACCTTTCTTGCTATAGTTGTTAAGTGAATCACTGCCATTGTTAAGTTAGTAACACTTATTGACTGCTTGTCAGTGGACTGCAAACCGTCATAAATGCATACAAATTTTGATCACATGACCATGGAGATATTGCCATGGTCATAAGTCACTTTTTCAGTGCTGTTGTAACTTTTGAATGGTCACTAAATGAATGGTTGTAAATCGAGGACTACTTGTACTCTTTCACCTCCTTTGAGAAAATATAATCCCAGTTTTCTTAAAAGTCTAAAATTTGTAGATATATATATTCATGGCAATCGCATATAGCCTAAATAAAGTTTTAAAAAGAATTCATTGAAGAATATTAAAATATATATAAATATGTATGCCTTCCTCTACTAGTTTAAGCTACTGGTATTTTAATTAGGTAGTTGACTTCCTTATTACTCATAGACAGATTAGGCAAGGTGGTAACAATTCTGTTAAATTGATGGAGTAGTGACATATTAGAGTTGGAAAAAAATAGGCACGTATTTATCTTCAAGTCTTCTTTCGTACAAAAAGGACTTGATTTAACACTCCATTTAGATGTGCATGTGTGTTGGTATGGAATACCAAGATGTATGCCTCCATAAAAATGCAAATGCAGATTGGTGTAAGTGCTGGCAGTTATCAATTTGCATCATAGCTTATAGCAATGTTACAGGCACCTGAAATTTCCTTTATCTTTGGCGGATCAAGATGGAATGGTAAATATTCGAAATCAATAAGAGAAAGAAAGGTTTCATTCCTCACTGTAGACATGTTTCCTTTTATCGAACTGAGTTCTGTTGTTCGGCACGTGCCACAGTGCTTAAATACCTGCAGTAAACTTGCTCAGGGAGCAGCACTTTGCCGATCAATATTGGTGCGAGAGATGTGCAGGCTTGTTCTAGTCAGGCTGGCTGCTTGAAGCTTTATAATTCCTTGGCTTGAATCCAAATTTCACCTTCTTTTGCAAAAAAAAGAAAAGAAAAGAAAAACAGGAAGAACTGCCTTCTACAACCTGATCCCTTTAGATATACTGGATTTCAGATCCCATTATCTGTAGCCCAGCAACGGTCTACTCTGGCAGTTCTTAAGAACACCTGGCTGAAGTCCAACTCTATAGAAGGCACCAGATTAGGGAAGACTGGGACACGTGCCTTGGAAGTTTTCCACAGCAAGGGCTTTGCCTGTAACCACCCTGTTGTCAAAGCTAAGGTTGTAGCACGTTGGGTGAATAAAACAAATTGCTCAGTTACAGTTTCTAGCAAATCTTCTTGCTCTAAAAACTCACTTTTATTACGAATGTTGGACTCTGTCCTCAATAATGTATGTTTCTGTGGAGTTTTATGGCTGGTGTTAAAAAAGCATCATAAGTGAGAGATGCTTGGATTTGCATAATGTGTTATAGGTAGTTCTCAACTTAAGATCGGTCACTTAACAAACAAACATAGCTATGATGGACTTCAAAAAAAAACTACCTATGGCTCACCCTCAAGTTAACACTGTTACCGCCCCCCTTCACATTATTGCATTTTGGGTATTTGGCAACGAACTTCTATTTACAACTGGTTACACTATTCCATGGTCATGTGACCACAATTTGCAATGGTTTCTCCTGTGAGTTGCGATGACATCCAGGAATGGGTTAACTCTTCTGCTTCCTAGTTCAGACAGAGCAGTTGCAAA
>JAOYMU010000001.1:69503998-69515455 GCA_025802295.1 Psammodynastes pulverulentus | reverse complement strand
CTAACTGCTTGCCTTGATCTGCTATGTTGACTGCTAGCTAAAAAGGTTCACAAAGGAAATTCAAACCCAAACAGTTTTTCTAGCGTGTGCCAATATGATGACTAAGATCAGTTTTGACAGATCCTGATTCCTGAGCAACTTTATGGGAAGAGATATTTCCTGAGGTATTCTGGCCTCAAAATGACCACCAAACCTCAAAGTCAATGTCTATGTTTCTCTTTAGAACAGTGTTATTAGTAGCAATATTTGCATCCTTCATACTTCGGATTTGTAACTTTCCCCCTTTCCTTGCCCCTCTATGCTTTAACCCAAGCCTTTGCCTCCACAATAGAATATACCTAGAATAACAATTGCTTGGCAAATTGAAAATGGACTTAGAGATGCTGTAAGAAACATGGTTTTGAGACACATAGTTAGAATATAGGAAAACACTTCTGACCTTGATATTTGCCTCTTAATTATCTGCTTTTTTGCCATTCTATCCCTTAAAGTGAGCTTTATAAAGTAACTGCAGCCTTTAAAGATTAACCCCCCCTCCCAAATATGATTTCATTGAGACCAGGAAAGTTTTGTGGAGTTGTTCTTATTGTGCATCCAAGTGTTTGTAGCAAATATTGGTATATTCCTTTTAGAATCAAAATACAAAACAGGTTAAAACAGAAAATTTTATACTTCTGCCCCAAAAGGTAGAATGTTCTTTTACAGTTACTATTTTAAAATTATTATTTTCTGTTGCATTGCCCTGGCCCTAGTATCTTCTGCAACTCCCATAAGGATTCCTTCAGAATTCCCTAGCAGAATGCAAACTAATTCCACACCATCAATTATTTCACACAAAAAAAATACAAACATTTCAGAAGAACATTTTTGCTTCACATTCTTTCCTTCCATGATTACCTGGAAAGACATGCTATTTTGCATGCTATTTTGGATGAGCTTTATAAAGAAACATATTGCACAAACTTTCTTAAAAGTTAACAACTTTATCAGTAGTAGTTTGCCACTTACAGATCCGGTCAACAAATAACACTAAACTATAATGTGGTTTTTTTTCATACTGGCTTTTACAGCCGCTGTCAGTGTAGTGCCGTGATGGCAAATCTATGCCATGCAGAGCCATCTCTCTGGGCATGCGAGGGGTCACTCATTGCTCTTCCAGGTTCCAGCGCACTGGCCAGCTGGTCCTCACGCGCATCGGAGTGCCGGAAACTGGAGGAGGAGCCATTTGGGGCGCATGTGCACGTCGGGAAGATGATCTTGGGCCACCTGGTCTTCCGGTTTCTGGCACGCATGCTGCCTGGAACAGCTGCCCGATGTGTATGCGCATGCCGGAAACCAGAAGATCATCTACTCTTCCGGTTTCCGGCACGTGCATGTGCTCCGGCTAGCTGGTCTTCACACGCACCAGAAACCAGAAGACCAAGTGGCCGGTGCACATGTACGTGCCAAAGACCAGAAGAGCAGCCATCTGGCGCACACATGTGCATCGGGTGGCTGTTCTTCCAGTTTCTGGCACACGGTGCAGCACTCAGTGCCGACATTGAGTGTAGTTCACCAACACTGGTGTAGTGGCAATGAGCTTCCAGGCTAACAGTGGCAATGAGCTTCCAGGCTATATAATAGATATCCTGATGTTTTGCCAGCAATTGTGTTTAGCATTTTCAGAGGCAAAGTAGTCTGCTGTGCAAGTATACTTCTTGTCAGGTTACAGGCAGCTGCGCAGAAATTGAATGAGCTCACTTTACTTTTGAAGATGCTAGTCACAGATGCTGGCAAAATGCCAGAATATCAGATAATTGGACCACAGCCTATTCGCCTGGACATTCATGCTATGATATTTGTTTGCTTTCAACTTAGCATGTGATACATGATTTGTTCTTTCTCTCTTTTTTCTAGTAGTGTCAAAAACAGAATGGAATCATCTTACGTTGAAATTTAAGGTTTAAGTAGAATCTGACAAACAGAAAGGTTGCTTAAAATTTATTGGGTGCACTTTGGAATCCACTGAATAAATTTCATTATGTTTCTCTGATTATCTGTTTAATCTGTAGAAAAAACCAATTTGCTATGTTGAGTCAAATTTTATGTTATTTTTAATACTTTGAATTACAACAGGTCATCCTTTTTTTAAAATTTTCAGGTACAGAGCTCTAACAAACCTGCAGTAAGGATTAAAACTTCTCACATGGAAAGTGAGTAGATCAAATAACTCTTTTGCAGATTATCGTCCAATAAATCACATTGAACACCATTTGTAACTCAAGTGCAAAAAAATATGTTATTGACAATTAAATTACATTTTCAATTGTTGATAATTTAAATTAATCTCCTAAATCAAATAAACAGCAAAAGAAGCCTCTTAAACACGTATATAAATGATGCACTCATTGGACATCATATTAAGAGTGACATCATGATTCTGTTCGGAGTGCAAGGGGATACTTAAATGTCTCAATCACCTTGAAATATTCTTGAAGTATTAATTCCATCTAGTATTTTTTTAAATTGTTCGTACTACTAGTTGGATTCTCAGTTCCTATAAATCGTGAATCCCCAATCCCCGGATTGTGGTCCACTCTTGGGCTGTGAGTTGTTCAGAACTGGGCTGCAGAAGTGGTGGGTGACTGTGCATGTGTGCGCATGCTCTCCATTTGCACAAGTGGCAAACGCGAGTGTCTACCACTCGCGCAAATGGAGATGGGTGCACTTGGTGGCAGCTCACACATAACCATCCACTCTCCCCCTGCTGGTCCGCAAAGCCAGAAAGGTTGAGGAACTGTGCCATATGTACAACTCTGCTCATAGCATGTCCTCCCTGTTGCATTTTTTTAAACTTCTATACTTCCCCAGGAAAAGCTGTTTTAGAAGTCTGACGGTCTTCCAGAATAGTGGAGATTGTTGTTGAGAACTAAATGAGGAAGCTGAAATTTGTATTCAGGTTGCCTCTTTTCAGAGAACAGATCCTGATGATGATGATCATGATGATTATGATAGTGTAGAAATTGACATAAGGGCTGAATGCTGAGAATTCTGCACATAGAAGCAAGGAGAGGCAAGGAGGCTTTTCACTGAGATGGAATACCTGCCTCTATTAGCTTCTGCATCCTGCCTTGTGCATGTGGAGATAAAGCAGTACACTCACATAGTGCATTCTCTGATTTTTGCTGTGTAGTGGAATGTTATGTGGATCTGTGTATGTGCTGCAGCTGCTGCTCTTGTGCGATAATCTCAGCCAAATTTATAGCTGCAGGTTCCTAACTATAATAGAGTTAATTTGTAGCATCTCTTAATTGCAAATTATAATTGCAATTTAGGGTGGAATTCACCTTAGTAATCATACGTAGTTTATTTTGATAAAGCTAGTGATCTGAAATATATGATTCCAAATAACTCAATGTGAAAATGAATATTTGGTGCTGGAACATCACTTTAAAGAACTGGAGGAAAAATTGTTCTGTTAATTTTGTTCGTTCTGAAAAGGGTTTGGGTAATTTGAACAGCCCCTTCTTTGTCTTCTCTCTGGCTAGGAAAGATACTTTTATTCTAACAAGCTAATATCCCATTAGTGCATTTTTAAAATTATTTTTTGCAGTTTGTTATCTTTATCCCAATTGTTGTAACCTATCTTAAATGCCATGAATTGGGGGTTGTTGTTATTGTTTGTCCTATAAGGTAGTCCTTGACTTACAGTTCATTTAAAGTTATTGAAATGGTTAGTGACCATTCAAAGTTACTGAAAAGCACTGGAAAAAAATGACATGCTTTTCACAACTGTTGCAGCATCCCCATGGTTTTATGGTCAAAATTCAGATGCTTGGCAAGTGGTTCATATTTATGACGGTCGCAGTGTCCTGGAGTCATGTGATTTCCCCCTTCTGACAAGCAAAGTCCATGGAGATTACAGATTCACTTAATAACCATGTTATTAACAAATGCAACGGTTCACTTAACAACTGTGGCAAGAAAAGTCGTAAAATGGGACAAACTCGCTTAACAAATGTTTCACTTAGCAACATAAATTTTGGGTTCAATTATGGTCATAATTCAAGGACTACTTGTACTTTTTTTTTAAAAAAAGAAGGAATGCATGCTTTTGAAAATTAAAAGTTCAGCCAATGCAGCCGAAAACCAAATATATACATTGAAGAAAAATGTGACATTTGTCCTGAAGGTCATTAAATCTGAATTGCAGTATAAGTATATAAGCATGTGAACCATGTAAAATTCATTTTTTAAAAATCTGACATTTTTTTTATTGCATTACAGCATTGGAGAAGGTTTATTTTCAAATAAAGGACATGATGCGATCAAATTATTGGAAAACACTTATGAGGAAATGCGGCTTATCGGACAATGACATAGACAACATAAACCATGATAATGTTCAAAATTCTGATGAACAGCATTATCAGATGTTAAAAACTTTGCGAGACAGGAATGGAGTTGTTGCTGCTTTTCATAAAATATTTGCTGGACTTGAAGAAATGAAGCTTTATGGTATTTATGAAAATCTAATAAATGAACTAAAAAGCAAAGATTTAATAATAAAGGAGACTGAAGACTAATGTAGCTTTTCTTTATTTTTGACTATGCAAAAACCGGACAGAAAAGTCTGTCTTTTTATGCATCATTTTTATTTTAGTGCATGTTCCCTTGGCTGAGGATGTGTAAACTGACAACACAGTTGTTGAAAGAAATGTGGATCCCATTTGGGAAATGAAATGCTGCATATCTGAGTGGGTAAATTTTGCAACGTACAAACTTTACACTGGATAATGCAGGAACCAATAAGAGCTTGGTCAGTGTTTGGACATTACAGGTTTTTGTGCGATTCTGTACTGTCCTCTATAAAAATGCTATTGTGACCAAAATTCAGTGTTCAATATTACGTGAACTGCTCACATGTAGCAGGCTGAAGCTGGATATAATAGTTTTCTACGGAATCAGAATCATGTAACCTGTTGGGTTAAGTGGAATTTGACTATGTAAAACCTCTTGAAATATAATCCACTGGAATCAGGCTGGAACTGTGTTCGCGTTTGCTACTGTAGTACGGAATGACTGATGGATTGTAGTATTTCATTTGTGATCTTATATACAAAGAGATACCGAACGTGTGCAGTGTCATACTATGTAACTTTTTGTACATATTTTCTAATAAAAAAATCAGTTCTGATTCCTTTATTGTGTATGTCAATGGGAAACGGACCAGGGAATGAAATGAAAATGGAGTGGAGCAAGGAATAATTTTAAATAGTGTGGATAGCACTTGTACATTTCCAAGAATTCCACATAGTTTCACATACCACGTGAAGCTATGATTTGTTAAATAAGCTGTAGTGATCTGCATAGTCACCATTATTGGCTTCATACCGTATGCTACTGTGAACACAAACCAGATTACTGTTTACTGTAAATCTTGTCATCTATTAAATTTATTTCTAGGACACAATTTCATTCTTATACGCTAAGCACCATACATTTCTTAGTTTTTATAATTACTCTTAATTTTGGAAGAAAATTATACCAATTACAAAAAATGCACAATATGAAAAGTTTTAGAATATTATACCATATATGGGATATTATTTGGGTCCAGTTGTATCATAACCCTGACAGATGTTCTGTCAGCAGAATAAATTATTATGCCTATTAATACTCTGCACACAATTGAAAACTATCCTGAATGCTTGGGGGGAAACCCTGAATCAGAATTGAAAGGTGCTAGGAAAAACCTAAAACTTTCACTGAATACAGGTAGTTCTTGACTTACAACAATCAATTAGTGACCATTCGAAGATACAACGGCACTGAAAAAGGGATTTATGACCATTTTTCACTTGCAGCATCCCTTGGTCACGTGATGAAAATTCAGATGCTTGGCAACTGATTCATATTTAGGATGGTTGTAGTTACCTGGAGTCATGTGATCACCTTTTGTGACCTGATAAGCAAAATCAATAGGGAAACCAGATTCACTTAGCAACTTCTCTCTAGCAGGGTGTGTATATATTACACACTCTGTTACAGAGAGGTTTCCTGAAGATGGGCTCCAGCACGAGTAACAGAATGTGTAACATGTACATACTCTGCTAGAGAAAAGTTCCCTGAGGATGGGCTCCAGCATGAGTCTGACAGCTGAGATTAAACCTGATGCTGGTGATCAACCCAGATTGGATCTTGCAACATTATCATGGGACATATATATCCGCCTTCATTCATGATACTGATATGCCAAAATAATAGATTTGTTTGAACATATAGATCAGGGGTGTCAAACTTGCATCGTCACAGCATCATCACGTGACGTATCGAGACTTTTTCCCGCTTCGCTAAACTGGGCATGGCCAGCGCATGACGTATCCGGCCCATAGGCCGAGAATTTGACAGCCCTGATATAGATCATAAAGGGGATGATGAAGAAAGTTGAGATTGGATGAACTGATGAGATCCTGAAAAAGACCTGAGAAGGAAGCAAGGATAGTTTCTAAGGATAGAAGTACAATAAATGGTGCTGCAGTAAATTAGTCTTAATGTTCTTTTACTAATCTAATACCTTCAATTTTTCAGGCTTGATATTTCTCGCTCTTTTCTTACTCATCCTAATAAAATGAAAATCTGATACAGCAGTATGGATTTCAAAAGGCAGAGGGAGAAAAACAACATGGAGTTCCAAGTTTAGCAAAAGCAGTGTGGTAAAACATTGCAGTCTTAAATGGCTTTGATTCTACCAGGACTATGTTCACACAACACATAGAAACAAACTAGCCAGCCACGTTCTAGTTTAGTGTGTTATGTAAACACAGCTTGTATGGCTAGTTTATGGTTCAGTATGTCATCCAAGCCTATAATATTGGATTAATGAATGTTTTTTAATGAAATGTTTATGCCACCAATTTTATTCTGGGTCACAATTATATTAAGAATGGATAAATGTATTGAGCAAACACAGACGTAATATTTTGCAGGTTTCAGATTATATCTTAATAAACCTGTGGTCTAGTAAGCAGAGGTGCTATTTTAATATTTGTTGTGGTTGAGAAGGTTCCTGTAAAATATAGCTGAATCCCAATAATTCCCCTTAAAGTCAGAACAGCATGCCAGGTAAGCTTAAATTTGTAATAAATTGTAAATAAACATTATGTGGAAGAAAATTTAAAGTATTACACAGAAAAGCATAAAATAATAAACAAATTCTTTGTGCCTAAAAACAGGTTTCTTCTCCCATGTTTTGGCCTACCATGCTTTTAGCCCCAGAGGGTGTACATATATATTATTGATGAGATTTGCCATCTATTTATCATGTAAATTATTATTTTTATATTGCTTGTATTGTGAGCTGCCTAGAGACAGATTGAAGTTGGATGATGGTTCAAGTCAGTCAAAAAATAGTAAATACTGATAAACAGAAATCCAGCCTGTCTTTACTTATAAAACTATGGTAAATTAAAGTATATGATCATAAACATTTATTTAAGAAAAGGAAAATCTATTTATTGGAAAATAGCTTCATCTTTGGGAGGGAAATCTGCAGATTTTAATAATATAATAAATCACCATTAGTGAATTGCAAAAGGCAACTTTACTCCAAACAGTTTATATTTTGTGATGATATCTTTAACATCAACAGCATCTGCCTATCCCTGGTCTTTGGAAAGGACTGGCTAGGTGGATAAAAATATCAAATCGTCTAAACATCTGGCTGACCAATTATAATAATAATCAAAGCAAAGATAACACCAATAGCAAAAGACGCTATGGGTGTAGTTCCAAACATCTGGTTCTCTACTCAGTTAATGGAACACCATCAGCATTGAGAAAATCATCATCAGTCAATTGCTAAAGGCAGCCTTACTTGGACGGGCTTACAATTTAAGATGATACCTGTAACATTATTAAACATCTGCTTATCCCACTTCAGAAAGACTCGGATGGAGAAAAACATCTGGCTGACTGCGTGACCTAATCTCATAATAAATGTTTATAAACTAAGTAGAGAGCATAAAGGAATATCAATTGAGCTTGCATACCCCAAAATACAAAGCAAATGTCTTTAAAACCTAGGCTGCTATAAATTTTAAGTTCTCTCTAAAAGAACAGTGGAATACTGAACAATTAACCAATAAAGATAGACAAATGAGATCAATAAAAAGCTAACAAATCAAGCCAATTTGTGCCTATAATGGTGGGTCCATTTATTTCAGCTTATATCCTCGAAAAACTGGTTTGCAACAAATAGATCTGCCTACTATATACTGATGCACGTTTTTGTATGCCCCTCCGCGCATATTATTGCAATTGTCTATATGCGGTGCTTCCCTGCCTTTTCAAGATTGCATTGCCCGTGCATCGTCAGGTTACCTTGTTCCCACCAGAAGTGACGATCAGAGGTGGAGTTATGCTTCCGGAAACGGCCTTGGTTGCATCAGCTTGTCAGGCAGACCAGCGTCTGACAAGGGACGGAGGAGAAAGAATGGCAGCAGCCGGTAAGCTTCAACGTTTGGGTTCCCCTTTCTAAATAAAACGGGGCTGGGAATAAAGAAATGTCCCGGAATTCCATTCTCAAGCCATATGGGGAAGGCGTCGCGAGGCCATAAAGATTTGAAGCCGGGCTGAGAGCGCTTGCTTGACCGCCCGGCTCAGGTGGTTTGGCGCTACAATTTGTGATACCGCATCGTTAGAAGCATATGGTCTGCAGGTAATGTGTACTGTGAACGGACAGCGAGTAGGCTCTGTGATAATTCTAACTGTCTTAAAGATAGGGTGTTTTTTTTTACGTGCCCCCCCACTCCGGCTCCCAAAAGTGAATTTATAAGGTTGAAGGATGAAGGATGATTGCCATTGCAGAATAGCAATTGTACTGCCACTGATTTTAAGCAAGGTTTTTTTTTTCGGGATCTCTTTCACTTTTGTTTCCATTATCTTCGCGGCAGAAAAACCCGCCCGTTGAGTAAATCGAAAGTCAGTAGCCGACGAGATTGCTTTTGGGAATCCTATAAAAGCAGGCATGTACGCATTATTTTATTACTGGCTTCTCGACAACAAACCTTATCCATTTACACTCTTTAAAGAGTGATGGAAGTCTTTTACAAGGTGAAGCCAAGTCATAGCTGTTCACAGCTGTAAAATGCGTTAAATTTTACAAATCCAAGGAGCAGTCAAGATCTTTCAATCTTTTTGATAGGAGTATCTGGGGTTTTTTTTTTCATGAAGATCAAATTTGTATATATTGCTCTAAATGCATTTTCATATCACCTTGGTGATGAATGTACTTATAAAAACAAGTGTCCTGATTTTTTTTTTTAAAGACCCCAGGAGATGATTTTTGTTTTGTAGCTGGAAAAAGCTTTAATTTTAAGAATAGGTCACAAGGTCAGTTTGATACATTACAAACTAGAGTTTGCTCAATTGATTATGCAAATACTTAAGATTATGAAATTGCTTCATAATAGTTCTCTGACATAGATTAAACAGATATAGGCTATGTTTAATGTCATACTGAAATGTATGTTTGTTGGTTAGATGTAACAATTGTATTGAGGTTATGTGCCAAACAGAATTTATAATCTTAGAAACAACAGTAGTATCATTCAGAACCTACAGTGATGGACTACCATTCATTTTGTTACAAGCCATGATAATAATCATAGGTTTCACCATGCTATTGATGAGAAATGTCTCCTGACTAAACAATTGCCAATGAATAAAATAATAAGGATTTTAGCAGACACAAACAAAAATCAACCAGTTGAAAAATCAACCAGTTTTAACTAAAGTTACTTAAAATCATGGCTACTCACTCCCATCAAAACATCTTTCTGTTTAAATATACGTCTTCAGGACTGATTCCTAAGGATCTGAAATACATTTGAAATTCTATTTACAGGTGTTTTGTTTAAATAACTAATGTTTTCCCTTTGCATTTCTATTTGATAATCAAGTAAACATACAGTTAATGCTAACTTTAAATGTAAACCCAACCATATCTTATAAACATATAATTAAGCCTTAGAGAAAATGTACAGGGCATTAATTAAAAATGAAAGGAGTTATCAGTTTGCATTCCATAAAATATATGTAAGTGAACTATTAGGTAGCAAATTGAAAATTGCAAGTATTGTTGATATTCTACATCATGTATACTTCAAGCAGTTGCCTGACTTCCCTCTTTAGTTAGAAATGTGCTCTTTTTGCATGATTTCATTTAGAATTATCCCTCATTCTAGAAACAGTAATGCCTCTATTTTGTGCATGATAGTATTACCAGAGTTGAACTGGTTAAACACTGTAATAGATATAAAATTAGATTTAAATAATTCACAAAGAGAGCTGTGAAAGACTCTGCCTTGCAAAATATTATGCAGGATGTTTCTAGCTGTACATAGATCCCATTCCTAATATCAAGAGATCATGATGAATACTTTTGCTTTATGAATAATTTCATTTCATCACATAAGGATCCATTTGTGAACCACTTCATATGTGCAAAAAAGAGAGGGCCAGCAAGTTTGGGTAAAAGCAAAAAGACATAGCATTTCACATTACAATGTTTGTGGTTCTGTTAGTAAATTACCAGCTAGGCAGGGAGGAGGGGTCAAGCTGGTAACTAGGCTTGAGTCCTTGCGCAACTAAGTTCCTTGGGTTTTTATCTGCTTATTCCCAAGCAGGCTGGAGAAATTCTTGTAATATAGGTAAATGCGTTAAAGTAGCTGACTTGAATCTTTTACAAGTATATCTGGTTGTTTCTGCCTTGACAGGCTGTTCCTATTTGTAATACCTAGCAGGGCTGTGATAATAAAGACTGAAAATCATCTGGAGTGGTATTTTTGAACATATTATTAAGACATAAGAGAAATATGTAGAGCATTAATTTAAAAAAAGGGGAACTATTTTTCCTTGGTTTTGTGAAGGAAGAATGACTGTTGCACACACGGAAAATGCTTCTGTTGTGATTGCATGTAAATGAAATGGCAGCCACTTCATCTTGATTGCCAAGTGACCTCAAAGAACAATGCTGCAACTGAAGCACCTTTTGGAATCATCTGCCCAGCCCTAATAATAATCCTTTCACTATTGGGGCAGAAAAGCTTAATGTACTTATTGGAAACATAGTGTATTATAGCATTGCAACAAAATTCTATAACATCATTAGAATGCCTTCGAAAGCTGTGTGCACATTGTTTGGAAGATGTAACTTAGATGTCTTTGAAGATATAACCTAGACTTCGTAGCAGAAAAAGGACCTCTTTTTAAAGCTGCAAGTAGACCTGGATTTCTTTGCTGGATGAAATCCATTTCCTTTTCTGGAATAAACTGAGTTTCTAGATACTGTAAGTTTCAGTCAGGTTTCAGCCAGGATTTAGTACTGAAGTAGCTTTGGTTCAAATTCAAATTCAAATTTATTAAACTTATAGCCCGCCCCATCTCCACAAAGGGACTCGGGGCGGGTAACAACAA
>JAOYMU010000001.1:69468850-69482052 GCA_025802295.1 Psammodynastes pulverulentus | reverse complement strand
GGAGAGGACAACCCACGCTTCCTGGATCCCATCGCCCACACCGAGAAGGAGCATATCAGGTAAGACCAATGCCCCTTACCTGCCATAATATGACTCCTTTCCTTCTCCTGCTTCTAGGCATTGTAGAGCTTAATAATTTACATGTGGAAATCTCCTTTTGAGATCATTAGTGTTGTAACAAAAAATTCATGTACTGATCTCTTTTGTTTCTAGTCCAGAATAATTTAATTAGGATATTATATGATATGTAACTAAAACATTTTTATTCACTGGGAACTTTGAGAATATAGTGGCTGTTCTTGGCAAAGACTTTATTTATTTTTTAAATGTTTAGTTGATAATTGAGATGAAAGAAACTTCCTCAAATAAATTATAATATCAGAACATTGAAAAGTGTTTAAAGAAAAAAAACTTGTTGCAAAATATCAGCGTGATATGGTTTGGAGATAAGGAACTTCAATTCACCTATGGGCTCCTACACCCTTTACTTCTGTGGATAAAAGCAGTTCCAATTATGTATTTTTTAAAAGTGCATATAATGTTTTATTGTGCTTTATTTGGTGCAATTTTAAACATACTTCCTAGTTAAGAATTGAGAGAGCTTAAGTGATAGGAAATCTATTTAAGACTGCAATTTTAGTCAATTTAACTGGAATAATGGAACTTTATTTATGCAGGGGGTTAAATTGTATAATTGTATGGATGTTCCCAAATTCAGTCTTCAATTCTGACTCTTGAAATGCAGGATTAAGTATGATTCTTGGCTGAGATGTGAAAAATTGCTGCCAATCAGAAAATGCTGCACAGAACTAAAAAAAAACAAAAAAAAAAACCCCCAAATATGAGGCATCTCCTGTAAAGTTTCAGTCATTCCATTTCTCAGATTACGTAGTATACATTCTTTCCTCAAATGCTTATTCCTTTAAAACAAACATAGAAAAATTTAGCAAGATCATATCATGAAGGAAACCCACTGAAACGTTAAGGCCTTTACCTTGATGTCCAGTTGACCAGAGAAAATACTTTAAATTTCAACATTTTCATTGTTCTTGTAGTGTTTGAAGTTCTGCAGCTTTGCGATTCACTTCGAGATGATATCCTTCCAGAGCATGGAGTTCGGTTTGAAGATCATGAAGGTAAAGAATGCCTGGCTTCTCTTTTCAGTTGCTAATACAAAACACCTCAGTAGCAATCTAACTGTAGTAATGACATGTAAAAACATTTAACAATTTTTTTTTTAATTTTCCCCTAGGACTTCCAACTGTGGTCAAGCTGGTAGACAGAGACACCTTGCTAAAAGAAAGAGAAGAAAAGGAAAAGGTTCTACATTTTATTCTTCAAATTATTTTTATATACATTTAATTTTAATAATCCATCACTTATGCCTGAGCTAGGAACAGAAATGTAGTCAGGTGTCTCTGTTCTTGTTTATGTATGAGTTCAAATTTTAATAGGGATTTGGGGGCTAATCCACACATGCTACTTGCTAGAGCAAGAAAATGCTCCCTTAATCTACATATGACATCATGAGGGCTATGCCCTCATAATTTCATCCCAATTTCATTCCTTGTGTGTGCTGCTACTTTGAGTTCGTCCATCTTGTAGCTGTCTCCTTTTTCCTTCCACCATTCCCAGCATTATAGATTTCTTCAGAAAGCTACGTCCATGTGATATTCTGACCAAAAGTGTCCAATTCCAATCCATTTTAATTCATTGATTTATAGCAATAGCAATAGCACATAGACTTATATACCACTTTATAGTGCTTTACAACCCTCTCTAAGCAGTTTACAGAATCAGCATATTGCCCTCACAATTTGGCTCCTCATTTTACCCACTTCAGAAGGATGGAAGACTGAGTCAATCTTGAGCCTGGTGAGATTTGATCTGCCAAAATGACAATGTGCAGTCAACTAATTTAATCTATTACTGTGTTGAGTTTTCTCATTTCATGCTTCTTCCAGTTCATATTCCCATGCAATCCAATCTTTGCAACTTCAATTTAGCTTTTCTTTCATGACAAGACTTCCCACATCTACCTATGACATAACACGATTGGTACTCCAAAAGATCCTCAACATTTCCTGTGTCATATATTGTCATCTTACCTGAGGGGCCTACTATCCAACAGTATATTATCAGTCACTTTTTCTTGGAAAAACATGTGACTGGTTAACCACTGCCTTCTCCCATGTGAGATGATGTTGTTGTTGTCATTAGCATAATCATTCACCTCCAGCATCTTCCTATATCATTGCTACCCCAGTATAAATATTTGTTTTGCTTGAGCACATTGACTGATCTTCATGAATACACCTTCTGCTTTAATGATGCAGAATAACAGATTTGAAGGATGGGGAATATATGCATACAGTACAATGATTTTAATACTGTTTTCAGAATAGTAATCATTCTTTATTATGATTTTGCCTAGATTGAAGAAGAAAAAAAGAAGAAAAAACAAGAAGCAGCTAAGAAGAAACAAGAACAAGAGGTAAAGAACTTATATCATGAACTGAATGGTAGACAGCAATATCAGTCACTACAGACTTTGAAGAAAATTTTGTTTCCACTGTCCAAGTCATTCTACAGTGTAAAGACTTTTGTGCTAGCACATAGCATGCTTGTGATATTAACATGAACATTTATTTCTATCTGAAGTTTTTGAAGTGTTGATCAAAGTTTATTTTTAGCCAAAGGTTGGATATGTTTATTACAATGTGAGCAACAAAAATGTGGCAATGGTACAGGTAGTCCTCAACTTACACCCACAATTAGGACCAGAACCTCCATTGCTAAGTGATGCAGATATTAAATGAGGTTCATCTAATTTTATGACATTTTTTGCTGCAGTCATTAAGCAAATAACCACAGTTGTTAAACAGATCACATAGTTGTTAAGTAAATGTGGTTTCCCCATTGATTTTGCTTGTTGGAAAACCATAGGAAGGGTGCAAATGGTGATCATGTGACCCCCAGAAACTGCAAATGTCATGCTGTGCCAAGCACCCAAATTTTGAACATGTGACCACAGGGACACTGTGATGGTCATAAATATGAGGATTAGTCATATATTAATTTTTTCCAATACCATTGTAACCTTGAATGGTCTTTAAATGAATTGTTATAATTCAATAAATATTATGTTATTAATTTATTCGTGAATTATAATATCTACTTTATTTTACAGGCAGCAAAACTTGCAAAAATGAAAGTTTCACCTGGAGAGATGTTTAAATCTGAGCACGACAAGTATTCCAAATTTGATGAAAATGTAAGAATACACACAAACACTTAATTCAGGATTCAGGAATGAGGGAAAAACTACTCGTAAAATGCTGTAATAAAAATGATATAATAATCCTTGTGATTCTTTCAAATTTTTAAAGTGCTTAACAAATGTAATTAGTTATAATCCTTATAATACCGCAATTTTGAAAGATAACAGCACCAATATTATCCACCATACGTCATTGAGGAGACCAAAAGTGGCTTATTCAAGGCCATCCCAATGATCATTTCATTAATATAAATATTTGAAATTGAATCTCTTCATTCATTTACACTGAATTAATATTTTCTAGGGGCTTCCAACCCACGATGTAGAAGGCAAAGAACTCAGCAAAGGACAGATGAAGAAATTAAAGAAAATGTATGAAGCACAAGAAAAACTGTACAAGGAATTTCTTCAAATGAATCAAAATGGAGTTGCAAACTGAAAATAAAATTTGGACAGTATTTTTCCTAAAGAAATGCAAAAGTTGGGTAACATCAGTGGAAGTAACAAGTTGTTTCTGCATGAGTCATACTGTGCTGAGATATATAATGTAGTTTCAGATATCAATAAAACTTTTGTTACAATAATAAAATCAATGTAATGTTTATGCAACAGAATCGAGAATAAGAATCAACAGAAACCTAATTTTGTTTTAATCTGAAAATTCACTTATTTCTAAACTAATTTGTGAATTAAAACACACTCAGATGGAGAAAATGTCTACAAAAAATGTATCTTCAGGGAAACATGCTCAAAGTATGTGTGCTAGAAAAAGATAACTGCATTATATCAGGAAACATACTAAAACGTTACGTTTTTAAAGGTACTTTTAAAAATGTGCAGGACTTTTCAGATAGGTTTGTTTTGTAAAGGAAAACTGGTAAATGACTGGTATTAGTTTAAGTCAAAATTAGAAAAATGAAAAACTGAGTCAATGTATAAAACATTCATTTTTCCCTAGAATGAAATAATTATTTCTCTAATGATGACATGATCAGTTGAACAATATTTTTGTTTAGTGTGAAATCTAATTTCGTGTATATTTTTTCAGAAATGGGTACCAGTTTATTTTCTGTAACCCACTCCAAAACTGAAACTATGTGCACAACTTTTTGCAGATTAATAGATAAATAAAATAGGAGATTAAGTAGAAACCAAGAGTACTAAAGAGCAAGTTGCAAGGAATTGAAACATTATTGCAAAAACTGTTCTTTAAACATAGACTCAGAAGCATAGATCCATTTTTTTGCTGTAATTATAGCATTTGTACATAATTTTCAGATTGTTGTTATAACCTATGACCAACTCGGAATACATTCCCACCCAATTCTACCAAGTGTTAAGGTGGTTTTGGTCTTATTGAAATTACTTTATAACTCAATAAAATTTCACAGGTCACTCTCATTTTTACAAACTAAAGTCAACATTTCCACAAAATTTACATTTATTCTTGAAAAGTTCCAAGAATGCCCATTAGGACTCATCTGGTACCATATCAGAGTAATTTAAATACTTTGCAATAAGAACAAATGTGCAGAAAATGGCATTTTTACCTTGTGCACCAACTGCACTCTTTCCTGGATAGGTAGGCATTCTTCACAGTCACTCATGCTTAGTTACCTCCCATTTAGATTACTGCAATGTGCTTTATATGGGGCTGCCCTTGAAGACCTCTCAAAAGCTACAAATCATCCAGAACGCAGCCGGGTCAGATAAGATAGGCACACTTCAAGTTCCTTCCCTGAAATCTTGCCACCAGTTGGGACCCTGGAAGCATTCCTTTTCCATGATTGCCCATACCTTATGGAATGCTCTGATGATTCACCAGGCCCCCACACATTAGTCTTTCAGAAGGCCATCAAGACCTTGAAATGAAATAGTGGACCCAGACAATGAAAATATTTAGAGTTGGATATGAAGCATTCCAAGAGGAT
The DNA here is from genome assembly GCA_025802295.1 of Psammodynastes pulverulentus. Lineage (NCBI taxonomy): Eukaryota > Metazoa > Chordata > Lepidosauria > Squamata > Psammodynastidae > Psammodynastes > Psammodynastes pulverulentus. The sequence continues at coordinate 69,476,841 of JAOYMU010000001.1, read as the reverse complement.
GATTGACTTGCCAATTTTGTTTTGATTTTATGGTTTCAGAATTTATGATTTTATAGTTCTTGGGTTGTGAGTTATCCAGGGTTGTGTTTTAAAATGGGTGGCTATGTAAATCTTTTAATTAAGAAAAATGGCTGATAGCTTACTGCTGTGTTTAACACACCATAGCAAATCTATAAACTTAGACTTTGTAGTATGCTATAAAAGGGCCTGATATTTCTTCAGAGGAGGATATACTGTTTCTGGGGAAAACCAATGTACAATATAATGAAAAGCAAAAGAAGAATCCAAAAGAAATTAAATATCTTCAAATGTATAAACTTGACCTCTAATCAAAGACCTCAAAATGTACCATATTGCACAGAATCATATCATACAGCAGATTATTTTAGACATCTGTTCTCCTTCAGCAACTGTTTTTAGAGAACCAATAATATCCAAGAATAGATTTTGAGGAATTCTATTGTGTCACTACATATTGCAAAATTTTGATACAGAATCTAATTGTGAAATGTAAAAGCCTTAAACTTTTGATCTGAATATGTGAAATCACCCAAACCAGCTCACAATAACCTACAATTTCCGTACTTACGAAAATATTTCCATGTATTAAAAGAACATTAGTTCAGTAGGTACATGTGTTCAGCTGTGCTCAGTAGGTTCAGCTCTACTGCTTGTTCCTAAATAACTAACAACCCAGTGCTTTCTGCTGACATTTATGTTCTGCACTGCAAGCCTCTGAACATATCAACCTCAGTTCACCTTTCCCCTCTAGGGACTCATAAATGCCATCTCCTTTATTTAATGGGGTGATGTTTATTGTTTGTTGGGAAGATACAAAAACCTACATTGTCTTTAGAGATGATCAGTCAAAACAATGTGTATATTAGTAAATACATTGTGTTTTAAAAAACAATGAAGATATTTTTATTTTCCTTAACAGATATTCTACAAGGCTGAGTCTCTTGGCAGCTTCTAATATATTGCAATGCGAATGAAGTATCACATTACATTTTGGCGGCAAAGACTTTAGCCTTTGCCACCAAAAAATAATATGATACTTCATTCACATTATATCATCTCTAATCCTTAGCCTTTACTCTTCAAAACATACTAGAAAGAAAAAACGTAAATATAAATACAAATGCATTAATATTCTCATGAGCAAAAAATACCCTACTGTACTCAATATTCTTATTTAAGTTGCAGTAAATTTGATATAGCCAGGAATGTGCTATACAATTCTGAAATTCTTATCTTTGGGGTGGGGAAAAATAACTATATTGATTCAGACATTAGTCATGAGTTAAAGCTTAATATGTTGTCTTATTTTTAAAATACCGTTGATTTTGAGACCATTGATGCAGTAAGTTTTTTAAAATGTAGCCAGCTAGAATATGCCATGGCAGTGACTAGGCATGGCAGTGACTAGGGGTGTCAAACTGGCAGCCCTCGGGCCAGATGCATCTATTTTTTAAATTGTGTCTTCTTTTCATGGCTGGGCTTACACAATATTTTGAGCCTAAATTAATATTGGATAGATTTGCAGAACTAAGCTAAACTGCATTAGCTAGTTGGTCATTCAATGTACGGTATGATGCATATATAGCCTGTGTTTCAGGTTCCTAAATCCAAAAAAGTGCAAGAGACACATTCCTGGGCTTCTGGCTCTTTCAAATAGAGTTGCAAATTGGATATCAGAGTATCTAATGGCAAAACCTTAGTTGGACTTTTTAATGTCAAAATCCCTATAGGAGGTTATCTGCTGAATTCTCCCCATATCATAATCTATGTCAGAAGAAACCTTCAGCTATGCTGTCTCTAAGCATATTACTGATTCTTCTTTCTGTATGAATTGGCCTGGCCAAGCAACATTGTAGGCTGCTTTAAATTGACCAATGCTTTCAGGTTAATGAAAATGGTACTACTTATTGCATCCAATTTAGGCTTGATGGCTTATACATGTCTACATAAAAGTCTTCAATTGGCCATCAGAGTGCCATCTTCATGATTGTGCCTTTAATGTCAGGCAATGTAAAATATTACTGTTAAAATTTTCAGAAATAAATTGCCTGAAACATGTTCTAAAAAATAATTGATGCAGAATCTAAGGAACTCCTTAATGGAAAGTTTGGAGCAAAAAAGAAAAGAAAAGAAAGTACTCCAGTTGATTCAGTATTTGTCTACTTGGCTGAATCAAGAGGAAATAATCTTTGCTGAGGTCCCTATAAACCAGATATAGCCTTGGGATATGGTAGCATATAAATCTGCGTCATAAATAACTAAATTCCTTTCTTGAATAAATGCATCTATGGTTCAAATCACTGTTTTGACAATTTAGTAATTGATAAGGTATTAGGTTTTCCCATAACAATGAAGGCTATCAGTATCTTACAGAAAGTATCTTCATAAATGAAATAGCCTATATCCATGAAAAATGGACGATCTCCTAAGCATATTTACTTTGAAATGCAGTTAAACACCACATCTAAGGCAAGCATTTTCAATTAATAGTATTTTTCCAATTTAAATTTATGGAATTGTATTTTTTTTTCTGTATTTTTACTGTGTTTTGTGAAATTGTTTGCTTTGAGACTCTTAGGAACTTTTTTTAAGGGGAAAGGGGTCTCCAGTTCAACAAGTTAATGCATAAATCTTTCTAAGGTATAAACAACTCCATGTACCAATTAATTTATTCAGTTCCCCATGTTTTGATAGCATACATAAGTAATCTACCATTAGTGTTGAACTTGTTTGAGGAATTAGTATGGAGCAGCCCTATAAGAGGTGGAGGAAAAGAGGCAGATCCTTTATAGAGAATGGAGACAGGAAAGTATTATTAAAATGAAAGGGAAAAAGTTCTGATAGTGAACTAAATTTATCCACTATTCAATAACACTAAGAAAGTATTTCCTGTGCATTGGGGATCATTTTGGAATTTTGTTTTTAGTGCAAAATTGGATTTCCCGCCCATGTTTTCCTTATGTCTCTTTAGGATAAGACTCTTCCTAAATCTTCTGCTCGTAACATATATGGATATGATTATAACTTTTATTCTCCAGTCAGCACCTGCTTTGTGACATCAGCAGCCATAGTAATGTTCATTTCTGACTATGTCACAGAGCTGCTCACCTTACGAAGCAAGCCAGCACATCTCAAGCAGCTAGGAAAGGATACATGATTGCCCTGTTTCATGAATACAAAACAACAATGCATGTAGATCATACAGGTGAGCAAAAAACAATTTGGAGGCTATTTTACTTTTAAAAATATGTGTACTTCCTAAACTCTGGTTTGTAGGCTGGTAAAACAGGAATTGAACAAATTAAATACTAGGGATACTTTTGCATTGTTGAAGGGTTTTTGTTTTTACTTTAGGCAAATTACATGTTTATAAAAAAGAACCCATGGAGGAATAAGAGATTGGTTTTGTCCTTTTTTCCACCGCATGCACAAAAACGTTGCACCGACTGCTGTGTAAACTGGGAGTTCTAGTCATCGTGTTTATCAGTCTTTGTCCAACTTTCTATTCTACAGCAGAGAAGAGCAAGATATTTGTTTCCTTCTGAGGGAAAAAACAAACCTCAGAAGTGGTTTGCCATTGCGTCTTTCCTAGGGTTGAGAAAGAATGACTAACTAGTCCAAGGAGACCCAGCTGCTTTGTGCAGGACTAAAAACTCACAGCCTCCTCGGGGTTTCTAGCTTGATACCTTAATTACTGCACCAAACTGACTCTCCTGAGACGGGTTTGCCTCAGAGTTAACGCACGCAGGGTTGTGGCTTAGACATTACATGGGAAAGAAGGCCATTCTTTTCCTAAACAAAAGTAGCACAATACCACCTCAGAAATCTAAAGTTTCAGCTTCATTTATGGTATAATTGGGATAAAAATTCCGGCATATATCCCTTGATGTGGGAAAAAGAATACAGCAAATCCCTTTCCGTCCTCTATATGCAAACGCTGGACACTCAAACCTGTTTCAACAGAATTGTTTTTCCCCTGTTGGAATGGGCGCAGTATATTTTATCGTCTGTGATGTTTCTATCAAGTAGCCTTTCCCAGCTCCCTTATAATCACCACCAGTATCTTCTGCCAACCCGTCTGAAGAGATCTGGAGAATGTCAGACTGGTGACTTGGCTGTTATTTTGTTTAGTAGCGCTCTGAAGGGAAAGGCGGGACCTATGCCACGGCAGCTATAAACCCTAGCCTAACATATAAACAAGCTTTCTTCTTCCCAATAATAGGCGTTTCCAATGGGTCCTTTGGAAGAGAACGAGAGCCGTTATCCCTCCCCGCAGACACGGTGCTTGACGTTATCAATTTAACATTCCTGTATGGGTGTTTGTGGCTAACTTTTGAGATGCGGATGCTCATCACAAATAAATAAAAGCCCCAAAACAAGTTATCGGCTGAGCTTCAGAGCGACAAAACCTCACTTTTCCAAAGACACGGCTCACGGCCGGTGTCTTTTAAAAAGACGCTGTACCTTTAACTAACTACCGCGCGGGCTGCGCGCGCGCTTCCCTCTCCCGCTTCAGCGATCGCTCTCTCGCGCTTTTGCCCGAGCCCATGTTACCCGGCTAGCCTCTCCGCTTCTTCCTCTCTCCCTTGCCTCCCTGCCTCCCTCCCACTTTCCCGACGCAGCAATTGGCTAATCCGCTGTCTGCCGGAAAGTCAACATGTCCCGCGTGTGGAGCGGCGACCGCTGCTAACCTTGCACCAATCGAGGTGGCTTTTACTGCGGAGGGAGGGGTGCCTCGTCGTTAGCCAATGGGAGGCGGTCTTATTCGGGGCGGCGCAGCCCTGAGAGAGTCTGTGAGAGGATCCGCCTGGCTTGCTGGTGTTTCGGGCGTGAGGAGACGCGGAGGCCGGACCAGGTGAGAGAGTAGGGGAGACTGCAAGAAGAAGAGGCGAGGCAGGGCAGGGCTGTGTTGGCGGCAGCCTTTTTTTTGGCTTTTTGCTTTGCTTTCGCGGCAGGTAGTCAGGCTGGCCGGCTGAAGGAGGAGGAGGGGAAGCCGATAACGACGACGACCGGTGGGAGGGAGGCCGGCCGGCCGGCCGCTCATTCCCCTCCCGCGCCACCTCCCATGTGTGTGCCAGGCCGGGCTAGTAAATGGTGGAGCGGGTGGGGGCATTCCGGTCCTAGTCCCGACACCATTTTCAAGGAGCGGCCGTGGGGTCCATTCCTGACCGGAGAAGACGGGAAGTCTGACTCTCGCCTAGGTTGCCACATGCGGGTGGGAGGAGAGAGGCTTGGTTTCCACTTCTTGGGGCGGTCCCTTTTCCTTTGGTCTACGCTTCCTGCTCTACAGTTTCTCAACCATGTGTTTGCTGCTTCCTTGCTGAGCTGGGTAGGCCACCTGGTTTTAAACATTGTGATCGAAAATTTATGCGGAGAAATACAAGGGCGGGAATTGCCTAATAATGCCTTCTATATGTGACGAATGTTTTTTCCCTCCCCTAAAATATACGCCTGGGTTTTTTCCACCCCAGACATAGGTCCTTCAATATTTAAGCTGAGATTATTTTCCTCCCGTTTTTCTTTTTCCTTCCTCCGATCTTGAAAACACATACTGGCGTTGTTTCCTGTGCATTTATAGCTCTGAGTTTCCTAACGGAAGCCATAATTTTCTACAGAAGTTTTAACATCATGATGTGAGTCTTCGGTAAAAGCTGCACATTTTGTAAGCTGGGCTAATTTGCTCCTACTTGCCTCAAGTTTGAAAGGAACCAGTGAAAGAAAAATGTAAGAAGTTCGCTCAAGATAATAAAATGGCATAAAAGTAATTAGCTAAAATTAAATTTGTCTGTGGCAGAAAATCTTGCATAAAATTAAATGTAGTGTAAAAAATATTTTTATTGAATGTCATACAAACTGAAATTATTTAATGCAGAAATAACTTATTATAACTTTTACAAAATATGGCTTTTGGAAATGACTGTAGCATTGATACTACTTTATTTTGTAGACATGTTGAGTTACATTCCTAGAAACACCAAATTCCCTTCCTGTTTTGTGATATACTTACAGTGCTATACAAGTAGTCCATGTTTAGTTATTATAATTGGATCAGCAACAAAGTTTTAAGCCAAGCTTTCACTAAGTGAAACTGCAACTGTGCCTATGATTTTTCTTCAGCTTTACTTTATAGATCTGTGAGGGTCATAAATGCAAGGATTGGTCATAAAATTACTAACTGAACAAGAACTCTTGTATAACATTTCTCTGCCTTATTTTTGGGAGTGTAGTAATGTAAATTTAATGTGCACCTGATCATATCTATTTTTATTCAAGATGAAAGCTCCGTAGAATTTTAAGGGAATACAGGTAGTCCTTGATTTATAGCATTTCATTTAGCATTTCATTCAGAGTTACACCGGCACTGAAAAAAAAGTGACTTACAATCATTTTTCACACAACCATTGCAGCATCTCCATGGTCGTCTGATCAAAATTTAGAGGCTTGGCAATTGACTCATATTTATGACAATTGCAGTGTCCCAGGGTCATGTCATCTTTTGGCAAAATTCTGACAAGCAGAATCAAGGGGAAACCCGATTCGCTTAGCTGTATTAATAACTTAACATCTGCAGTCTGTTTATGTGATGACTTTAAAAGAGTCTTGGAAAAAAGTATGGCAAATAGGACTCTTTGTCTTGAAAACATACTACCTCCCAGCTGGGAGTAGCATGCATCCAATACTAATGTCAGGAAAACAGTAGTAAGAGAAGCATATATCTTACTCTCCTGCTTGTGAGCATCCCAGAAACTTCTAGTTGAACACTGTAAAATAGACTTGGCAGTATGCAAACCCTGATATTTAGGAGTAGTTATAACAAATATTTCATTGTACTGCCACACTTCCAAAATACAGATACTTGCTAGTTAAAATACTGAATACCAATTCAAATAGATGATATAAATACATATGATAATCCATAAAAGCATATATAATAATAAGTTTTTAGGATACCATAACACTCTAGATTAATTTTGCTGTATTTAAAATTATTTTAAACTTAATGGAACTTTCATCATAGTAAACTTGAAGAGTATTGTGCTTTTTTAACAAGAAGGGAAAATATTACTTATATAGACTATACAATAGTATCAATCATCTTGAGAATGGTATCTGCCAGTACATTATTGTAGGTTCCTTCTCTAAAGCTGCTTAGGAGTGTTAACGAGTCCTTAGTGAAGAAGGTTTTAATGGCAGACAAATAGACCAAATGGAAGTCAGTATAACTTTTCAGTGCAGTCTTTGTAGAGAAAAGCTGAAAGAAAATGTCATATCTGCTCTGAGATAAAATGATTACTTTTGAGCGTAGCACTTCAGCAATAATTGAATGTTTTCTTCCTTTAAAATTGTTCACATGACTGTTAAAAGCCTTAATTCAAATAATCCTCTGGCTTAAAACCCCAATCCTAAAGCCTAAAAGTAATTGTGAATTGAGCCAGGATCTGTTGTGAACTGGAAGAATTTTGTAATGGATGGCTAATGGAGTTCAATACTGTAAAAAATTATAGCACTTACATATATAAAAGTGAAACTTGGCTCTTTGCAAAGAATGATGTACTTACAATGAAAAAATATTTGAGATACTTAGTTTAGGTTAATAGAATTTTAGAAAGATTCCTGAACGTTAAAAGATTAATGCTAAATATTAATATGGTTATTTTATTTACATTTCATACTTCCTAATCATTCATCTTCCTCAGAGAGACCCTGTGCGGTAATAATTGAATATGAATAGTGTTTCATAATAATTCTTAATTTTATATTTAAACATTTCATAATAAGATTGTATTTTAGTAGCTTTCACTAAAGTGCTATTTGGGATAAGATTGCTTTAGTTTTATTAAGATATAATTCTGAGCTACATTTTGTAATCCAATTCTGATTACATTTTCAGATATGGATTTTGTAATGTTTATGGTTAATAGTATATTCTGGCATCCAGTCTTGGGTTCTCTCTTGTTCTAAATAATTTA
>JAOYMU010000001.1:69423438-69433823 GCA_025802295.1 Psammodynastes pulverulentus | reverse complement strand
CTTGGGGAAAGTCGAGCTGAAATAATTCTTCTAAATATGGGGGGGGGGCGGGCAGGGAGATTCATATGCTTTACTTGAGAAAACATGGGCCAGTAGAGCAAAAATGGTTGAAGTTTCAAAGCATTGGTCAAGAATCCAAAGTCTTAGAGGCTGGACTGTATTTTCTTTTATTGGTTTGTCTTAAAACTGGCTGAAACTAGTAGGAGTTGAATTCCATATAAAGTCAAGTTTGGATAAAGTCCTTTTAAAAAATGAAGCTTTGATAATGGTTATTGCATTTAAACATGCTAAAATGATAAATGTCTGTACGATGGCATTCAAAAAAAGATTGGCAAAATCAAAGAAGCTATAAATTAGACAAGCAAGGAGAACAGCACTTCTCATCCTTCATCACTCTGGGTATATATACAGGATAACAATGGGCTCTCAAGCTGAATGCTGCTGGGTTTTTTGTTCAAACATAACTGATATGCGTCTCTTCCTGTAATTAAGCCCAAGCTTTTTTTAAAAAAAATTGCTCCTTTTAATTCTGACAGTGAAACAGGAAGAGCCATGTTCTCGGTTACCCTGGGAAATAGCAGTTCTTCTGATAATGCCAAAAAGATACTCATCCATTCATCCATCCAACAGTGGAGAAGTATTATGCTTAGACTCGTCTAACAGGAAGAAATTTGTTTTTTAATTGTTTTGATTGCTGCTTTGCAAAATAATGCATTTCTTCCAATAATTTCCTAGAAAACACTGAACTTTCCATCGTACACTGTTGTGAATCAGGTTTGCTGTATACCTTAATGATTATGTTGAACGTTTGAATATTGAATATTCTATCATAGTATGGATATGGAACTTGTAGCTTTCTAGAGTTAAATGGATGACAGTACCTAGCAGTTCTGATCTTCCCCAGTCAGTGTTGAGCAATTCTGGGGACAGTGATTCAGGAACATCTTGAAGCCAGGGTTCTCTTTCCCTGAATGACCTGTGGTAATTCCCTAACTCAGCTACTGTTTAGGAATGCATCAGTATTTAAAGTTTGCCAGGAAAAGTGCAGATGTTAGTTTTATGAAGGTCTGAGAAGCTGATGTATCTGAAGCATGGATAGAAATAAGACATCAATAGTCTAAGAAACAATAGCACGAGTTATTTATGCAGTTTTCCCCAACCAGATTTATTGGTGTACAACAGGTGTCAAACTCAAGGCCTGCGGGCCGAATTTGGCCCGTGGGGTGCTTATATGTGGCCCATGGGGTCACTCTGGAAATATCAAAGGACCAGCCTGTGGTGCCTGTGCTGGCCAAAATGGGGCATGGGGGGGCTGTGTATGCCCCCCTGCGGCCCATTTTCGGCTGGCACAGTGCTGCAGGAAGCCATGGAGGCTGAAAACGGGCCACGGGCAGGGACTCACCCCTGTGGCCCATTTTTGCCCAGCATAGTGCTGCAGGGGGCGTCTGTCCTGTCTCCCACCCCCGGCTGGCCCACTGAGGAGAACTGCAATGCTGATCCAGCCCTCGAAGAAAACCAGTTTGACACCCCTGGTGTACAACTTCCAGAATTTCTAAAGACTAGGAATAGTTCAGTTGTCTAACAGTTCTGAAACTTGCCAAACAAGGGGAAAGCTGTACTAACTATATTACTCTGGGAGTACAATATGGAACGCAGTGAACTGGATAGTCAAGGAAGAATTGATCCAGACAACATAAAATTAATTTGCCCAAGGTATTTTAACTGAAAAATGTATTTTGGCAATGGAATCTTTCATAAGTTTGATGGGAGTTGTAACCACTTAATGGAGGATACACAGTCTAGTGTAACAGGGTTTTATTTTGCTTCCTTGGGGTTTTCCTGTACTTCTCCATAGATCAGGTCCATATGGGACAGAATGCAAGGATTACTTTGTTGCTAATTCACTTAACAAATAAGAGAATGAAATTTTAAAGATTCGGCCTTTTTTCCCCAAAACAACAGTAATGAAAATTTCATTTTTGGAAGTAAAATGGACAGACTTAGGATAGTGAAATATATATAGCTGATATAGCAAGCAAATAACACAGACCTCCAGGATGAAGCTGATAACAGAGACCTCCAAGATGGTCTCTCCCCAGTGTAGTTTTCAGATCTTCCAGTGGTGCCCCTCTTGTAATCAACATCCACTTTGTTGTTGGTCATTCGTTCCACTTTTTACTGCATTATAAATTTCTCAAGTCAATTGGGTCTTCATGTAATATGTACAGGATATATTTTGAGATTAGTCATTTCTGCCTCAAGTGAGAATTCTGGTTTGATTTGGATTTTGTTTTGTTTTCTTGGCTATAACATTCTTGGGTGTCTTTTCCAACCCCAAACTTCAAAAACATCAATATTCTTTCTGTCCTACTTCTTCAAAATCTTTTGCTTTCATAGCAAAAGCAAAAAAGCATGTGATAGGGTGAATTATTTCTAAAGTTGTAGATAAAGGCACATTATAGCATCCAAATACCATTTTAAAAGATTTAATTTGCTCTTCTGCTGTTTGCAAGTGTAGTATATTTCTTGACTGCTACTTCTTTCACTGTTGTCAGTACTAAAAAGTGAAAGTTATGGGAAAATTATAAGAAATCAGATACTTCCTCTTAACTTTTATTCCTCATACTGTCTCAATCATCCTCTAGCCAGGTCAAACATTTCCCAAACCACCTCTGATCCACCAGCAATTTACAACCTATCAGGAAAAGGAGTGTCCTCAAGATAAAATCACAATACCAGACCCCTCACAATAAATCCACACTTAGAAAGGCATCTACACATCTGAGGGTGATTTTCCCTCCTGGACTTCATGTCCTCAGGACAATATCCAGATACATCTAATATACAGCTCACAATCTAAACCCACGGTAGGAATACCTCACTCTACATACCAACATCAAGGGCTGTTGTCATCATAAAACCCTATTTGTATACCCCTGACAGGGTGGCTACCTGTAAAGCAAGCCTCTTTGCTTTTGGGGATGAATAAATCATTTCCTTTCCATACAGCATGCCTGGATTTCATTCTGATTTGTTCTTATGCAATGCACTTGGGTATCTTTATTGCCATTTCTAAAGTTGGTTGCTACGTATATTATTAATTTGCTCTTCATTATGTTTAATTTCATTTTCCACTGCACTATTTGACTTTCATTAGCATAGTTCAAAGATTATTTGCGATTTCAGCTGTTACAGTGATCTAAGCACAGCACAGATTACTGAAAATTACTTCCATCAATTTAAAACCACACTTGTCTTTCTTGCAATCCAGCTTCTCTCAATATATATATTCAGCATATAGGTTAAAAGTTCACGAAGTTTTGGTAGGCTGCAAATAGCTTGATGCCCAATAATATTTCTACAGCATCAGAGAGTTGAGAAAGGATGAGCGAATTGTTTCCTTGAGAAAAGCAACCACATTTTTTGGGAGTGTTTTAAAAAGGGCCTTTATTCAATTGCTGCAGAGAAGAGGAAGCAGGAGATGGAGCAGGAAATGCTTTAGGGCCAATTTTACATGTTAGAGCATCTTGACAAATAATGTCTTCTTGAAGCTGCTTGGGCTATAGATTAGGAGAGATTCAGGCTGAGCCAGGCCTGCCAGCATGAAGTGATTTATGTGTGTTATCACAAGGAGACTTCCAAATGATCAAATTACTTCCCCTTTCCTCTAACCATTGTCCTGTTTATACAATAATGTCTTTTTACTGGTTTGAAAGTGATCTATAATCCCATACCTGTTCTTCAAGAAATAAAAGGGGCAGGGAAGCACTAGAAACACGAAACAAAGCTAATTCTTTCTCTCCGTCTTGCTTCCACCAAATACTTTATTTTCGGCCCACTGGTTCCTTACTGCACCAATGATATTTACAAGACGTTTCAAAGTTTATCCTTAATCTTATGTTCTGAACAAATTCTGCGCTTTGGGACAAGTCAGAGTTTCACTTCTTTAAAAATGGATTTTCCACTGATTTGCTCAGAAGAAAATTCAGGCGTTTTGGTCCCTGGGAAAAGGCATTGGGGGGGGGGGTTAAAGAAAAATTCATTGCTGTATAATACTGTTCTTACACTCCTTCAGAGTACACCAAAGAGCGTACCCAATTTTTGATTTGGGAATCCTATTTAGATCTCTCGTTTGTGGTCCTTATTGAGGAAAAATGTGTTTTGTGATAATACATTTGCATATGATGTGAAAATCAAAGAGCTCTAATATTATTTAGAAACAATTCGAGAAAGACAGAAGAAATCTGAAGCAGGGAAGGGAGTAGATACTTTAACAAACCTTTCTGTAACCCAAAGTTTGCACTTCCTATCTGCTGTGACTCTCTACTGCAGTAGACAAAACATGTATCTGCACGGTGAACTGAACCTTGTGATGAAAGATGCCATGAAGATATATGTGTGTGATTTGTGGAGGAATATAGGCAGTGGAAAAAAACATTGTCCAACTTCTCTCCTCACACCTGCACACTGCTAATAGTAAATCTCCACCAAAGTTGCTTTTCTGTAATGAAGTGTGTTTATGTGTGTGCAAATGAATGCATGCTAAGGCTGCAGAGTTAGACCTAAATTAAAAGCAGGCAAATATGCAATGAAACCTCTCTCCAGAAACTCCCCATCCAAGACTAGATAATTTCACATAAGTTTCTTCTTGCTGGTGAAAAACCTAAAGGATGTGGTCTAATTTTAACTTTGTTTCTATCTGGGTTTTCAGCTTAAAAAGAAGCATGTTCCTTCCAGGGGACGCACTTTACAGCTCTTTTGCTCTGTTTGTTCCTTAGGGAATATACTAATTATCCACTTGCTCCCTGATGTCTGTAATAAATGGACACAGCATTGGTGAAACTGACAAGGCATTTTGTTAGTTTCACTGCATGGGCAGGGCAGAGAGAGATGATGGAACAAAAATGAGGTTGGGATGGGCTGGAAGCATGAATCATGAGTTATATCAGAGCCAAATTACAAGACAGTCTGGATCACCATTCAGGGAATCTGGATAAAGGAGTGGCTTCTCCCGTGGTTTCTGAAGGAAATGAATTTAACATTGAACAAGTAAATGGAAAACGATGGCATATAGACTCAGTTTAAAATGTCTGAGTGATGCGTAAGAAGAACGCTGCATTCCAAAACTGCAACAAAGCTTACATAAAATAACTGAGAAAGCAAAACCTACCTAAGGTTCTCATTGCTGCCAAGGCAATGAATAATAATTCTGAATGCAAACTATTAAAGTCTTGGTGTATTACACACCAAATTTAACTGTGGCTAAAAAGAAGGTGTGTAGATAATTGTGGCAATACCAGGGAAACTAGAAGACAAAAGGACTGGAGAACATCCTAAAGTTCCAAAAATCAAAGCTGAAAGATTATGGCATATGCTGGCCATGGTGGCGCCAGGGGTTATCGGCACACTGGGTGCCAAACCAGAAGGTCTTGGACAACACTTCAAAAATCAAAAGACCAAATTACTTGGATCTGCACGTACTGTATACTATACTAATACGATACAACAATCATAGGTTCCTGGGAAGAACTTGACGCATATGAAGTTCAACAACTGCAAAAGAAGTAGCAGCTGTATTTTCTGCAAAGAAACTGAAGAAACGGTGGACCACCTTATTAGCTGCTGCAAGATTGTACAGACTGACACAGGACAAAGCACAACAATGGTGCGTTAGAATATCTTTCAAGAAATATATTGTCTGCAAACAAGAACTGGTGGGACAATACAATAGATAAAATAATAGAAAATGAAGCTGAAGTGCTCGGGGTCTTTAGAATTCAAACAGACAAGCACCTGCAGCATAACCTGCCCCAGAAGTAACAATTGTCAATAAAGGCAAAAAAAAAAAGTCTGGTTAGTGCATATTGCAGTACCTGGAGACAGCAGAAGAGAACAGAGAGAACTGGAGAAAATAACAATATACAAAGACCTGCAAATAGAAGTAAAACAACTGGCAAAAGAAAGCAAAGATCGTATCCATAGTAATAGGTGCCTTGAATGCAATCCTCAAATATCTGAAGCACCACTTGAACAACATCGGCACTGACAAAATCACCAATAGTCAATTGCAAAGGGCAGCTTTATTTGGAACAGCTTATGTTCTGTGATGATCCCTTTAGCATCACCAGACGTCATTTGTGTCACAGGTTCTTTTTCAACTATACCCAGTTCAAACTCAAAAGATCCATAAAAGCATTGGAGCCTAGACCTGGATTTTCTATATGGGAGATGTTTTATTTTGAAAATACTGTATATCTAAGATACAAAAGTGAAATATACAGATATGTGTATTGCTTCATTGTCTATCATCTATACCAGGACTGTCAAACTTGTGGCCTGAGGGTCAGAGGCATCACGCACTGGTCACCCCCAGTTTAGCCAAGGGGAAAAAAGTTACAATAGGTCACATGATGCCACCATGATGATGTTTGACACCCTTGATATATACTATATCCTACTTCTCTTGCTGTTGGTATTGCACAATGTTCACTTGTACTTCTATGCTATATTATTTCTATTACCAGCATACTATTACCATAGCTACTGTGCTGCTATTACTATTATAGTACAGTATTTTTATTGATGCTGGTCCATTTTTAAATCCCCCCACCTCTTTAGGGTTTTCTTCTTTTCCTATTTTCTCGGGCTATTCTTTTGTTATTTGTTATTCTTTTTCTTCTGGATCCTTCCACTTCTGTGAAGATCACTTCTTTTATTTGACTGCTGCAGCAGCTGCACTGCTTTAAAAATACATCTCCAACCCACCTGTTTCAAGGTTGAGCTTTTGATGAGCAATTCTGCCATACTTTGATGCTGGGAGAAGGCTTAAATAGGGAGAAATTTCCTCTGCAGCCTGCTCTTCCACAATCTGCCTCTCCAAGGTCCTCAATAGGTGTTAAAAATGTCAAATCCAGACTAAATATCTCACTGACTCTGCAAGCTACCATAATCATTTATTAAGTATATGTCACCTGACTCCTAATGAATAACATCTAAGAGTATTATGGTGTCAATAAAGATGCCTAAAAGGAACCAATGATCCACATTCCTCACCAGACTCTATCAAGGGGCTCTATTTTGTTTCTCAAGGCCTCTTTCAGTTTTAAGAACCTGTGCTGTAGACTTGGCAAACTTTGAATAGCCTGCAACCCTATAACATTCTTCCTAGAAATGAGAGATACTTTGAATGACATGCAAACGAAGACACCATTTAATATGAACTCTATGTAAATGTACATAATAACTTCAACGTCACAGTTTTAGTTTGGGGAAATGAAAGACTTGAAAGAAAAAAAGCTGCCAGTGGCATGAATCTATCTGATATGATTCAAAGTTTTCACAATCAGATTGGCATCCAATACTATAGTATCGGCCAAATCTCCATTGTGACATTTAGGAATCTTGTAGCCCTTGGGTGCAAAGAAAAACCAAAGTCCACAGTTTATGTTGGCTTAATAAAAGTATTGAGCTTACCTGGCCTTGGTTTCTCACCCTAAGCAGAATTTAGGGCCAGGCTGCAAGAAGACAATGTGGAATAAAAGCCGAATAGATTCCAAATGCATTGAAAAATATGAAAAGAAATTGAAGAGACACACACACAATGAAGTCTTTATGTAGTTGGCCCAGTGATATTTCACTGCCATGTGAGAACATCACTGAACACTGTAATGCAAGAGTTACAGCTATCTAAGGAGATCCGATATCTACCCTAGTACTGTGCAACTGCTTGCATTCCCTTTTAATTATGGAGAAGGGTATACATGTTTCTTTCAGCTGTACTGGTTCCTGAAAGACCTCATTATGACTGATCCAAGGTCTTTTCTTCTTTACCAAGGAATATTTATTGAAATCTTTCCTTATCTATACATGTTGTAATCAAGACTAATTACACAGATGTCCTAGTGTGTACAATTGTGTGAATGTAATTTTTATTAAATGAATTTTTAACAAGATGAAAACAATACTAATTTTAGAGAAGAAATAAAGAAAAAAGTGAACATATAAAGAAAAAGGATTATAAAGAACTGCCTTCTAATATTAAGTGGTTATAAATATTTTACCCTCTTTTAAGGTTACATTATAATTTCCTTCTTTCCATAGTTTTTACCTTTTCTAATTACAAGCTCATTTTTTCTTTCTTCAGTAAAAAGTCCATAAAGGGTTCCCAATCACTAATAAATGTGCTTATCATTCTTTCCCTAATCAAACAAGTCAATTTGGCGTATCTGTTAATTCTACCATCTTTACCAACCATTCCTCCATTGTGGATGTTTCATTTTGTGCATATAATAGTCTTGCAGCAGTTATCATGTGCAACTAGGGTTAGGTTTTAAAGTCTTAAATGGTATGGGGCCCAAAGGTTGCAAAGGCCTTTCCTCTGTACTTAAGAGCAGTACCCCCTTGATAATTTTAATGTCATAAAAAGAGAAGCCATCTCAGCTGTGGGCCTCCAGCTATGGAAAAATTTCCCCTGGAAATGGCAGCATAGCATGTTTTGTTCATTCAAATTTCACCCAAGTATTTGTCATTTGATTTTTGTGCGCTTACTCTGTAGTTTTCCTTTTTTTATCATAGTAATATGATTTTCCTGTTTACTTTATCCTTACCTCATCTGAACAGTACACTGATCACTGATAACTGAAAGACTTGAGTATTTTAAACCTATGTTAATAATAAACAAGCATTGAAAGACAGTTGTTGCTTGAACCTGTAATTCTGCAATGCTAAATAAGGAAGCAACTTTGCAGGAAGTCCTGTGCTAGTGTGTTTTGATTCCCAGGTGTTCACAGCTTCATCCAAATGATGCTTTAGGTCTAACCATGCAGAATGAGGTTGGATTCAATTAAGCTGATGCAATTTATTTTTATTTTTCTCCTTCCAAGGACGAGCATCTTCTACTCCTCCAAATATGCTGAATTAAAATTTTCCTTGTTCCGTTAAGTCAGGATTCAGCATGAGAGCTGCACATTGCCCAGTTTGGCTGCCTTGGTTCTACTGTGCCACTTAATTGTTTTTGGAAGAAGCCTTGAGACAGGCAACCCACCCCAACCTCCAAGCAGGTCATTAATAGCTATAATCAAAACTGCTAGATATCCTAGATTAGGTTTGGCTGAGCTATGCTGATGCTCAACAATTGACTTTATGGAACTAGAAAAAGTTACCACAGTTGAACCAAAGGAGACCAGTGTGATGTGCATGAAGAGGGACAACAGGTTCTAGTCCACTGTAATCCATGGAAGGCCACTGGGTGATTTTGGGCCCAATCATCCTCTCTAGGCCTAACGTATCTTGGTATTGTTATGGGAAAAAGTGGAAGAGGGAGGGCTATGTGCACTGCTTTAAGCTCCTGAAGTAATTTACCAAAAAAATGAAGCACATTAATAAATCTTCCAGTACTCTAAACAGATTAGCAGTTCAAGAAGTAGCAATACAGTATTTGACTTGAAATAGTCTTGAAAGCTAATGCTGGACTAGAAGTCAAAAGACTTCCTGGAAAACAGCAAAGGCAAATAGATCCATATTGCTGCCAAGAAAGACAGCTACCTTGGTGCAGTCACCATGATTTTACCTTTACCTTGAACAGACAGGAAAAATTGACCTGTTTCTACTCATCACGATCATTTGTAATCTTAATCTGTTTCTTAACATTTTCATCAAGTAAATCTCTTCTGATTCATTAAAACAGAGGCCTCCAAACCTGGCAACTTTAAGACTTGTGGACTTCAACTCCCAGAATTCCTCAGCCAGCATATCTTAAAGCATAGTCTTAAAGTTGCCAAGTTTGAAAACCCCTGCATTAAAACATTGTGCTCTGGAGCTTTTAAAAATAACACCCATGGAAAAGTACTAAGTTATCATCCTTCTTGCCTCCTTCCCCAGGAACATTCAGATGAAGACATTATTTCTGTGAAATAATCAAAATGTTAAGCTAGCGAGGCTATGGAATTGTGGACCAGGGACTCTTAGGTCTGCAGTTCCAAAACAGAGACGGGACAGAAAGGCAATTGTGATGGCATCTGGAACTTATCAAAGCTTCCTCTCAAATAGACTTTGATCAAAGAAACCTGAGTCCTCTTCTCTGTGGGGTGGAGGGTAGAAAGGCTGGCCTGGAGGTTTTCTAGGACTCTTGTTTAATTGTGCACCACGTAATTCATCAGGATTGTTGATGCTAGCCAGACACCCTTCTAGCATTATCTCAAAAGCCTGAGTGATGCACTGAGGAAATTACACTGCAGAGCAATATGCTGACCGGGTGTTGCTAATTAGAGATTATTCAGTCTTCTCCAAGCGAATTAGTGCATGACAATGGCAAAGCTTTCACTGCTGTTCCAAATTATTACTTTTTTAAAAGGAAAACAATGTGCGTCACATAATATGCCAACATT
>JAOYMU010000001.1:69395653-69406935 GCA_025802295.1 Psammodynastes pulverulentus | reverse complement strand
TTGTCCAATCTTGTAGTGTGTCCAAATAGTCTTTTATTTTCCCCTCCTCTACCGGCTCTTTTTTATATAAATCCCCCCAAAAGTCCTGTACCACCTTCTTTTTTTTTCCTATATCGAAGTGTGTTACACCGTTTTTGTCATCTAATTGCCATATAAGTCTTTTTTCTGTATTCTGAATTTTAAGTGCCTTTGAAAAAGAAGAAACAGAGAATTGCCAGGTTGCCAAGCATCCTCTTTACTATTGAGACCTTTGGGGATGTAAGATTTGAGAAAAAGTCAAATATTTCCTGATAGTGGAGAACTGGGATGGAAAATAAGTTCAGTAGCTGCATGGCCTAAAGCCAATAAATAATGCTTTGGACTCACAAGATATTTGTGCCCTTGTTAAGAGCATAAAGACTTTGATTGTGAAAGTAAATTTCTGATGGGAACTAATGGGATGACTTTATGACTAACAGCTCAATTTCAAGAATTATTGCAGTAAGTCTGCTGTAAAATTGATGTGAGTCACTCAATATACTGTGACATGGCAGGGAATGTTGCTTCTCCATGGCAGCAAAACAGAATTCTGGGCTATGCTGAAAGTATCCAAACTTTTCCTTTAATGGTGCTGAGAATGGGCTATGTGATTGATCCTATGGGGACATGTGGAGAGATCTGCATATTCTGGCTTTTGTTTGAGAATTCTGCAAGTATTATTTTGAGACTCTCTTTATTTGCAGGTGGGCAATCAAAACTTCTGCAATTTTGTATAGTTGCTACCAAACTGTTAATTGGAATTATCGAATAATGCAGAGGGTGATCATGTAAGTATTGTATTCAATACATGGTAGTATTGTATTCAAATTTAATAAAGTAGCCATACTAACCTCTTTTCGATTTGATGCTTCCTTCGAAGACCAAATATGTCCTTCACTTAAAAATGTTCCCTCCCACCTTTGATAAAAGAGGTTTTTACTACCATTGCAAAAGCAGGTGATAATATCACAGCCGAGGGGGGGAATTGTCTCAGCCAGTCACCGCAGGGAAGAAGCCATGGTCCATAGCTAGGAAAACCTTTCATTCAAGAGCAGGGATACTAATAAATTACATCTAATCCCAATATATTGGGTTTTCCTGTGCCGTCCCTTAGGTTGCTGAGTTTAATATCTGCCTTTGGCCACCCAAAGGACAAAGTGGGGTAAATGTTAACATGGGCATGCCACCACACTCAATGAACCCAACTTACATACTTGGATCACAGCACAGGCATGATTATATCATCTCACATATCCTGCCATTTGGGTGTTATTGCAGTTTTCTGCAGATGCTGCTGGCCTCTTCCAAACTACTCCATGTTTTCCCTTCCAACAAAGGGAAAACATGGAGTAGACTGATGTAGAACAGAATGCGAAGAAGAAGAACATTCTACCCCCCAGGCCTCTATACAATAATTAAATTCAATCTTGACATCTGACTGAGGTTAATAGTATTGCCTACCAACCAACCAACTCACAACCACTATAAGATTGCAAATTCTTTAGAAAAATCTTAGAGATTTCTCAGGTGAGCTGGACAACGTTCAGAATAAAAATGTATAACAGATGGTTGACTGAGTGGCATTCTTTCATTCTGGCTCCCTAAGGTAGGGCCAGAGATTAAACTGCTATTGAAGCAGAGGAAATAATGACTCATTGGAGATAAGAAGCCAGTATCCGCCTCTCATCAAGTTGACTGCAGAGATAAGGAAAGGTGAGGTTGGAAGTTCCCTTAACATTCCAGGCAAATGTGTTCAGAGTGACATCTTCTATTTTCAGAAGTGGTAATTGCAACTTCTCTATTTTGGTAACTGATTGGAAGCAAAATTAGACATCTTTCAAGCTGAATCTTGTTAATGGATTTCAGAGTTAAATGAACTGTCAGTGGATAGAACGGTTCTGTGATCACATGAAGGAAGTTTGAATCTTGACAGATGATAACCTCCCTGATAGTATTGTAGGAAAATCCTGTTTCAGGAAGGGCAAGGCTGGTGTTCGAAAGCACTTATCTAAACCTTCTAAAGGTCTCTCCGTGTACTGAAGTGACCCTGAAAAACATATTGTGTGTGAACAGAGAGCTCCGCCCTTGTATACCGTCCATGCCAGTGATTCTTTGACTGCTTTCATGCTGCCAGTGTAGTAGCCATTTAAACATATCAAAACTCTTAAGTAATTATATATTTAAGTAATTGTGTTTTGCAGACACCTCATGAAAAAAACTAAAATTTCCAATCTGCTGGGGGAGGGGGGGCTAGAATCCTCTCCTGAGCCTAAGAAGTATTTATTCGTGTACTTACCTGTTGTTGCCTTTGATCTACATGTGATTTACTTTTTTCACTTTTAATTCTAATAGAATCAGGTGGAAGCATTTAAAATCAAAATATTAATTTTCAGCCTTCTGCCCCTGATGAACCCACAGATGTTCCAAGTAGGTAAAGGTGATAAGTAGCAGCTGGCCAGTGATTGTCTTTTAAATTTATGGGAACTATAATCCTAAAGATCTGGAAGATTTATTCTCGCACTGTGTGGATAAGCTTTAAAGCACTAAAGGTTTAAAGATTGTTCAAAGATAACATTTATCCAGAGTATTAAATTTATTGTACAAAACACCAGTGGTGTGCTGAAACCTCACATCGGCTCACAAGAGTCAATTAATTTTTTTTTAATTTAGTAAGCTGACTGAATGCAGAGTTCAGCCACCATATTTAGCATGCCAGTCAGCCATTCTGCGGCTGGTGGTGTGCTGCAGTGGTAGCAAGAAAACCGGAAAAGCTGGTTCTTAAACATTTACCATCACACCACTGTAACACACACCCTTCTGCAGCCAAATATAGAAGGCTATAGCCAGATCATCACAGACTGCATTGGATATGATGGTTAGACTGATGGTAATTACAATCTAATATACAGTACATGGATGACAATAAGCATAGGCTAAGTTTGGGACATCATTAAGTTTAGGGGAGTGGTCTTTGCAGGAAGATCAGGAGGAAAGCTTCCAATCTTGTTTAAAAATTATAAAAAGAAACATCCATTTGCTATCACGTTCAGAACCAATATAGGAAATTACCACCTGTCTCCCTAGATCACACAGGGATGCTTTATAAATATACAGCGATGAAAGAAAAGTGTTCAGAAGCTGTATCATGACAATCCTTTGTCTTTATGGAATCAAGGACCGAAGTTTGGCACCAAAATTCCCCTTAGATTAAGAATTGAGCAATCATTGGTAAAATTCTGCCAAAATGGTTCCATTTCTAGTTGCAGTTCTGTGAGGCACATTGTAAGGACAGATAACAGGCTGCTGCAGATTTAATGAAGACAGGTTACTCACAAAGAATTAGAGTATATTACTAAAGGAACTCTTCTGTATTACCATTTCACTAAAGCTGGCAAAGTGGGATAGAGTTCATCACCCCATTGCAGGTTAGAGTATTTGTTCAGGTAGCCAATATTCACCTACTTTGCTTAGAGATTCAGGCAATACGGTTTTGGAATATGTCTCCTATTAGGTCCTTTGACTGGAGATGTCCTAGTTTATAAGAATGTAAGAGGTATCTTCTGCATTCTATGAAGCTCACACAGAAGAATGTGAGAAACTCACATTCTTTATCATTGGGATGATCAGGTAGTGACTACCAGCTTTTCTATGGTTTTATTAATATACTGTATTTAAACTGAGTCTTTCACAGGTAAAGCATGGATTTCTTTACCAATGACGAATTCCCAACACCAAGGAAGAAATATAACTAATTCCTTTGTGAATAAGGAGTTGTAGAATCAAGCATTGCTTTAGGGAAGTGAGAATACATTTATGCAAAGATAATAACAGTGGGTTATACACTTTTATTTTACAATGGATTTCTGAAAAATGGCAATTCACAACATAGACAAATATATATAAAATTTGCATCTTTTTAGATTGAAATCTCAATGTTTGCAACTTATAAACTCCCAAAGCAAACTCTGCAACACTCAACGATTATAAAATAGATATTTAAATGATAATTTTTTCAGTTCCACCAAACTTACCTGTTTCTTTTCTGATGAACCCCCGCTTAATGAACTTTCTTCACCAACTGTATAATTCCTGGCTATTTGCAGTCTTGATCAGCTATAATGTAAGTCAACTGAATTTTGATGAGCCTCAGGGAACAATTACCGTAATAGACATTTTTTGCTGTGAGAAAAAAAAAGTTGATGACAACTTCCGAAGAGATGGTAATCCTATATCACCTTCTTATAATTAAGTCCTTTTGCATAAAGCTGTATAAGACCGAATGATATTTTTGCATGAACATAAGCAAGCAGCCATGTTAAGTACTTTAACATGTTATGTTTTAGTTTTTATTGTTAACATATACATTTTGAAAAACGTATTTGTTCTCTCTTATTCTGTGGCTTTAATTAGCTGGTTAGAAGGAAAGGACTTTTAATTAATTAGTTGCAGCTTGTATACTGGAGTGTATGTCATGAAATGTCTTTTTCTACTTAATTTAAACTTTTTTTTATCTGGGAATTCTGTTTCCAGAGGATCACATTTATTTTATGCCATGTGATCACATCCAAGCATTCTGTTTTTGTTTCTTTTATTAACGTTGCCTAATATATCATAACAAACTATGTCTTTTTAAAGTTTTAATCTCTGGATGGAAACTACAACTATCACCATGATGTTTTTGAGACAGACTATAAATATGTCAGATATGAACTTTATTCTTTAAAATCACAAGTTTTGAATTTTAAAATACTGGAAACATTCTTGTTTCTCTACCATATAATCCATTCTTTTAAAATTTGGGTGCAAGTGACTGATGGACCTTTTTAGATTTTTAAAGAAAGCTAATCCTCCATTGATAAGATTTTGACGAATCGTTCAAACAGGTTTTTCTAGCTAATAAAAAAATCTTGGCACAAGTGCTGTCAAAACTCAATGCTACATCTCCAGTTTCATTCTGAAATGACACGACTGCAACAATCTGAACCGCTAACTAGACAATCACACTGTATATTTGCATATTGTGCAGATCCAGTTTTTTTGCCCCAAATAATTCATCTTTAACATGAGAGATTGACTTTGATATATGTGTGTGTGTGTGTGTGTGTGTGTGTGTGTGTGTGTGTGTGAGAGAGAGAGAGAGAGAGAGAGAGAGAGAGAGAGAGAGAGAGAGAGAGAGAGAGAGAAATGGAGATGTGCATATGGGTTGGGGGATGTATAATAATCCGCATATTCAGAATTGGACCAGTAGAGAGCCTCTGTCTTTTTGAATAATGAGCAAATATTGCAAAAAACAGAAAGTTGGGAGGAAACCTAGATCTAGAATGCAAAAAATCCAGGTAAGTGCTAGAGAGCAACAAAGGGACTCAAGGCACTCACTTTGGTGCTACTTAGATCATCCAGATCTTTGCAGTTCTTTGTGGGGGGGATTGGCGTGTTTTCAGGTGTGTCTTGATTCCTGGTAACAATTTTCAGAAGTGAATTGACGTTGCTTCTTCCTATGGCTAGAATTATTGGCCCCAAATCACCCAGTTGGCTTTGTGCCTAAGGCAGAGCTAGAACTCACAGTCTCCTGGTTTTTAGCCCAGTGCCTTTAATCACTATACCAAATCAGCTGTCATATATGATAGCTTCATTGATGTATCATATTATTTGGAAGCATCTTAAATTTGGACTCATATCTAATTAATCTTGGACTTATTAATATGGTAAAGATAGGAGACCGTAACTCCCTGAGGGGTTACTACTCATAAGGGCAAAATATCTCCAGTGTCAGAGACAGTCTATTTGTGAATAACACCTCTTAAATAAATGTAACTATACTACTTGTGACTGTTAATGGGACTTTGAGCTCGATGGGTTTTTGATCAGGTCCAGCACATATCATTAGGGTTCTAATTATATCTGCCAAATTCTACTGGATTGTGCACAGATATGGGGCATACATACTTAGTACAACACAATTTGTATTATATAGGACTTTAATCTAGGGTAGGGGAAAAGGCAGTGGTGGTATTCTGCCGGTTCACGCCTAATCGGGGGAGCTGGCAGCGCTGGTGAGCGATAGCTCTGACGATTGGTGTTTGGGCGTTTTGGGGGGTCCTTCCACCCGCTGACACTCTTTCTTTACCTTTATCCGCTCAGCTAAATGACACGTACTTGTGTACTTCTGGAGAAGAGATTAGAAGCAGAACTACAACTGCTATATAGCTATATACTGCAATGCTGACTGGGTTGAAAAAGTTCCTGAAGACATCTTTCACACCATAATTTCTAAATTGGGTTTTGTAAATTTGGTTGAAAACCACACCCTTCATTATGAATTGCTGAAGGGTGATTCCAAAAATGACTCTAGAGCTTTCTTCCTAGTTTGTGACTTTTGGTTATTCCCAATAAATGCATTGGTCTGTTCTAATTAGCAGACATAATAACCTACATATATTGTTTGAAAAAAGTTATATACACCTTAGGGTAAAATCATGAATACCATTAGTTATGTATTTATAATAGCATACATTATAAATCATGTAAACGGTGTGCCAGAAAACTCTTTCAAATATTAAAGAGCAGATTGCCAACATCACAAAAAATCAGCACAGAGATAATCTCATAACTGCTCTAATTCCACAAAGCCAGCAATTTGAAAATTAAACAGCAGTGCACTCCTTGTGCAGATGCCCAAGATCTGTAATAATATTCTTCGTGTTACAATTTACTAGTCAAAGTGCTATAAAACTTTGAGAATTAAAATACTTATATGAGACTAAAAATGATTGGTTAAGGTCAAAACATAGGAACAATACAGTAAGTCAGTGGAAAACCAGGGGAAGATGGTTGTTCCAAAGGTACTTTAAAAAAGCAACTTTAGGGACACCTGGATGACTGAGAATCTCCATAGACACTGGCTTTAAACTATAGAGTACATTTTAAAAAGTTGATTATGCTAAAGCTGACACATCTCAAATTATTGATAAAATACATACTGTATGTTGCAAAGCTGTTAGGAAAGTGTATAATTTCTGCTGATTACTAATATTTCTATTTCTTAAATGATTAAGTGAATACATCAGAGTTTCAATCAGAATCAGAATAGAGCTGGAAGGAAGGCAGGAGACTCTATACCATTTCAGATAGGTGGTTGTCCAGTCTCTTCTTAAAAACCTCCAGTTTTTAACAGGCAAACTGTTCCACTGGTTAATTGTTCTCATTGGTAGGAAGTTTCTCCTTAATTTCAGGTTGCTTCTCTCTTTGGTTAGTTTCCATCCACTGTTTCTTCTCTTGCCTTCTGGTGCTTTGGAAAATAAGCTGACCCCCTCTTCTTTGTGGCAGCCCCTCAAATACTGGAATACTGCTATCATACCACCCCAAAGCCCTTCTTTTCTCTAGACTGGCCATACCCAATTCTTCAATATGTTTTTGTCTCCAGGCCTTTAATCGTCTTAGTTGCTCCTCTTTGCACCCTCAAAAGAAGTTGCAATGTGAACTTAGGAAATATGATCACATTGAGACGATGTGTTCAGAGACCCAGGTAGAAGAAAAAGAGTGCACCTGCTCAAGACGGCTTATCAGCCACTATTAACTCAGCAAATACAAGCTTGAAATGCCATTCTTATCTCCAACAGGAAAAAAAAATAGGGAGCTTTTGAATGCCTCTTGAAACCTTGTTTTGATGATTTTCATAGTCCTTTGGCATGAACAAAATAATCAAATATATGCTTGTGAAAGGCACTTTCACACAAGACTCAAGTTGATAATACTTATATTAGGACAACATGTCATTTGCAAAAGGGTGTGTATGTTCACTTTCATTTGTTAACTCATACCCGAATGAAATTTATATTTATGCTATTCAATTATGTGGAGTAATACCTGGGGATCTGCACATTAAGGAAGGGAAGAGGTATACAATTTCCACTGCAGACAATTCTTGCTTGTCTCCCAGCCTCTTTTCTGGTAATACAAGGATACTTCATGAGGTTGAGGGAAGAGAAAAACAATAGAGAGGATGGAGAGATTGGATCTATGAAGGTACTAGAATGTCCTTGGAACATTATTGGGAACAAATGGAGATGGTGTTTGTTTGTTGAGTCATCTGTGTTTAAAATTGTTTTAATGTGTCAGCCCTTCAAGGTAGACCAGAGTAGGGAACCAAGGTTATGAATGCTAATACTACTTTTATTATAAGATTACATTAACAGAATCTTACAAGTCTAAATATGTTTTCCCCCACCTCCCTTTATCTTCTTGAGAACTAGAGAGGGTCTTATATGAGGTGCTTTCTCAAATTACATTTCTACCCCATAATCAGAATTTTCTTTATTTGGCCATTGTCCTGATTGTGGATCTTCCTCTTGTTCCTCAAGGTTATTCCGTCTTCCCATTATGCAATGTCCTCTAGCTATTTTAGGCCTAGATCTGCAAGACACCATTATATTAAGGTGTTGGGTTTTTTTAAGCAAAGGATGATCTTTCATAATTGTGTTGATATATAAATAATGACTACCTATTCGACATATTTGGACCAGGTGGCAAGTCAAATTCTGGTTTGACAAAGAACAAGCATCTGCTTGCATCCTTTGCATTTCCTTTTCCTCTGAGTAAGCAAGACTGACCTTGGATTCCCCATTCATTGCTTTGGCTTGGCTGGTGAGAACCATGGGCTTTTAATTGCTCCTCCCAGAATAAGTCAAAAGAGAAATTTCTGCCAGACAATCTAGGAATGGAATTGTCTATGGTTTTTAAACATTGCTTAGCTAGGGAAGGAACAGCTAGACACTTTCAGAACAGCCTATGCCACAGGTGTCAAACTCAAGGCCCATGGGCCAAATGTGACTCACCACGTCATTTTATGTGACTTGCGAGAGCTGCAAAGTTCCAATTGTCTTTAGGACATTTGGTTACATTTATACTGTCTTACAGTTACACGTGGCCCTTTGAGGGCAACCATTATGCTGATGTGGCCCTCGGTGAAATGAGTTTGACACCCCTGGCCTATGCTGTTCATTTGTTAGATATTCAGAACTTGGTTAGAAAATCAGAACTTGGCTAGAAAGTCTGAACTGCTATCTATAAAGAAGAATATTTGTAGCTCAAGGTAGGAGTAGAGTGTCCTTGATGTTCTCTGAGCTTGGTTGTTTTTTTGCAGACGTTTCATTACCAAAACTAGGTAACATCAGCAGCACTGATTATTACCCTTGGTTTGGTTGGTGAAACGTTTGCAAGAAAACAACTAAATTCAGAGAGCACCAAGGACCCCTCAGTCAGAACGGGGCTTGTCATGTCAACCAAACTATATTAGACTTCTAAACATGTTGTTTTGAGGAGAGAAGCATTTTAAAATTGAGTATCAGGAGCAGTAGGACTTATCGCAAATTAAAATTTCCTTGACATATTGAAACACAAAATGGGGCATTAACTGACCATCAAAAGGAATTTTAAGTGTCCTTTGAGAGGTTGGCAAAAAGCAATAATTTTCAGTATAAAATGAAAATTAAGTCAATAAATGCTTGCAAGGAGATCTCAGTGGCTTGGCGGGTATCACCGGACTTCCTAAATTTATTTGCTCAATGTTCCATGAACATCCGATATTTCTCCCTCTATGTAACTGTGGAAAGAAAGGGAAGTTTTATTCCACAGAGAACACCCACTAATGAGAGGCTAATCATTTCACTTGGTAACCATAGGTAATGACAGAGAGCATTGTTTTTTAATCCTCGGCCAGACTACTTACCAATTCATTCTGGTGACAGAGTGCATTTAAATGTGACTGTGCAGCTTTCAAGAGAAAAAGAATCACTAACAAGCCAATGTATGTTTTTTTCAAAAGTAACCTTAAATAAAATCGGCAGGACTTGCTTCTAAATAAGTACTTGCAATCTATGTACTTTCAAAAATAATGTTTATAAGATTTGCTCTTTGTGGAGAGCGATATAGCAAGCAAAAGCTATGTAATAAATCCTGTTGCTACTCTGGATTTGGAAAGGCTCACTAGGATTGCCAGTGAATTAACTGTGTTAATAGATGTCATTTAAAAATTGCTTAGAAAGTAACATAGACTCTTGTTACAAGGAGGAGAAAAATGTTTTTCTGGGCTGAAGGAACTTCTCATATCTATGTACTATGTCACAAATTCAGAATTCAAACTCTTGGATGACACTTAGAAAATTTGTTCATTGACAAAACCTTCAGTCAGTTGCAAAAGGTCACACACTGCTTGCATCCACACATATACTATGCTAATACATCACAATGTCGTAGGTTCTTGGGAAGAACTCACTATGCATGAAGGCTAACACTAGCTAAAGAACTGGCAGTTGTGACTTCACAGCTGATAATACAAACCACAATAATAATACTTTAGTACAGAACAGAGTTCCTTTCAATTTTTCATTCTGGTCACCTATTGAACAGCATTCTTTATTTGTCAGAACATCGATATTTGGTTTGATTCAGTGGAATCCACAAGGTCAGGCAAAAAAGATATTTATCTCTCTATATAAAAGCAAAATACCACTCACGCATCATCACAAAATCTACAGAACCGCAAAGCCTACAAACTTGAAATTTGGCAAGTATGTTCCTCTTGGCTTCTAGGTGCTTGCTAAGAAAGGATTTTTCGAAATGACCATCAGATCATTAGTATTTCTTATACAGGATATTAATTAATACACTCTGATGCTAATGAGTTAGACATTCTACTCCCCCTCCCCACCTGAAAAGAACTCTGTTCCAACTGCCAGTTGTCTCACATTCCCTTACCTCAGTTCAAACTGGCAGACGTTCCACTCCTTCACTCAAGAATGGTCTGGGACCCCTTACAAGTGCTAATCGCCGCTACCTCACCAAAGTGTCTATGCCTTCCACCTGTGGAACTTCTTCTGAACTCAAGTCAGGAGGAGAGATATTAATTCAAAAAAGGCCAGAAGTATTGTTTTTGGAGGTTATTGATCCTCTCAACAACATTGTCCTCAGTAAAATATGCCCGATCACATAGTGTCATAATGAAACAGGTGTATCCAGCTAGTAAGAAATAAGATAGTGTCAGAGGGGCTGCCTAGCTATTCTTTTGTTAGATAGTATACTGGCTGTTAGTCTTAAATGGTGGAGTCCTTGGTGCTTTCTCTGAGCTTGGTTGTTTTCTTGCAGATGTTCCATTACCTAAACTAGGTAAAATCATTAGAGCATTGATGCATTTTATATTGTAATTTTATTATCCGGTTTAATTTCCTCGTATTGTAGTGCTGATTTATTGTTGTTACCCGCCCCGA
>JAOYMU010000001.1:69373088-69384974 GCA_025802295.1 Psammodynastes pulverulentus | reverse complement strand
TGTAGATTAGCTGGCATTAAAATATCTGCTGGAGGCAGGAAACTGAGGTCTTTTGTTTCTGTTTCTTTTAAGATTTTTATTTCTCTTTTAGGGGAAATATTCTGCCTTTTTAATATTTCTTAGAATATTTCATTCTTCTAGGAGAGGGGTAGGTGCTAACTTTCTACATGTGGATGAACAATGGATGCTTCCACACAGGGACAATAATGCCCATTTTCCCTGACTAATGACCTTGGTTGCTAAGGAGTGAGTTGGACTTTTGCACTGTGGTGTAATGTAAGGAGGAACTCTTCACTTGGGTTCTCATCACTCTTGCCAAAAGCAGGAAATGTCAGTGTCTCAGGCTTTTGTAGATCAATACCCAGCTTGCTTAGATCTCTAACACCAGCTAAGTTCACTCTTTTAGAATAACAAAGTTGGAAGGGACCTTGGAAGTCATCTAGTCCAACCCGCTGCTCGAGCAGGAGAGTCTATTCCAAATAGTAGCCTCTACCTAGGATCGAACTCACAGCTTTCCTTCCTGCATCCTAACCACTGATCTACGATGTATTTGTTATACCTCTTCTTCTTTACTTCCTCTTTTACCACTTTGGGGTGTCGAAGGAGGTACAAAGTTCTGTTTCTTTCTCTTCTGGGGTCCTGGACCATTGTTAATTGATGTTGTTGTAGTCGCGTGTTGATGTTGTCTCTTTGTTATACTTTACTAATAAAAAGCAACAAGAGAAAACTCTTTCCATCTTGCATTCTGAACTCCGAACTTTGTGGTAATTGCGCGCGATGGTTTTGTTGCACGCTCGAATGCGCCACCATAACTTCAGCGCCTTACAAAACTAACTTGCTTCACTTCGTCTCGAATATAAGACTTTTGAGTAAATGTGGCTCACGTATTCGGTTACCAGTTGTAAGTGAGGGGAAAATCGGAAATGTGCGTTCGATCTTTCCGTCCAATTACCGGTCCCTCCTTCTGTCGCCGATCATGGCAATCCTCACAGCATCCGCGGAAGTGCCTCTCATTTCATTTCATTTCATTTTGTTTTGTTTTTTAACCCTCCGGCTCGCCTGGCCAAGTCTCCCCCCGCAGGGGGCGCGATCTGCAGCGTGGGTTAAAGAACGCGGGCGGAGAACGGAGGGAGGAGCCCCGTCTGGCACCAGGGAATCGGGCGACAGCGTGGGCGGAGAGGCTCGCAGTAAGGTGGAGCCGCCGACCGAGCCGCCGAGGCCATAAACGGTGCTCTTCGCGCAGCACCAGCACCCGACAGAACAGAGCGGGCGAGCCGGCGTCGTTGTCGCGAGGCGCGGCGGCAGCAGCAGCAGCAGCAGCAGCAACAGTGAGAGCGGGCCGGGAGCGCGGGCAGCATGAAAGGGCCGTCGGTCGAGCCGGCGTCGGAGGTGATCCGTGAGGGCGAGTTGGAGAAGCGCAGCGATAGCCTCTTCCAGCTGTGGAAGAAGAAGCAGGTGGTGCTGAGCAAGGAGAGCCTGAGCCTCTTCTCGCCCGAGGGCGGCGGCGGCGGCAGGGCCCGCGCCAAGGAGCTGCGCTTCGGCTCCATCCAGAAGGTGGACTGCGTGGAGCGCACCGGCAAGTACGTCTACTTCACCATCGTCACCACGGACCGCAAGGAGATCGACTTTCGGTGCCCGGGCGAGAGCTGCTGGAACGCCTCCATCACCATGGCGCTCATCGACTTCCAGAACAAGCGCGCCATCCAGGACTTCAAGAGCCGGCAGGAGGCCGTCGAGCAGGCGGCGGCGGGCAGTCGCGAGCGGCGCTTGGCCCGGGCGCCCTGAGTCCCCGCCCGGCCAGTTCCCCGCGGACCAGCTTAGTCGAGGTGAGCGATCGCCGCTGTTTTGACCTCTAGTGTAAATAAGTTGCGCTTCTGATCCTCGGTCTCAACTTCTTTCTTATTCGTTTCTCTTCGTTGAATTGAAGCTTCTCCAACAACTGATTAAAAATAAAGTTTGGCAATTCCTATTCTTTTGAAACTTTGGGAAAGCTGTGCTCGTTTCCTTCTCTGCTAGGTCTTGCGCCTATTGTGGGGACAGAGACTCATAAGTATTTATATTTAAAGACTGCGGAAGTTTGCTCTACATTTGTCTTGGTTCAGTCCTGATTTCTGAGAGCTGTATAAGGAAAATGCTAGCGAAGAGGGGAAGTTTATAACAACAGTAAGGACTAAACTATAGCTGTACATACCCGAGATGCACAAGACATGAGACACAAAGGGTAATTCTGAGCAAGTTCCTAGCTAGAAAGCAGCTTGTCTCAAAAGAGTTCATTCATTGGAATAGAGACTGCAACATATTTGAGATTCAAGTGACAGGAACCGGAGGCAGCTGCAGAGGAAGAACAGTTTGAAATCTGCTGTGGTGCAGAATTTCTGTCAAAAAGGAGCTGTTTGTTTTTGCCTCTCCAGTGCCCGAGTCGCTGAAGGAGCAGGGAAGAAATACCCCAGTCTCGGTGTTTCTCAGAGGCTTGCTTTGCTTGATTTACTGAGACAAGACCTGAAGCCAGGAGATAACTGGCCTTTCCAGAATTTCTCTGCTGAATACTGCCTTGAATGTTGCTCAGAGAGCTGACCGTACAGGCAAAAATGTCCTTTTTGTGCATTCAGTCTGTGCCTTTCAAATAACAAATGTAATTCCCACATTTTTATCTCTCTAAGGTTTGTTTAAAAAATGCAAGAGGGAAAATATATAGCCCTCTTTTGATAACCTTTCCGCATGGTGCTACATTTTTGCACAATTATGCCTAGTCATTGTGAGACTTGAAAAGATTTCAATAAGTTACTCTCCGTTTGCTTGTTGGAAAGCGATTGTAGCAAGCAGCCTTACTCTCTGTGGGGTTCCAAAGCTCTTAAACCCAAACTCGGATTGGTTGCTACTAAGGAAGTGTGTATGGGATTGCCATAGTACTTACCTAGAAATAAATTTTATTTTGCTCGATAATGCTGACTGTGATGAATATGTATTGTGTAATGTACTGCTTGGTTTTCAGATGCAGACTTTTAATATCTGTTTCTATTCATAATTTGGAATAGGTTTGCAGTGGAGCTAGTGAATTTATTCTTGAGTGAAAATGAATTTCTAAACATTTTAAAGCCCAGTGCAGTATATGTGCTTGTCATCAGTTACTGTATTAATAAATCCTATTCAGACATTAGGTTAAAAAAAGGGGAGAGGTACTTGCTGTTTTGCATTTTTCCTGTATTCCTAACAGTTTTCTTTTCTTTTTCTTTCAATAGATCATACATCTGGGTAACAAATACATTTGTCTTGGACTGAACCAGGACAGGATACCAATGAAGGAAAACAAAGAATGCTACTATACCTACATTTTTTTCCAGGTGTGATCAGATGGCTTACGCAAAGAAGCCAAGCTTCTCCTTAGAGACATTTATAAACCAAAGAACTTTTTTTTGAAAAAAGAAAAAAGACTTAAGGCAAAGAGTAAGGTTATACGTCCAAGACACCCAACTTTGTATTAAAAAAAGTTTTTTTTTCTATTTATGAGATGCAAAGAACATGTAGCACCTGGAGGTGTGAAACCATTTAAATTATTTGTAATATCTATATTTGTATTTATTTTGATATACATTTGTCTTAAATTGCTTTTAGCATTTGAATACGTCCATTCCAAATAAAGTGCTTTTTTACTGTATTTCTGTTGTACAGTGCTCCCTTTATTAGGAGTGAAAACCTGTGTTCCACCTGTAACCTATATTGAGTGCTTACACAAAAAAAGTACAAGTGTATAACTAATTTGCTAATCCAAAAAGTGATAAACAGATTGATTCATTGTTTATTCTCTCTAAAAAAAATTCTAGGTTTAAAAAATATCAGAAGACTATCTGTGACATGATCTACTTACAGAAAAATCCATTATTTCTTCCTAAAGTTTTTAGTCTATAACATAACAAACATGCATTAAATAGGTAATGCCTTGTGGTTAGATTCTGCATACTTCACTTTTAAAAAGTTCCCTTTTTGGAGTTTTTCAATCAAATTACGTATCAGGAGCATATACAATAGACAGGTATTTTGAACTAAGGATTGTGTGCTCATCACCTACCTAATTTATAAGATGTAAGAGAAGCACAAAATTCTTCAGTATACATTTTCAAGGAAGAAGTGAAAATGTACAACTTTGTCCTTCCCATCTTTGGTTATAATTTCTATTAACTTGGTTGAGTGGTTCTATATGTTTCATTTCCTTCCAAAATTAAATTATTACTGTATTTCCTAAGTTCACTGGTTTTGAAATTAAACCATTTGAATAGCAACACCATCTCCCTACGGCACTGAGTAATGATACACCAATATGAGGAGAAAGGCACTGCAGATTCCAGAACAAAACATCTGCTTATTTCCCTGACATGTACTTGACTGCCTGATGCCTGAAGGAGGTGGACATTAACTTTGCTGGGTCAGGGAAGCTGTGCCCAATACCTCCTTTGAGGGAAGCATGACTAGGTAAATATTGGTGCCATCTTTTGCATCCACTTAAAGATCCACATCCACATACATTGTTATGTAAGAATTACCGAGTGATAAAAGACCATTTGAGCATTCAGGTAACTTTTTCATATTCAGCTTGGAGAAATGTGATACGGATAGTTTTCAACTTACAACCACAATTGAACTACTTTTGCTACTGAGACAGTTCTTAAATGGATTTTGCCCCACTTTAAGACCTTTCTTGCCACAGTTTTTAAGCGAATTACTGCTGCTAAGTTAGTAATACAGTTGTTCGGTCAATCTGGCTTCACCATTGACTTTGCTTTGTCAGAAGGTCGCAAAAGGTGATTGCGTAACCCCAGGACACTGAAACTGTCATAAATTGCCAAACATCTGAATTTTGACCCTGTGACTATGGGGATGCTGCAACGGTCTTAAGTGTGAAAAATGGTCATAAATCAGTGCCGTTGTACTGTCACTAAATGTACTGTTGTAAGTTGAGGACAACCTGTGCATTTCATGAGAATTATTCAGGGGGAAAATAATATTGGATAGAGTGATCTTTTAGGAGTGTTTATTTATGGTTCATGTATTTGTCACATAGTTTTTTAAACCCAGGCCCTTGATAATCTTAAACATATTAACCTTTTTATAACTGAGTAACTTAATAGCTTGATCAGAATGCTTTGAACCTGGTTTTATTTGTATTATTTACTGGATTTACTTTGCTTGTTTGTTACCCATCCCAAAGGCCTTAAATGATTGCATATGTCTGTGTGTGCATGTGTACATGTATGTGCACATGTGCACATTTATGTGTATGTAAACACATTCTCAAAACCCCAAACACATATAAATATTAAAAAAGACCAGAACATTCTTATCTTATATAGTCTTCAACAGTCTTCAGACCTGAGCAGGATGAGGCTGCCCTGATTTCTGAAGAGGAAGAGT
Source organism: Psammodynastes pulverulentus (assembly GCA_025802295.1). Lineage (NCBI taxonomy): Eukaryota > Metazoa > Chordata > Lepidosauria > Squamata > Psammodynastidae > Psammodynastes > Psammodynastes pulverulentus. Next base: position 69,379,568 of record JAOYMU010000001.1, on the reverse strand, counting down.
TCCAAAAAATGGGGGTAGCTATTAAGAACACCTGCTTCTGTGGCTCGTTAGGAAACAATCCTGTAGGGATGGGACCTGAATGGAGTTGACCTTTTCATAACCAGGTGTGAAGCCAACGAGGACTCTGAACATGCTAACCAGTGTCTTAAGTCCCACTAGGAACCAACTGGCAACCACTACAGTTCCTGAAGCAGCAGGGTCATTTCAGTATATTAAGATGCAGTATATTAACTGCCTGGACTGCTGTATTCTGTACTTATGGTATCTTCCAAATGTTCTTCAAGACCAGCCACATATAGTACATTATAGTAATCCAATCAGGAGATGACCAAGGCATGAGTGATGGTGAACAGAGTTGCCCAGAAACGATTGCCATCCTCTCAATGGATGTAAAATGGAATCATTACATCTACAAATCCAAAGCCATTCCATACTGGAGGGATTCAATTAGACTCTCAGTCTCTTTCTATCCAGTGTCCCGACAGCCTCTGGAATTGGGTCAGGACTGCCTGTTTGGCCAGGGGAGAAGATGTATAAGTGCGTACCATCAGCACTTTGCTGATGAATGACTTCCCTCAGTGGTTTCATGCAGAAGTTTAAGTCCAGAAGAATGCCCTGTTTGAATGGCATTGAAAAACATGAAGAGGACCAGAAGGTTGTGCTCCTCTGATCCTGATCTTTCCAAGGGGGATCTTGACTGCCAAGAGTCCTCTAAGATCTTTGCAGCCATAGGACATCCATTTTCTCTACAATCTTTCCAACACAAGAAACTTTGGAGTCAGGTCTACGGATAGTGCATAGTACTACTGGTGTGTTAAGGAGGCTGTATTGGACTCTTTGCTCAAGAAACCTTTACTTGATTTGACCGTAGACATCAGACCCTCAATATGTTGGATCAAATCCATTCAGATGGTCTAGGATTTAATGGCATGTACAATTTGTGGACAATCATGTAACATCACTATTGTGTGCACTGGCTCTCATTAGATTTCCAATACTGGACATCACCTTCAAAACTCTACATGGCATGGAGCCAGGTTACTTGTGGGACTACCTCATCCTGTGGATTCCTGCTTGCCCCATCAGATCTGGCAGAGTGGGCAGGTTCCTGGTACATTCAATAAAAAAGGTGTTATTTGGTAGGTCTCTGCACATGTGGTTTTCTGTTATGGCACCTGCTGTCTGGAACAGTCTTCCTCCTGAAATATGGACAGCCCCTATAATATTGGCCTTTTGTGAAGACCTCACTCTTTCCACAGGCTTTGTATGTGATTGGTGCAGTAGTGGGATTCAAAATTTTTTACTACCGGTTCTGTGGGGATGGCTTGATGGCCGTGGTGTAGTTTGGTAGGCGTGGCAGGGGAAGGATACTGCAAAATCTCCATTCCCTTCCTAATACAGGGGGAAGGTTACCACAGGTTCTCTGAACTACTCAAAATTTCTGCTACCGGTTCTCCAGAACTGGTCAGAACCTGCTGAATACCACCTCTGTACCCTACCCTACCCTACCCTACTCCTTGGGTTCACATAAAATACTACATTCAGATGTGTGTGTTTTTCATTGACTCATTGCATCAGAGTGCCATGAGAGCTAGTTTGGTCTAGTGGTTAAGGCATCAGGATAGAAAGCAAGAGGCAATGAGTTCAAGACCTGCCTTAGTTATGAAAACCAGCTCGGTGACTTTGGATCAGTCACTCTTTCTCAGCACAGCATCTCACAGAGTTGTTCCCATGTTGGATATATTCACTGCCTTTACTTATTTGAACAAAATAACAAAGGTGGGATGTAAATAAATAATAACTATCATGCAAACTCAGCGTCTGTGTTAGTTTGTGACTCAGTATGTTGTATGAATCCAGACAACTGAGCTATTTTACTAAATTACTATTTTATTAACCATGGTTAGTGTGCTTTCAAACATAGCTATTGTTTTAATACAGGTGATGATGGCCAACCTGATCCTTGTGGTCGAACGATGGATTCTATATGAGCTTGAACTCTGAAAATGTGACCTTTTAAGAACATCTAAACTGAGCCAAGTAGCAGAGGATAGTTGAAAATAAAGGAAGCCAGATGGATCTGGAAGAGTTTGGTCCAATGTAAAGCCAGGATAGAATTTGGAAGCAAAGAAGGAGAGCCAGGATGCAATGATGGGTATAGTCAGGATGGCATCTGGCAAACCAGGAGTAAAAGCCATGGTTTACCATCTTCTTAGTTTTTATTGGAGAGCCAGTTTAGTGCAATGGTTAAAGCACCAGACAATAAAGTGGGAGACAGTGAATGCTAGTTAGCCAAGGTTAGCCTTAGAGCCATGGTGGCATAGTGGTTAAAATGCAGTATTGCAGGCTTAATCCACCAACTGTAAGGAGCAATCTGCAAGGAGCCAACTGCAAGGAGCAACCACATCTGGAGGTTGACTCAGCCGTTCATCCTTTCGAGGTCCATAAAATGAGGACCCAGATTGTTGAGGGAAATAGGCTGACTCTGTAAACAGCTTAGAGAGGGCTGTAAAGCACCATGAAGTGGTATATACAGGACTTTTTTTCGGCACCAAAAGGTGCCGGAACGCGCCCCCCCCGCCGCATTAAAAAAACCCGGAAGTAATAGCACGCGATTGGTTGAGATGCGTCACGTGACGTGGACTCTAAAAAGGTGCCGGAACGCAGTACCGCCGAGTTCCGGCCGGAAAAAAGCCCTGGGTATATAAGTGCTATTGCTTAAGCACAAAGTTGCCTGGTTGACTTTGGGCCAGTCCCCCTCTCTGAGCCCTAGCAAGCAGGCAATGACAAACCATGTCAAGCAGTGGTGGGATTCAATTTTTTTTACTACCGGTTCTGTGGGCGTGGTTTGGTGGGTGTGGCTTAGTGGGCGCAGCAGGGGAATGATACTACAAAATCTCCATTCCCTCCCCACTCCTTGGGGAAGGTTACTACTGGTTCTCCAAACTACTCAAAATTTCCACTACCAGTTCTCCAGAACTGGTCAGAATCTGTTGAATATCATCTCTGATGCCAAGAAAATTGTAAGGACTAATCCAGGGAGTTGCCAGGAGCCATACACACACACACACACACACACACACACACACCCCCCTATGGAGATTCTCAGTCATCCAGGTCATGGTTGTCTTCAGAGCTGAAGAAGCTTCTTGGATGAGAAGCAAAATGTCTTCAAAGAATAACCAGAAAGTCCAGTTGCCTCTTGAAAAAGCACCTTTGGGACACACACACACATGCACACACCTTTCGTTACTGGTCATATGACTGAGCTATTTGTTATCCGGAAACAGTCCAATAAATGGATAGATAATATTGAACTTTCCCAACCAGACAAGCTTCACATCTGCTGGAACAGCACTTCTAGAATTCCCAGCTAAGCATTCCGGGAATCGCCCTTCAAACACATCTGGAAAGCTCTGATTGAAAACACCAGCATCAAGGAGCCTTTTTCTTGATTGTCCCTACAGAAAGTTGGTCGTCCATTAAGTTGCCATGGATGGGAATCTACTCCCTTCTACACAGGTAGTCCTCAACTTACGACCACTATTGAGTCTGAAATTTCTGCTGCTAAATGAGACAGTGGGGGAGTGAATTTGTCCCATTTTACGACCTTTTTTGCCGCAGTCATTAAGAGAATCACTGCAGTTCTTAAATGAGTAACACACTTGTTAAGTCACCGGTGTCAAACTTGTGACGTCACGTTGCTATCACGTGATATTTCATTGTGTTTTTCCTATTCGCTAAGCAGGGGTGGGCGTGGCCTGCGTGTGATGCCTCCGGCCTATGGGCTGCCAGCTTGACGCCCCTGTGTTAAGTGAATCTGGCTTCTCTCTTGACTTTGCTTGTCAGAAGGTCACAAAAGGGGATCACATGACCAAAAGGGGACACTGCAACCGTCGTAAATATGAGTCAGTTGCCAGCCCTCTGAATTTTGATGATGGGACCATGAGGCTGCTGCAACGGTCCTACGTATGGAAAAAAAGGCGATAAATCATCGTTTTAAAAGTGCCATTGTAACTTTGAACAGTCACTAAATGAACTGTGGGAAGCCGAGGACTACCTGTTTATATATAGTTGTGGCCTGGAAAAAATATCATAGGCAAAAGTCCACAGGGCCCTTATCAAAGCCTGGGGCCAGGGGTGGGCTGCTGGGGGTTCACAGGGGTTGAGGAGATCCCCAAGCTAAGATTCTGCACAGTTCAGAGAACCCCAAATCCCATTCCTGCCTGGCCCCACCCCTCCCCGTCCCTGCCAGGAGTCCCCACACGGCCCGTTTTGGATACAAGTAAGTGCAGGACGCGTGTGGAGGCTCGGGGAGGGTGAAAAACAGGTCTCCGGGAGCAGAGGTGGGTATTCAGCAGGTTCTGATCAATTCTGGAGAACCGGTAGTAGAAATTTTGAGTAGTTCGGAGAACCGGCAAATATCACCTCTAACTGGCTCCGCCCCCATCTACTCTCTGCCTCCCGAGTCCCAGCTGATTGGCTGGGTCTTCTTTTGTTGCCCTGCACAGGAGAACAGAGCTGAAAAGCAGGTTAGTGGGGTGGGGAGGGAATGGCGATTTTGCAGTAACCTTCCCCTGCCACACCTGCCAAGCCCCACCCGCCAAGCCACACCCATAGATCCGGTAGTAAAACAATTTGAATACCACTGTACTCAGGCAAGGTTAAAGCAGAGAGGGAAAGTTCCACACGCACTTAATCTAGCCTGTTAGAATGGGGTATGATGTATGACAGGGATTGGCAACCTTAAACACTCAAAGAGCCATTTGAACACATTTCCCACAGAAAAGAAAACACCAGGAGCCACAAAACCCTTCTCATGCCTGACTATTTCCTGAGCGACCACAAAACTAACATATGTAGTTGAATTAAATGTTTTGTTTTCTTCTGAAACTTTTCTTTCCTTGGATTTGCCCATAGTTGGCCTACCGGGGGTCGAAAACCTCAATAAATTGCATAACGGCGGATGTCACACATTGGCAGTTGCGACACATACTTTGAGTGACAGGGAGCTGCAGCAGAGGGATGAAAGAGCCACATGTGGCTCCAGAGCCACAGGTTGCTGACCCCTGGTGTAGGAGAAGAAGTGCAGAGCCTGGGGTGGAATCAAGAGAGGAATCAGCCTGGAGTCATTCTGTTACTGCAAGTGATCCAAGTCCCCTTTGAATGCTATTGACTCTTATCTAGCACCAGTTTAATGCTGACTGTTAGTTGACTTACATTCTTGTATATTCAGTTGTCTCAGCTACTAACTTTCACAGTTTTATTCTGACTGACACTTCTGTGGATCTCACCCCATATTTAAGAGGTTCCTAAGTGTGTGTGTGTGTGTGTGTGTGTGTGTGTGTGTGTAAGTGCATTAACATGCCTATCAACCTTGGCACATTTCAAACATTTTCATTTTGCTCGTTCAAGTTCATAATTTTTATTTTACAAATAAATGTAAATAAAATATAGACATAAGCAATACATCTTGTTAACTGGAGCTTAATGTGTGGTCCTGATTCTTCACACCTAACAATGGGGATTTAAGGAAGTCCCTCTACTCCACAAAGGCTGGAACTCCTTCTCCTCCCTCAAATCCTTTTGCTCTCTCCCATGATAATCAAATCCAGTGGCTTTGGTAATCTTGTACTTTTCCTGATGAGAAAAAGATGTGGGCTATTTGAATCGGGCTTATGATGATGGACATTTTGGCCGAAACTCCAGTAAGCACAGTTTTAATTAAAAAATGTTAGCAGACTCATCATTATTTGCAAGGTTTCAAACTACCATTGACACTGGGTTGCAAGTATTCAATGATTATTCCAGCAGGAGTGCTGAAATAATGCAATCCCAATCTTTCCTTTCTCTCTCTGACAGCGAACTGACTTAGCTCACTTCCCTCCCCCAATCTCTGTTCCTCCATCTTCCAGAAACTTGGATGGAACGGAGGTGGTTGCAGTTTGTTTGCTTATTACATTTATATGCCACCTCTCTTGCCAAGAAGACCACGTTAGATCTTCCAAGGTCTCTTCAAAGCGTCTTCTCTCATTGGAGACAAAAAAAAAATACAAGATCCAACTTTCTTAGAAGGCAAATTTGAATGGACCCAAATTCCTAACTTCATGATCATCTCAAAAGTGCTTTTTTTTTTTCAAAAGGCAACTGGAGTTCCTCTGTTTTTCCTTGAAGACGTTTTGCTTCTCATCCAAGAAGCATCTTCAGTTCTGACTTCTTCTTGGGTGAGAAGCGAAATGTCTTCAAGTAAAACAAAGGAAGTCCAGTTGTCTTTTGAAAGACAGAACCTTTAGGACAATTTTAACCTGGATGACCGAGAATGTCCATTGACATTAAACTTCATGATCATTTCAGTTCCATCAGCAAAGCAAAATGATTTATTTATTTATTTATTGATTTATTGATTTATTTATTTATTTAGTCAAGCATATATGAGAAAAACAAGTATAAGTATGAACATAACATATAAACATATAAGTA
>JAOYMU010000001.1:69313894-69324916 GCA_025802295.1 Psammodynastes pulverulentus | reverse complement strand
ACAGAGACAACCCATGTTTTCACTGGATACCATCGCCCACACAGAGAAGAGGCATATCAGGTAGGACCAATGCTCTCATTTCTCTGTAATATTAACTTAAGGATAGAATGAAGAAATTGGACCACTTCCTCAAATTGTGTCGCACTAGTATAAATACATAAAACCTGACTCTACCAATTAGTATGGGGTCTGAGAGTGTTCTATACTTCTGGGGATGGTTGGTGGTTTGAGGGCACTCCCTCCATCTTGTTAATGTCTTTTTTAAAAACGTTTTCATTTGTACATTTTTAATTTTGTTTTTAACTGTGTTTTAATTGTATTTTAGTCATGTTTTACATAATGTTAGGGTGTTGTTTGTAAACTGCCCAGGGGGACTTAGGAGGGATAAGCAGTGTACAAATTTGATAAATAAATGTTTATTAATGTGTGTACTGCTCATGATTTTTTTCATGTAGTGTGGTTATCTTAATCAGTAAGCAGTCAGCCAATCATGTGCATGAACCTAACTTTTCTCTTACATACTTTTCTCTTAAATAACTGTCTGAATTGTATCGTTTGCAACCAACTACATGTTATTAATTTAGACTGCCAAAAGAAACCGTTCAGCATTTTTAGAGGGAAAAAAAACATGCTCCCAACAGATTTCTGAAAATAGATATTGTTCTTTATAGGAGCTTATCATTAACAATAGAGCAGTGTTGATGTCTAGACTCTAGAGGGCATTTTCAGTAGCTGTGAGTTAGTATAAACTGCTCTATATTTCTTTCTTATCAGATCCCTTTTAGAAATGAAATTGAGAAGAAGGGAGACTCAACCAGAGTGTAAGACTTGGGAGCACTGATGTGAAGCTGACCTTGAAACAAATCTAAAGCTGAAAGAAGATTCACTAGTTACTTATTAAATGTATCCTTTTTTAAAAAAACCACCTGGAGAACTTGCACTTTTTCTTTTCATGAAAAAAAACCAGAACTAAATGCAGACATAAAACAGTACTGAAGGTAAGAAGAGAGGGAGGCAACCACTACAAAGGTGATTATGGCCTTTCAGGGAAGGTTGGGAAGAAAAGGAAGGAATTGTGTAGGAGAGCACATTTACTTTCGACTTTTCAATACTTGGCTTTTAAATAGCATGCCAGATGGTTGCATTCCAAAATGTCAAAAGAACATGAAGTGCCAGGACATAAAATAACTTAGGGTTTAACAAACTATGTTAATTACATAAACTGAATATAGTTACTTCTATGCTTTGTCTCCATACAGTTAATTTTCTTCTTTTGGATGGATTGAAAATTTTGATTCAATGGCAATTCTTGGAAAGACCCTGGTGCTGCAACAATACCCTTTACTTTTAGGATCTGCAGGAAATCTTGGGGCCTCAGGTTCCTCTTTTAATCCACTTGGTGTCTTATCTACAGGTGCTACTCAAGTATAAAATTCTATCCAGTTAGAAATCAACATTATTTCATAATACCATCAGATTTTGTTTCCAGTAATGATTTTGGACAGCCCATATTTGTACATCTCTGCTACAACTGTTCCTTTAACATAGTACAAATATTTCAAAATCTATAGCAAGTACTGTTGAAGCTCTTACCATCACCTTCTCTGCATTCCCAACACAGATATGAAACAGAGCAATCAAAAGTCTTGATTCTACTTTCCAGACAAAGTTTTTAAAGTCCAGGAACATTCATGACACCATCTAAATCTGTTTATTTTATGAGCAAGAAACAAAGATGGGTGGTCTTTTTATTTGTTTTTTCTTACCAGATCCATGAGATTTCTCTTAAAGCTCACCATTGTAGCGATTTTCTTTCCACCTGTTGTTAGCAGCAGCACTTAGACTTATATACCACTTCATATTGCTTTACAGTACTCTCTAAGCAGTTTACAGAGTCAGCATATTGCCCCCAACAATCTGGGTCCTTATTTTACCGATGTTGGAAGGAGTTAAACTCGAACTGGTAGTGAGGACTGAAACCCTGGCAGGTGGCAGAATTAGCCTGTGATACTGCATTCTGCTCCACCATGGCTTTTGCCATATTTTAGCCACATTTTATGGAATAAAACATGATGGCTAGTTAATTCAATAGTTACTAAGCCACTGAAGATTGGGTGGGATTTTGTTTGGCACAATATGTAAATTTCAGCATTGAATTCTCAGTTTCCCTCATCCTCAATCAGATTAGATTATTATGTTGTGATCCAACCTCTATAGAGCGATTCAGATCTTAGAAAGATGAGCCTATGAACAGGGATCCTGTCAGCTGCCATTTTAAGAGTCACTAACAATCTCTGAAAACACAGTCTAAGTAATTGCTTAAGAAGCAAAGTGAAAATATGGGGGGTTTTTTCCACCCTAGGCACAAATATGTCAGCTGCACACATCTCTGAATAGTATTACACTCCCTAATGGGAGGAAAAAACATAAAAAAGAAAGTGCAAAGTGGACAAAACCCTCTGGTTAATTTTTTTAATGGACCTTAATTAATGTATACAAGCTGTCTTTGGCTTATGACTGCAATTGGGATTGGATTTCTGGTTGTAAGCTGATAAGGTCATAGGTTGAGGCACTCACATGACCAAACCCAATTTTACAGCTGATTCTGTGGGGCTCGTTAAGTGAATTACTGCATCCATTAAATGAATACAGGACTGTTAAACAAATGCTGCAATCATAAATGAAAATAGATTCTTCTGAATGGGCTTTTTTTTTTTTTTTTGCTGTAAACTGGCCTTGGGATGCTGCCATCGGTCATAAAGGTGAGCCTGTCAAATACTTGAAATGAAATCACAATATTGGAGGGGTTGGCATGACATTTTAAGATAGCCAGAAGTACTTTATGGGTTGTAAAGCACCTGTTCTAGTCCTCTTATTAATTTTGAATGGGTGTTAAATGACCAGTTTCAAGTCAAGGATTGCTTGTATATGAATTAGCTTTTGGAATTACATGGATCTTTCTTCTAAGGCAATGTTTTTCAACCTCAGCAGTTTGAAGATATGTGGACTTCAACTTGCTGGCTGCTGGGCAAAAATAGAAATACCCAACCATCTGTTTTAAATCAGCAAAGTTTTTTTTAAAAAACTTCTTAAACTATTTTTGTTTGTTTTACATATTTGAAAGGAATAGACCCTTAAGATTGAGGAGCTGTTATGGATACAATTTGGAAACGGCCTCCCATTTTGGTCAAGTGTAACTGATAGGCTTTCTATTCCTTTAATTAAGTCTGCATTCTTTCAAATGAAAATGAAATTAGTCTTTCATTTTCAGCAAAGCGGGGGATGGAAACTCTGTGCTGCTCTCTACTGCTTTGGGAAAGAATCTCCAATGCTTGCCAAAAATATTGTATTCATCTAATGACGGATGTCCTCAGGCTGACTCTGCTGAAAAGCCTCTTATTGTCTCAGCTGCTTTTTCTTTTGGAAAAGTCCTCTGTGTGTCATCATTGCCTCAACTTTACACTAGTTGCCCAGCTACATGGCAACCAGTTACTAGTTGTACCTTGCTAGGCCTGGGATTTGTTTCTTTAAATCAGTTCATGGAGAATTTGAAGCAATATGACTCTAGATTAAAGCGGCCAGATGTCCTGCTTACCAAAGCGGGACACCATTGACCGGGGGAGGCGGGGTATGCGCATGCACAGAAGGGGGGAGCGTGCGTGCGCATGTGCAGAAGCATGGGGGAAGCGTGCGCATGTGCAGAAGGGCAGGGAAGTTTAGAAAAAAAATATTATTATTATTTTTAAATCGGGATTTTTTGACAGTGCCGCGGGATGCGTGACAAATTCCCCAAAAGCGGAACTTTCCCACCAAAAGTGGGACGTCTGGTCACTTTACTCTAGATCAATGGAGAAAATCTATGCGATCACTAAGAGTCAACACTGACTTGGTACTCCTTAAGGTAAGAAGGGCCAGGGCTTGGGGGAAGAGGCCAAGCTTTGGCAATTCGTACAAATGGATTTAGCTATTTGTCAAAATTCACTAATGCTGATTTTGCGCAAGTCTGTAGGGCTCGTGCTCAAAGGGACCCAACTGAAGAGATACACACAATCCAAAAAAGGCTTCAGTCACCTTTGGTAAAGGCCTGGATGAAGACTCAGGGTACCAATGCCCTTCAAAACACCAACATGGTGGGGCCATCCAGATGTTACTGGAAACTTCATTCAAGAGGGCAGGATTAGATGGGATCTACAGCAGACCCTTTCTGTTGAACTCTACACTAGGGGTAGATAGAAATTATTGGGGAGTGAGCTCCAAATAGGTCATCTTTGAGTTTCTTCTATGCTATTCTTTGATGCCTGCTAGCTGTGCAGTAGAATTGCCCACACAAATAAACATTCTGACTAATACAGGTTTTGTACATGTATAATGATAAAAACAAAATGGTTCAAATGTACTTGACGTCTAAGAAGTTTCTAGAAGACCCCGGAAACATTTGACTGACTGTCTTCAACTTTAGCCAAGCAAAGAGCCAAATGAGGAAAAACAGGAGTTGCCTCTGTTTCTCCAATATAATGCCCCAGCCAGAGTCTGACTCAAAAAGTGGGAAGCTTTCCCAGCAGGCACAATACACCTCACATTACCTTATTTTTCCTCTCCATTTGTAATATGTCACATCTCGAGTAAAAGCAAGTTTCGACGTGAATCTTGTAGGTGTGAGCCACTATTCATCGCCATGTTCAGGCATCAGCAGCAAAGGAAACATTCAGCGTTCAAATATTTCACATTCCTTTATCATTCTCATACTAAAGGTTGGTATGATAATTGTTGTGACCTTTACATAAGATAATAGTAGCGAAATTAAAACCTGAACAGAGCTATGGAAACCAGGTATATTTAACATTTGGATCACAAATACCTGGTAGTCCTATTTAAAAAAACAAATAAAAAGTGATTAAAGAATAACAATAGCTAATAGGAAAATAACAACTGAAGCAGAATGGAACGAAATAAAGGTAAGGTCTTTGAGATTTGCCACACGCATTTTTATTTATGCTCTATATCAGGGTTCCCCAACCCCCTGGACTGTGGCCTGTTCAGAGCTGGGCCAGGAAGGAGGTGAGGGAGCATGTACATGAAGCTCCCCTCCTGTGTTCATGTGCAATGCTTCATTCGCACGAGCACCAGGCATGTGCGCCTACTGCTCACACAAATGGAGGTATGAGCACTTGCCCACATATGCCTGCCACTCACACCGAACCATCTACGCTCCCCTCCTCAGGCTGCCAAGCTGGAAATGTTGGGGACCACTGCTCTATGTTGTAATTGCCCGCCCACAAGTCCTGCTGTGCTGCCTCATCCTAGTGTTGGTGGGGTTGTTTCTGGGAGGGATTTGGAATATACTCCAATGTATCCAAGGTATGAAGACCATCTCAGCTGCCCAGTTAAAGTAAGCAGTCACTAGATTGGGTAGTAACAATATAGGAAGATGCCAGGGGCAGATGATTGCTTTTAGTGACAAAAGCATCAATTGCTACTGTGTAGGAGAAGGCAAACCACTCCTGTATTTTTACCAAGAAAACCACATGGATAGTAGATATATAAAATGATTGATAATATAGTGCCAGATGGTGGGCCCCTCAGGTCAGATGGCACTCAACATAGTAAAACAGAGCTGAGGATCTTTTGGAGTACTAATCATGTGCTAGATTAAAACCTTTGAGGCATCTAATTGCTGATGTTGCCATACAGGAAAAGCAGATCCAGAGCTGAAAAGGTAAAATTACAGTAGGAGCATAGAATGTAGGAAGCATGAATACAGTAAAAGATGAAATAAAACAATTACAAATTGATACAAGACGGTGCTGGACCTTGATGGGACACAGATTACACTATTTATTATGCTGGACGTGAAAAGCAAAGAAGAAACAGTGTTACTTTTGTAATTAGGATGGATGGGTATAGTAAGAACAGTATTTAGCCACTATGCAATCAATGATAAATCATATTGATTAGACTTTGTGGTCAACCATTTAGTGTGACAATTATTCAAATTTATGAAAGAGGAGGTTGGTTACTTCTAGACCTACTCCAATTTGAAATCAACAAAACGTGCAAGCAGAATATTGTTGGAGATTGAAACTGGAAGCATGAAAGAGAACAATATAGTTGAATTTTATGGCTTAGGAAACTGTAATTAACTGGGAGACAGCCTTATCAGTTTCTACCAATGCAATTATTTCTTCACAAGATAATACTGTCCTCAAGCAGCCAAAATGACACCTTTATATGTGGGCATCACTGGAGGAAATATATAGAAATCAAATAGACTATGTTGTTGTTAAATGGAAAAACTCAATTATAGCATCAAAAACATGGCCAGATGCTGTCAATAGAAAGGATCATGAACTGCTCATACACAAGCTTCAAATTAAACTAAGGAAAAAAGCCAGTCAGTCCCCACAATATGATCCTGAACATATACCCACCATTTTGAAAGAGAACCAGAGGAAGAGTGGAATGAACTTTAAAAATAGTTAAGGACGAATGTGAAAAGAGATTACCAAAAATGAAGAGGAAAAAGCGAAGTGAGCATCAGAGCAAACTGTGGAAATTGCCCAAGACAAGAAGCCAAAACCAAGAAAGAAACAAAATCTCAGGAAAGAACTTATTAACAAAAAGTTTCAGAGAGCTGTTAGAACAAACATGAAGCATTATTACAGCAACATTTGTAAAGATATTGAAGATAGAAATAGAAATGGAAAACAAGGAAGTCTTTCAAAAGATCTCTCAACTCAGAAAGACGTGACAACCTTCAATTGGTATGCTAAAGGATGCTGAAGGACAGATAGTAACTAAGATCAAAGGAAGATGGAAGGAGTACACTGGCACACTTTACAGTAGAGATGTCAGTATCCAAGACATCTTAGAAGATATTCCTTATTTACAAGAGCCTCTAGTACTAGAAAATGAAGTTAGATCAGCACGCTGGTCATTAGGAACTAATGGAGTATCTTCTAAAATATGGTGAGCAACAGAAGAAGAATAAATCAAGGTTCTAACCAAATCTGAAGAACAACTCTACATTCCAATACCAAAAAAGGAGGCTCAACAGAGAGTACAAAACAATTGTACAACATCCTTAATTTTACATTCTGTACTAATAAAATAATGCTTAGGATCTTCCAACACTGATTAAAGTTCTGGATGGAAAAAGATGTTCAAGCCAGTATGTGCTTCATCAATTACAGAAAAGCCTTTCATTATGTTGATCATGTCAAGCTGTGGAAAGTGGTCAGAAAAATGAGACTCCCAGAAGATCTCATTGTCTTCATGAGAAACGTATACAGTCAGGAAGCCACAATATGGACAGAACCTGGTGAAACAGATTGGTGCCAGGGAATTGTGACTACAGTGTATACTGTCGCCTTATTCATTCAACCCATATGCTCAGTACACACACACACACATGCACACACACATCAAGGGAAGCTAGACTGGAAGATGCGTGACTTAGATCAAGGTGTGGACGTTGAATAAACCAGTAGCCACAAGTTCAAATAACAATTTATTCCACTGCTTGACAGTGGTTAAAGATAGCGCTGGAAGCGTCTGCCTCCCAGCGCTTTATATACGTGCTGTGATAATTTATGCTGCATCAGCCCCACTCCGTGACAGTTGTAACATGCGCATGCGCCACACTGCTAATACTGCCACCAGTGAAAACCACAATCCCCAACGTTCTATGCTGCCACCAGAAAGTTCCCCGAACCGAATCCCCATGTCATATCACACTCGTGGATCCCGACTTGTTAGTGGAGATGAATGGCAAGTCGAGTTGGCTCAGATCTCCTCCATAGGCTCATTATCGGTTGCCCATGGATGACGCCACTACCCCGCGATGCCCTAAAGCCAGCACGTTTCTGTTGACTCCAAAGCTCGGAGAAAATGGAACCGACAGTGTATAGTTTTAAAATTGGAGGAAGGAATATCAATCACTTGTGCTATTCTGATGACAACCATTCTGATAGCTGAATATACAAAGGATCTGCAAGCCCTAAAGTAGTAAAGAGCACAGTGAAAAATAGGACAAACTTAAGTATAAAGTAGACCAAACTAATGACAATAGGTAGAACAATCAGACTTGGCAATGAAGATATAGAAATACCTTTTTTAGGCTCAACCATCAGCCGTAAAGGAAAAATCTGTCAAGAAACACAGAATCTGGGATTTAGAATTTGTTTATATAAGAAAGGTTGAAATCTTGAACATGCAGCCATAGCCTGCAAAATTCTGGTAGAACTTATGGACATTCTGGCTAGCAGCCATGAAAACTCCATTCTCTAGAATGTCTTGTCATCAAGAACAAAGGATTTTTTTGTATTCTGGCGTCACCAGTGTAAATTGCCTGGCCAATCAGCATAATGATTCCGGACTGAGAAATGCCAGCATTTCTGCTATAGTACAAAAAAGGAAAAAAAAAGAGTTCTCAAGCCAGAATGGGGAAATTGTCTAGAAACAGAGGCCTTGGGACCTTTACCCTGTTCATCTGTGACCCAACGCTTACCCCTTTAAACCGCCCACTGATTTTCCACTGTGCCAATGGGATGGAAATGTGAGAAATTCCATGGAATTTCCTCAGAGCTGCAACAGCTCTGTTCCGGGAAAGAGACATGGTTATTTAGAATTGCCTTTTCTGAGCAAAGAACTATGTCATCCCATCTCTTGATTGAGAGCCTGTATTGTATTTTCCTCATAGGAGATATGCTCTGATCCCAATTGGCTGATCTGGTGTGAAGACACAGAATGTCCACTTACTCAGAGAACAAAGTTGTCAACAACAAAATGTTCCCAGCTCAATCTCTATTTATGAAAGGACATAATGGTTTCTCAGTTGGTTTTGGATTTTCTTTTAAAGGATAGATACAGGTTCAGTGAACAAACTGAAACTTTAAACTAGAAACCCTAACTTTTTTTTATTCACCTGCTGTTAATTATCATGGGATTATAGATATGATGGAGTTTTACATTGTTTTAAATTTGTTTTTTTTTAAAAATCAAATGCAATTGGGTTTCAATCATTACAAGCTCCCAAATATGTCTAAAACTAGGCTCCTAGTCCAGTCTGGTTGCCTGTGAACAACGTACACCAAAAGAAGGAAACCTGTTTTTTTGTTGCTTTGTGAACTGGATTCCTTTGTGGACAATCTCCTGGGTGATCACAATGATTGCCAGTGTTGGACAGAACCCAGTGCCAAAAAAAGGGCTCTCTTTCACTCTGTGATCCTCCTAGTTCATTGTCTCTCTTTCAACAGATCCCATTTCCCACTTCTCTTGATCGCCCACTGACCAGTTGGCTGCCAAGGAGTCTGGACAGATGATCTTTTGAAAATAAAGTCAAAAGTCATTTATGAGTCATTTACTTGTTTTTGTTTTGGGAAGAAAATTAACCCATGATATCACGGTTCAAAATAGTCACAGTAAAGCTAAATTCTACCAACTCTGTCCCAACCATGAAGGTACTCTTGACCCAAAATGGAAGAGGTGAACATGTAAGTCTATGAAGCATTTAATCCTGATATCCTCCCCCTGCCCCTTCTTACATTACATTTCATGCCTTTTAACACATGGCTCTAAGGCTGGACTGATTTAGCATTAGCATTAGCAATATTATTTAGACTTATACACCACTTCATAGTGCTTTATAGCCCTCTCTAAGTGGTTTACAGAGTCAGCATATTGCCCCCAACAATCTGAGTTCTCCTTTTATCAGCCTTGGAAGGATGGAAGACTGAGTCAACCTTGAATTTGTCAGGATCAAACTGCTGCCGGTTGGCAGAATTAGACTGTAATACTGTATTCTAACTACTGCTCCACCATGGATCTTTTGCCATGTTTTATGGAATAAACCATGATGGCTAGTTAGTTTAATAGTTACTAAGCCACTGAAGATTGGTTGAGTTTTTGTTTGGCACAATATGTAAATTTTAGCATCAAATTCTACGTTTCCCTGATCTTCAATCAAATTAGGTTATTGTGTTGTGATCCAACCTCTATAGAGCGATTCAGATCTTAGAAAAATGAATCTATGAACAGGAATCCTGTCAACTATATCATTTTAAGAGTCACTAACAATCTCTGAAAACACAGTTCAAGTTATTGCCTAAAGAGCAAAGCAAAAATATGGGATTTTTTTTCCTCCCTAGGCACAAATGTGTCAGCAGCACACATCTCTGAATGGTAGTACAGTACCTACTAAAAAAAAAAAAAAGAAAAAGAAAGTGTAAAGTGGACAGAACCCCCTGGTTAAATTCTTTCTGGATGGCATCATAATAAACAAAGAGAAAAAAGTTCAAAATAAATACAGCATGACCATGAATCCATTTCTTTGCATTAAACAGCAGGAAGGTAGTGGGCCTTTCTGGGAAATCATGCAACTCTAAATATACATGAGACTTCTGGAAAGTGTTAGCAAGGGAGGATTGGTCAGGGATGACTTTAGCAGGCACTCCAGCGGGTTGAGTGTGCTTTCCTGAATCCATCCCCCATCTTGCCCCATTCCTGCATTCCTTGCATCACGGATCTGATCTCTCTTCCACTGCTGGCACAATAACTCACTTATGCTTCAAGGGCTTGCAGAGTGCTGAAGAAGGAAGGCTCACAAGAGGTCATTAAGGACCTTCCCATAGAAGACAAAGCATGCAGGAAGTCCAAATTGAGCTCATTTCTTTAATAGCAACAGTAGGGAATCAGCAGACCTTTCTTCATTTGCCTTTTCCCATGGTCAAAATCCCTTGGTTGGGTCTTTGTCCTATCCCTAAGACACAGTGAAGCCACATAAAGCTGGGCTGATGTTAAAGTCACGTCCCCCCCCACCACCACCACCAAAAAGAACTAATTTTAAGACTAATGTGGAAGATACTGTTGGAAGAAATATCCATCTGGTTCAGTTTCAGATTGGGAGAAAAACACTGGAAACATGGAGGCTGATTGGAAAGATGGTTTAATGATGAAGTAGAACCACATGGGTTTGTGGTTCTGGGCAGCTGACCAACTGGTTTGGTCAGTACATGGATACAGTTT
>JAOYMU010000001.1:69302359-69312503 GCA_025802295.1 Psammodynastes pulverulentus | reverse complement strand
CAGTAAAAAAATCAAAATAGAAAAGTATGTTCCCCGAGGTCAAACGCGCCCCCCTTGACGGAGCCTCGTGCCCCCCCGGGGGGCGTGCCCCACTATTTGAGAAGCACTGCATTAAACAAAATTTAGGCAGCTAGATACATGATAAATGGGAGAACTGACTATTTTAATAGGCTTGGAGCAGCCTTCCACGAGATGTCTGTTACCTTGTTTTGCATGTGGGTTTAGCTCCCTTTCAAAAGAACACTAAACTCTCTGCCACAAAAACTCTGATACAGAATTGAATGATGAGGTAAGGGTGTTATTTTGAAAAACCAGAGAACTATTCCTTCTTAACCAGGCAGCTTCCACTCGAAAAGACAGCTATTTAATAGGCTTGTCAAACATCTGTCAAAACCATCTGCCAATCATAGCACTATTGAGATAGATGGATGATTTTGATAATCAGTGATGTGAGAAAGAAGGGTTTGATTGAACCCACAGGGTTTAACCAATGACTTTGTCTAGCACACTCCAAACCAGGACACAAATATCTTGTGGCAAGCCATTATAGAGGCTACAAAAGCAGACAGAAATTGGTACAGCAAGTTTTGTTTTCTGATGGCTTAAGGATGAGACATAGACTTTCAGTTCTGCTGAGTGAAAATCACCAGTGATTCCCCAGAGAGCGTTGAACTAAATCATCACCCTCTTTCATCCATGCTGGTTAGAGCTGCTGAAACAATGCAGCAACATCTGGAAGAACATCTGTTTCCTTATGGGGAAGAATCCCGAAGTAGTATGTACAAATCAGAATAGGTCTAAGTAGCGATTGTGAGCTTTACTTCTAATTCATCGTGTATAAGATTCAGTGTAATTATGCATCAAAAAAAAAGGGTAGTTTTGGAACCCAGTTACAATTTACAATACTCATTGTATTCATGCTTCTTCCATATGTGTGTATAGCATGCATTGTCAAAAGGCAATAGGAAAATTTATTTTTATTATTCAAGAAAGTGGAAATCCTGTTAAGTAACCAGATACCATGGGTGGAGATCTATTTTGCTAAAATAATTTGAACCAGCAAATCTTCCTTTCCCGGTAGGAAATAAATCTGAAGTACATCCAGAAATCAGTATCCCTCACACTTCCAATTCTATATTTTAAGATGAAGTTTAACTAGAAAGAGCTAATAAGCAACCAAGCCATGTAATGCATATTTTCATAATGCATAAGTTTATGGACCATGTAATCAAAACAAATTGATGTTGAGTGCTCTTACTGACCCTCATCATGGAAATGCAAATAAGGAAAAAGAGGACAGAATGATGATTTCTTACAGAAGCGTGTAATGCCAAGTGAACAAAGTAACCTTTGCCAGAAGCTTCTTATTAAAAAAAACTAAAAAACCCTTTTGCTTCCTTTAACTTTTCTCAGCACATTAGCACCACCTAGCGTATATTGAAAAAAAAATAACACTTCAAAAGGCAATCTCTGACTCTAAATCCATTTTTTTTCCATTCTGTTATTCAGCTACAGATTTTTTCCTCAAACCAAATGGATGAAATTTTGAGTGGTGTCTAGACAAAAAGGTAAGGAGTTGTACAACTAAGCGCTGAAGCTAAACATATAATTTTATATCAGTTATACTTCTAAGTATGCTAAATAAAAGTTTTCATAAATCCTTCTACAAAAGGAAGCAAATGTGGGGGCCTATATTAATCAATGCTTTGGACAGAGTGATATATTTTCATTGACTGGAAGGGATAGAGAAGAGTGATAGCATGCAGGGTTCAACCTGTGGACTTTAGAAAGGCTTAGAAGTGATTCATCAGAACATTTTTTTCCAGCCTTCCTGTGTCCTTTAAATGTACTGGATTAAAAAAGTTTTTGTAATTTAAGATGAAGAGAAGAGTGATTGATATTTTCAATGGGGTATTGAGGTCAGGCCAATGCACGCAGGCTCTGACTTTTCATAGACAGCTGTCAATTCCCTGTGTCATCATGAAATCTATAAGTTCAGGACACACTGAAATTAATTTATGACGTTCAATGAACATGATCAAAAGGTCGCACGTAAATTCTGTGAGGAAAATATAGAAAAGTCACTAGGAAAGTTAATTTTAAAAAGCACACAAGATTTTGAGCTTAAGATGAAGTTCTTAAGCTTCCATTTTTGGATAATGTTGCCGACTTTAATTCATTCTGAAGTAAATACCCTGAGAAAAACTTATCAAAAATCACTGTATGGTTTGATCAACTGCGGTAAACATCAAGAGTCATGTAGGCACTGGTCAGTAACCTCCATAATACCATTTCAACTACGAGAAGGCAGTAGCTGACTTTAACTTTCTTTGACCTTTTCAGCAGATGTAGAAACCCAAAACACACAAACCCCCTCACTATGATCTAAAGAAGATGTTTCTTACAGCATGTTTTATTCTAAACAAGATTTCCTTGCAAGCCAATGCCAAGGGATAAAAAAACAATTCACAACACAATTTTCCCATTGTCACGAGAGAAGAACTCAACTCCTGATGACCTCATGGAAACTTCCAAGCAATTTTCTTGCCAAAGTGCAGAATCGGGTTGCTAGGTCTTCTTCCAGGATGTTTTCGGCTTCCTGGTGTACAGCCCCGGTACTTCCTGTTAGGATCCACCCACATTATGAGGATGGGATATAGTTCTGCTATATTTTCCATTCTCCTTAGGGCACAAATTAGGGAGTGTAACTGCTCAAGTCAAGGGCAGAATGTAAGTACTGTCAATGGACAAAAACAACGAGAAGAAAACTGTGCCACCTAGTGGTCAAATGTATGCATTATTATGATATCTTGCCTTCGGAGATTTAGAATAAAATAAGACAGATTGCCCCTGCTTTGATCTTTTATTTAGAAGACACTATTGAGAACGATCAGTTTAGAAGATATTGTTGAGAATGATTTCTCAAAATACAGCAGTGTCTCTTTCTCTATAAAATGAATTAGATTTTATGCTTCAGGCGGTTTGAATGATTTACAGTGGTACTCTACAGGCCTCTCTTTGTGATTGCTACTTGATGTGGAAATTTTAGACCATTTCAAAAGTAGAATTTCTGGTTTGCAGGTTCATAATAAGATTATATATATCTCTATAAATACTGGTAGGGAGGTAATGGGCTGTGTGGTAACTTCCTGGCTCTAGTACTGTGGCTTCCTGAGTGCTTCTTGGTTTTAGCACACAAAAGACCAACAAGCACGAGAATGTTCCTGGAGCAAAAAAGACTTGGTCACCTAATCAGAAGATTAATCTGCATTCTAAATCTACTTAGGTGGCACGTAACAACTTTAGTCAATAACATAGTTAATGGCAAAAGGAGGGAAAAAGAACAAGAGTGGAGAGTAAATATAGCCCTTGTTGGGCAGGCTGGGAGAAGACTTAACATTCAGCATGGACTTTGACTTCTTAACCTTCTTATAAACTAGAAATTGCTCTGGAGAAATTTCTAAAATAAGCTGCCAGAAGTAGGATATTTGTTTAAATTCACTGATCACATGACCTAACACACAACAGGCTAGAGCAGTTCAACATTGCTTTGTCATTTTAAAGCCTGTTGGGATTGATCTCTTATCATATTTCTAATCCTCCCAGAAGAATAGGTCCTCCTTGGACCTGCACTTTTCATATTCTACTAAAAATTGCTCTCCATATTGGGAGCTAATAAAAAAGGCGAAGGCAAAACTCTCCTGGTGTTGATTTCATGGACACATCCTTGTACCATTTTTGCCAACAAGCAGAATTGCTTCGCTAAACCGCTCCATCAAGATGTATTCTTGACTTTTCAGTTCAGTTTACAGTATTTCTTGGTTATCTTCCACCCAGTTATCATTTAATGTTGATCCTACATAGCTTTTTTCAAAATCAGTCAAGCCTGCTTAGGTGCTTTCTCTCAGTTGAGTTCAGAAGGCAGAGGGTTTCTCCAATTGGATAGATAGCAAAAAATAATAAACAGGGATAAAATTCTATGAGGGGGTCTTTGGTGCTCTCTGAACTTGGTTGTTTTCTTGCAGATGTTTCATTACTCAAACCAGCTAGTTCATTTCAATTCAACTCATTTCAACCCTAAGCTACAAATATGTTCCTTTATTGATAAAATCCTATGCAGTATGCAGCTTCTCTATTTTGTTAATAATCTAAGCTTTACTCTATTTGAAATCTATTATGGACATTTCCACTCTGTTCCTCCAATAAATCTATGCATGGGACACATTTGTATGCACATATTATATGATTGTGTATAAAACCTCCAAGAAGCCACTGGATGACAAGGGAAAAAGGGAAAGCAACAAGCAGGGAGAGGTGAGAAAATATCAAACCAACCAAGTAAGTCTACTTGTTACAAAAAGGGTTAAATTCACCAGCAAGCAACTGCTCCCTGGGAATAATCCTCAATATGTATGGTCACTTGCATCTCTCCTATTATGTAGCACAACATAACTCACCATTCCTATCCCGAATGTACAGCTCATTCTTTAGAACAGGGGTGTCAAACTTGTGTTGTCACAGCAGTGTCACATGACATATTGGGATTTCCCCCCCTTCGCTAAACTGGCCGTGGGTGTGGCCAGCACATGATGCATCCGGGCCACGGGCCGCAAGTTTGACAGCCCTACTTTAGAAGATTTATCTAGTAAATGCAACATCTTCATCTAGTATGCTCCAGTTGTTTTGGCTTACACCCTTAGACAAAATTCTTAAGATAGAAATGATAGAAATTGAAATCCAGTATCCTGGAGGCTAGACAAAATAGTTCTAAATTCTAACACTTTAGAACAGTGTATCTCTAGCAGTTTGAAGATCTGTGGAATTCTGGGAATTGGAGTTCACCTATCTTTAATTTGCCAAGTTTGAGAAACAGTGCTCTAGAAGGTATTATATCAGAATGAAAACTGTAAAAAGCGCCTTTCGATTTTCCAGTTTCCCAGCAGGCCTTTGATTTTGTAGCTCATTCTTAGGGTGCTGAATTCCTTTACAGATAGTCCTTGTCTTACAAACATTTGCTTAGTGACTGTTGGAAGTATAAATGGCATTGAAAAAATGATTTACAACTAGTCCTTGCACTTATGACTGAGAGGGCTTCCTTGGTGCTTTCTGAGCTTGCTTGTTTTCTTGCAGATGTTTCATTACCGAACTAGCTAACATCATCACTATTAGTAAGGGGTGCTGTTTGTTATCAGTTTATATTCTGGTGACTTGCCTGTCTGTGTGGATGGGGTCGATGTACATGTACATCCATGTACAATTTATATTATCTGAACAGACTGTGTTTTTTCTCTGTCTCATATAATATATGTGGGTATATGCATAATTTTGCATTTATTTATTTTGTCATGTTTAGTGTATATTGGAAGTGGAGAAATTATTGTAGGGTGAAAGAGTGAACACATATGCAAATCCTCAGCAGCTAGTAACCAGGGCAAATTGAAGAATTCTACATTTCATCCATCTAGGATCTAGAATTGATCTTCATTTCAGAATCATTTTATTTTCCAGCAGGTGGAAAGAAGATTCAAAATTACAGAGAGTCAGTTTTGTGTAGTGGTTAAATCATCAGGCTAGAAACTGGGAGCCTTTGGGTTTTGCTCCCATCCTACACACAAAGACAGTTGGGTGACCCTAGGCCAGTCACTTTCTCTCAGCCCTAGAAAGAGGCAATGGCAAGCCACTCCTGAAAAACCTTGAGAAGAAAACTGCACGGATTTGCCAAGACAATCTCTGAGAATCAGACACAGTGAAGCAGAAGGGAAAAATAAAATAAAAAATGCAACATTTTTTGTGGTGGGGAAGCAGGTACTAAGCAGAACTTTATTCCTTCTCAACACAGAGCAATCTTCTCCTTTGTATTTTTTCCATGCAGTTTCACATTATTTACTGGTATCTTGGCACAGAATAACAGGTCAAGAATGATCCAACTTCATAGCTGAAATATGACTACCCACCAAGCACAACTACTCATATGGCCATTAGACTACTCACCCAAACGTTGTGGTTAAGATACCACCCAGGGAAGATCCAAAAATGACTCCTATTCCAAAACAAAGTCCAAGTTTTCCTAAAGCATCAGCACGTTTGTCAGGAGTTGTCAAATCTGTTATAACCATCTGTGCACCTGTGAAGACAGTGGAAAATTGCAAGCTTTCGTTGAACTATGAAGCATCTTTCCATGTTCACATCTGAAGGGCTGCATGCTCGATTAATAACCAGGGTAACTGGAAACAATTGACTCCTGGATTTGTATATCTTGTAACATTACCTGGTAATCCATGAATGAAGATGCCTGGAACCCTGGAAAGAAAGAGCAGGGGGACACTGATGGATATGGAGAGGAGCAAGAAGCACAGAGATCCAGCCAAATATGAAAGAGTCAAGGCAGCTTTCCTTCCAAACTGGTCAGCAAACCTGGAAGAAGAATGATGCAGTATATTTAGAATATGGACTGAACCTCAATTAGAAAAGCAGAACCTATCATATTCAGAAACCACCAACCTGATCTCCAAAAAATCTGGATATCTACCTACAGGTAGTCCTTGACTTAAAACCATTTGTTCAGTGACTACTCAAAGTTACAATAGTATTGAAAAAAGTGATTTACGATCAGTCCTTGTACTTCTAACCATTGCAGCATCCCCACAGTTATATGATCAAAATTCGGGCACTTGGCCACTGGCATCAGAGGTGGTATTTGACCGGTTTGCACCGGTTTGGCCGAACTGGAAGCAGCAAAAACTGCCGCTTGGGTGAACCGGTAGAAAAAATATGCTACCGGTTCAGCAGAACCGGTAGCTAAAGCCAATCCCCCACGTATGCGCGTTTTCCCTTCCCTTCTGCGCATGTGCACGCCTACCGGCACGTGCCTACTGCACATGTCTGCGCCGATCATTTCAGAGGACTCTTCGATCCTCTCAGCTGATCGGCACACTTTTTTTAGCTACTGGTTCAGCCAAACCAGCACTTTTTGGAGCTAAAAAAGTGCCGGTTAGGATGAACCGGTAGCTAAAAAATGTGCACAGATCATCTGAGAGGGTCAGGGAGTCCTCTCAGCTGATTGGCACATGTTTTTTAGCTACCAGTTCGACAGAACCGGCACTTTTTTAGCTCAAAAAAGTGCCGGTTTGGCTGAACCAGTATCTAAAAAACATGCTTCCCGACCCTCTCTGATGATCTGCGCATGTTTTGCAGCTACCGGTTTGGTCGAAGTGCCATTTTTTTAGCTCAAATGTAGCTTCAACACCTTATATCGTTTCATCTCTGTTAGTGAGAATTAAGTCCAATGTGGCTGATCCCCTTGTTCCCTTCTCTACTGTTTGGGAAACAAAGTTGTCTGCTAGATTTGTCAGGAACCTGTTTGATCTTTCACTTGGTGCAGAGTTTGTCTCCCAGTTGATGTCAGAGTAGTTAAAATCCCCCATTATTATTGTGTTGTGCTTCCTACATACTTTAGTTAAATGACTAGCAAAAACTTTATCTGTTTCCTCTGTTTGGTTGGGTGGCCTATAGCATATACACTAAATCTGAATTATTTTCCTAAGTTAAACATGATACTATTAATTTAGGACAATTCTGCCATTGCAGAAGAGCTCAGAAGAACAACACTTTAGAGTTACCTTCCAAAGATGGGGCCACCCAAAAGCTGAAGAATACCAAAGAATGTTTGCAAGTAGCCAAATCCAATTGCATCCAAACCCAAGTTAGTTGCCAAATACTAAAGCAGAGGAGAAAATAGAAAGGTTAGACATTACATTTTTGAAAGGGATGTTAAAAAAAATGATCATGACTTCTGATGACCTGTATAATTTTCTTGACATCCATATGGAAGTGATCGCTATTGTTTTTTAAAAATGTTCATTTCACAGTCTAGCCTACAACATTAATATTCCCTAATGGTCTCTCATCCAACTATTAATCAGGTTGGAACCTGCTTAGCTTTTCAATCAGCCATGCTCAGCTACATATACCTATGAACTAGGGGTATCTAACCTTGGCAACTTTGGGATTTGTGGACTTCAACTTCCAGAATTCTGGCTGGCTGGGGAGGTCTTATAGTAGTCAAGGTTGCTATAAACTGTAACTCACCTTCAAGTCTTCATTCCTCTTTCTTAATTTTAAAAGAAAATGAAAAAGATATTTCTATCTCCACTCCTATTGATCACAGGGTTAAGTTCAATTTGATGGAGTTTTCAGCTAGGAAACCCTCCCCCCAAATACAAACCAAATACTGCTTAATCTTGATTAAGAACCACTTTAAACTTCAGGTTTCACTTTACGTTTACTCACAATTCACTGAATTCTGTTAAACTCTTTTAGACGGTTCTAAGCTCTTTTCTATTTAGTGGGAAATAAATATTTACATTATAAAACACTTAGCATTCTTTTGCAGCATATATCAAAAATAAGCAAGGGATTATAACTTTAATTCATTTTGCTTTTCCTCAATAATTGTTTTCTCTTTTACCACCGAGGAGTCCAAAAGAATCAAACAGCAACTTCTGGAAATTGTTGACTCTTGAGAGAAAGTTCCTTATACAGCCCATCCATATGAGCTAATAAGGTAACGTGAACAACTTTTGCAGGACAAATATTAGTTCATATATTTTAATTTATCTGAGGTGACATGGTGAAATGGATTTCCACTTAGTAGTACTGAGAAACATGCCATGGTTTTGAGCAATAGCTGAACAGGCAGCAAGCATTCACACTTTGTACTCACTGGCACAATCCCAAACTGCATAAACATGCAGGTCAGATCCAAAGCCGTCAGGAGGTAAGTAATTTTAATCACCCACCATGCTGAGGTCATGTTTAGGATTTTCTTATCTTCCATCTCCAAGGATTTGTCTTTCAGTTCCAAGTTTTGTTCACTCTCTGAAAAGCTCCCTATATTCCTGAGTACTGCACAGGCTGGAGAGGTGTATGTGTGTGTGGAAATGAAATGAAAATAAATGTTTAGCTAGAAAAAAGGAACACCTTCTCATTAACATAAAGTGCAAAAGTCCTGAAATTGGAATGAGTGCTGAAATTGGAATGAGTGCTGAGTCATGGCATAGGTTACATTTTTACGCCCACTGCATTTTAGCAAATGAGTTTGCCGGGTTAGCAAACTCATTTGCTAAAATGTTTTATTTGCTTAGATTGGAAAAAACCCCCATACAAATAAAAATAATGGTGCGTCCATATCTTATGTGCATCTGCTTGGACGTACCAAGATCTTCAGTGAACCAAGCTATAAATCGACCGCAGTCACATACCATAAAACTTTATTCAGGAAGAAAGCCTATTGTGTGCTATATTTATTTAGTTCCTGATCAGTAAACCGAGAGTCACTGTTTTGGACTCAGAAATTTTACTATATTGACCAGAAATACATACGGCACATACTAATCTATACCCATGTTAAAGTATTTCAGTAAATATATCAACTGTACAGGTAGCCCTCAACTTAAAACTATTTATTTAGTGACTGCTCAAAGTTACAAAAGCATTGCAAAAATGACTTATGACCGTTTTTCACACTTATGACCGTTGCAGCATCCCCATGGTTACATGATCAAAATTCAGATGCTTGGCAACTGGTTCGTCTTTATGACGGTTGCCGTGTCCCAGGGTCACATAATTAGCTTTTGCGATTTTCTGACAAGCAAAGTCAACGGGGAAGTCGGATTCACTTAACCAGCCCAGTTAGTAACTTAACAACTGCAGTGGTTGACTTAACAGCGGTGGTAAGAAAGATAATAAAATGAAACAAAAGTCATTTAACAACTGTCTCACTTAGCAACAGAAATGCTGGGTTCAACTGTGGTCGTAAGTCAAGGACTACCTGTATGTACAAACTTGTAATTTTCAGAGGGGAAGAGGTGTTTAGTAACAATAGCATGGCAAGTCTTGAGTTCAGCTCTGTTATCTCAATTAAATGCATTACAGAGCAAGGTTTTGAGAAAAAAATTCCTCCAAGGAATCCTTAAAGGTTTAAATCCTTCCAGGGAATTCCTGGAGAGGGAAGATAAGAGGTAACAACACATCCCTTAGCACAGAGGAATGGATCGTTGCTCCTCTAAATCAGTGTTTCCCAACCTTAGTCATTTTAAGACATGTGGACTTCAACTCCCAGAATTCCCTAGCCAGTATATGCTGG
>JAOYMU010000001.1:69267018-69277027 GCA_025802295.1 Psammodynastes pulverulentus | reverse complement strand
CTCTCTCTCTCTTCTTTCTTTCTTTCTTTCTTTCTTTCTTTCTTTCTTTCTTTCTTTCTTTCTCTTCTCCTCCTCCTTTTGTTCTTTATAGAATCAGAGAATCCTAGAGCTGGAGGGGACCTTGGAGGTCTTCTAGTCCAACCCCCTGTTCAAGGAGGGAACCGTATCCCATTTCATAAAAAGAGCTGTCCGGTCTCTTCTTAAAAACCTCCAGCGTGGGATCATCCACAACTTCTGGTGGCCAGCTGTTCCTCCAGTTAATTGTCCTCACTGTCCGGAAGTTTCTCCTTAATTCCAGGTTGCTTCTCTCCTTGGTGATCTTCCCTTCCCTCTTCCATCCTTTTCTTCTTCACCTTCCCTTGCTCCACTAAAGCAGTCCTCCCTTTCTTTGCCTCAATCTCCTGCCCCCCCCAGTCAGCAAACGGACCCCATCGGTCGTCCACTGAGTGGAAGCCCAATGCAAAGACCTCACTGTCCAGCAGGGGTCGCCCCCACCAAGGCCACGGATCTCCCCTGCGATGGAGAAGCTGAAGACAGCGAAGCTGGCTGAGGGATTCTGGGAGTTGAAGTCCATGAGTCTTAAAGCGAAGCCGGCTGAGGAATTCTGGGAGTTGAAGTCCACCAGTCTTAAAGCGAAGCCAGCTGAGGAATTCTGGGAGTTGAAGTCCATGAGTCTTAAAGCGAAGTCGGCTGAGGAATTCTGGGAGTTGAATTCCACACGTCTTAAAGCAAAGCTGGCTGATGAATTCTGTGAGTTGAAGTCCAAAAGTATTAAAGTTGCCAAGATTGGAGACCCCTGGTCTTAAGTAAAGCAGTGCCTTGGAAGCAATGCAGCCCTCTGATTTCCAAAGCAAAATGGTTGTGTTGCTGTTCTCAACTGTTCTGCCTGCATCTATTTCCCTTTCTACTTTCTCAACTTACCTTACCTTGCCTTTTGGGGAAGGGAGGCAAGGGGTTGGCACAAGCACATTCTCCCCAAAAAGCACTGTGTTGTAACCACCCTTTTTAATAACCCATAGGAGATTGACAGACATGCTTGGAAATGAAGCTGAAGTTAAGAAGTTGGTGCTTTATTCTATGTCAGTTTCCTTTTTAAATGAAAACAAATCTTTTTAAAAAATCAGGTAGGACAGGAACTAACATCAAGGAAGGGATCTACCTTGATGGTGTCCACAAGTATCCCTTGTTTATACGATTTATATACTTTTCAAACAGTTTACCTGGAAGTTAGATGTTGCCTGTGGAATTTACAAATGCCTTTGGTACTCATTTTGGGTGGGATTCTTATGCATTTTCACTAAATGGTGACCTTTGAAAAAGCTGCTAGCTCAGATTGCTTAATCCCCAGTTGAATTTCCAGAGTTTCATCCAATTATACAAGACCACACACATTTCACCAGATTGTCTTTTCTTTTTGCTCTGAAAGCATATGCTGTTTTTTCTAAAATTTATTATATTGATTCTTTCTGTGTGTAATGTTTCTTATCTGTTACCAGTTCACTTACATCATAAATGTGAGACTTATTTTTTCTTTGTTACTCTTTTGCCATTGGGTCATACCTTTGTGTACGTGCACACACATATGTGTCTGCTAATAAATTCTTAAGTGACAAATAGTTCTTTACTTGCTAGAGTACAGCCAGCAGGATTAGACTTGCATTCAGAAACACTATACAATCAAGACAATTTGTGGAATATAAAACTTTCTGAACATTTATGATGACTAATGATTATGTGCCATCAAGTCATCGTCAACTCTTAGCGGCCACCTGGATAGATTTTTCTCCATGATGATCTGTCCCTGACCTAGGTTCTTCAAGTCTTCCAATGGTACATTCATTATCACTGTAACTAAGTCTGTCGACTTTGCTGCTGGATATCCATTTCTTCACTTTCTTTGCCCCTTCCCAGAATTAGAACGTTCTCCAGAGAGCTAGGTCTTTACAAGTGGCCAAAGTAACATACATTGAGCCTGATTGGCCTTTTGGCTAAGATCAAGTGTAGTGTGTAGCCCGATCATTTGTGTCTCAAGGGTTGGTTGGTTTGATGATCCAGTCTGTGGGAGCCTTCTATAACACAGAAAGTTGAACAAGTCAGTATTCTTTCTGTCCTACTTCTTTACAGTCCAACTTTAGTTCTGGAGAACTGGTAGTGGAAATTTTGAGTAGTTTGGAGAACCAGCAAATACCACCTCTGACTGGCTCCGCCTCCCATCTATTCTCTGCCCCCAGAGTCCCAGCTGATCGGCTGGGTCTTCTTTTGTTGCCCTACACAGGAGAACAGAACTGGAAAGCAGGTTAGTGGGATGGGGAGAGAATGGGATTTTACAGTATCCTTCCCCTGGAGGGGGTGGGAATTAAGATTTTACAGTATCCTTCCCCTGCCACGCCCACCAAGCCACACCCACAGAACCAATATCAATTTTTTTTGAATCCCATTACTGATTATTACTGTTATGATTTATTATTGAAAATGATTTACATTTCAAGCACAAGTACAATCCTAATTGGGGCCAGAATTTCCATCGCTAAGAAGAGCGGTCATTAGGTGAAACTTCACCATTTAGCGATGAAAGTTCTAGTAGGTGAGGACCACTCTGTTTTTACCTCACCGCTTCTTCTGCCCTTGCTGTGCTCGCTTCTGCTTCAAGTTGGCAGCCCGCCTTGCATTTATGACCACTGCATGCCCTTCAACTCTTCTCCTCACCATCTATCTCCCTCCCATGTCTTCTCTTTTGGTTGCACTCTTCTGCCATCCCCAGCTGATCTTCACCATATTCTTCCTCCTGGTGCAGACGAGTTGTACCTGGTCCTTTGGGAGTTGCTGTTGGCAGCAGGGACATCCAGAATAGCAAAATGCAGGGCAGTTCAAAGGATAGAGATGAGGGAGGAGGAGATAGGCTGGTGGAAAAAATTGAAAGGCACTATATAGATATAAGTATGAGTGGGTTGCCAAGTGCCCAAATCACAGATCCCCAGGGCCGCTGCAATCGGTGTAACTTTTGAGGACTGGCCGTAATTATTATTCACTCAGCACCGTCATTGTTCAAACAATAGTTGAACCAATGGTTGTTAAACAAGGACTATGCTAATAACTTTAAAAAAAAATCTTCCTTATGTATCACCCAGTAACAGCGATTTAAATTTTATCATCTTTTCAACACCTAGATGTCTCCGGTCTATTGTTCTGCAGAAAATCCTTTGGTAGAGCTGTGGCAGGCATGAGCACTTTAAATATAGTCAGGCTATCCATTCTTAGATGATAATTGCTAGTGGTTTATACAGAGCACAACATTAAATCTGGAATCCCACAGAGCAATTCAGAAAACAGTCTGCTTCATATTAGATTAATTCAAAGGATTTTTTTTATTTAATTCAGGGCTTGAATCCAATCTTGATTCAAAAATCTGTATTTCTGTATGTTCCACCAACATGGGAAATAATCTTAGGCTATTTTCCCATTTGACAAAATTGGATGAAATTTGCAAGGAGTTATTACTGACCAGGGAACAAGGTATATCAAGTTTCAGACAACTAGGTGCAATGGTTTTGCATTAAACACATTACTTTTTTAAAATTGCCAATGATTTTTGTATTTCTTGGCATCTAATGGATATTTGCAGGAAAAGTGATCATTCTGATGGAATCACATCTGCCAACTTTCATATGGATAAATTCAGGATGTTTTGTTTTACTAGCTTGATATTTCCAGAACTGTTACTTGTTTCCATGTGTTTATTGTTGACATGACAATGATATTCAGGATAGAAATGGCTATAGCCAAGAAATCTGAACAGAAGGAGGAGGAGGGTAACTCACTGGTTTTATGAAGTGTTTTCTGTATGTGCAGAGATGTGTTTTAACAATACATTTAAAATTATACATATCACAGAGTTACCTGCATAGAAAAACTTGTCAAGATAAGTACAGAGGACAGAGAATTATAAATGAATTGAAAATAGGATCCATAATGTTGCAGTCTGAGTATTTTGTGGAAACACAGTATGGCTTGGCAAACTCTTTGGAAATGCTTTTATATTTAATTAATTCAGCGTATTAAATAGAAAAGCATGTCCACGGAAGCTGCCAAGTTGTGCCATATAACAAGTGATGTGGAAAGGGGAATCTTTGTTCATCTCAGTATTACATAAATTATGGGCATACTGCAATTTTCAAGCTAGGGGCCATAATAGGGAGTTGTGCCAGGGGCCACATTCCAAAAAACAGGCCAAAGAGAAACAAACCATGGTAAAATCTAAATTATCTGCAAAGCATTTAAAGGAAATACCATGAAGGGTAGTATGATTAACTCCCTGGAATTAAGAGGTTGTGATAATGTTCTTCTACTATCGGGTTGAAAATAATCATTTCTAGAATTTTTGGGGAGCAGTTCTAGAAGCCTCTCTACATGTAACTCTACATTGCAACTTTGATACAGTCACATCTATATTCTTGTGCTGCATCCTTGACTCAATAGCAGATAAATACAATTCAAAGTGCAAGGGGCTGCCTATGATTAGGTTGCTGCAATACAGAGTAGAACAGTCCTGTTCTGGACTGGCAAAGAAAAAAGTTTAGCTTTAGTTAGCTTGTGTTTTTTGAAGAAGCGTTCTGAAAATGTAAATTAAAATGGAAGAAAGCTAACTTCCACCTGGAAAGGCTCTCAATGAATAAGAGGCAGTAAGAAAAATAAGGGGTAAGAAATTTAGAATGAAAAAAATCTAAGAAGACATGAAGTTGCTGAAAAGAGAATAGTTATGTCAGAGGACTCAGATATTGTCTTCCACTGTATTTTCTAATTTTACCAACAATGAGCATCGTTTCTTAACTTCCAGTTGGAATGAGGGTTTGATGAGATTTTCTCACCTAAGGGAGACCGACACTTTCCTGAATCTCTAGTGAATCTTTATAGGAAAGCATATTTCTGTTGGTTTCAATAAGACATTTTTAGACTGTTGATTCAGATTTATCATGCCATCATATCAAAAGCCAGAAATATAGCAATAGCACTTGGACTTATATGCCGCTTTGTAGTGCTTTACAGTCCTCTCTAAGCGATTTACAGAATCAGCCTATTGCCCCCACAATTTGGGTCCTCATTTTACCTACCTCGGAAGGATGGAAGGCTGAGTCAACCTTGAGCCCGGTGAGATTCGATCTGCCAAATTGCAGGCAGCTAGCTGCAATTACTACACTCTGCCACCAAGGCTCATATATACAATTTCTTGGAAATTAATATTAGATCCATTAATCATTAATATAATGGTAATGCCCATTTTATGCTAGGCTAATGTTAATGCATATTGTTAGCATTTGCCATTATATATCATCAACTGATTCCAAGAAAATTTTGTTAAGGGTTTGTTAAGTAACTGTTCCAGTAGGTATATGGTTAATTTTGCTCAATTATTGTTGGGAGCCAATGCATTAATATCATAGTTAAAGAATATTAGATTTCTAAAATGTATGAGTCATCTTACAGTTAATATTAAGCAACACACAACAAATACAAGCTGCAATGCCTGCACAATTCAAAAATATAATTGAGAGGTTATAATAAGTAAAATATATTCTAGAATACTGTATACATCAGATCAATCTCTAAAACTGCAGAGAGGAAACAACTGAAGTGAAACCTAGCAGAAATGA
Organism: Psammodynastes pulverulentus; assembly: GCA_025802295.1. NCBI lineage: Eukaryota > Metazoa > Chordata > Lepidosauria > Squamata > Psammodynastidae > Psammodynastes > Psammodynastes pulverulentus. The sequence goes on along the minus strand of JAOYMU010000001.1, from coordinate 69,271,379 downwards.
AAGAAAATGGTTCTTGTCTTCAATGATTGGGCACCCAATGTGCCTCTCAGAGGTGGGCAAGGGGGACATTCCTCAAGTATGAGGACACTCCAAGCAAAGTCTCTGATAACAATGTCAAGGTTCAAGCACAAATGTATAGAAGGAAATGGTCTTTCAGATACTGTGGCCCCAAGCTGTGAAAGGATTTCTAAGCAACCTCAGCATTTTGAACTCCTAGGCCAAGGAACAAGCTGCAGATGATCTGTGGCACAATGCAATTACAGGTAGTCCTCGACTTACAACCATTTATTTAGTGACCTTCTGAAGTTACGACGATGCTGAAAAAAAGTGACTTATGACTGCTTTTCATACTTAAGACCGTTGCAGCATCCCTGTGGTTACGTGATCAACATTCAGCTGCTCGGTAACCGACTCATATTTATGATAGTTTCAGTGTCCCGCCATCCTGTTTGCAACCTTTTGACAAGCAAAGTCAATGGGGAAGCCAGGATCACTTAACAACTGCAGTGATTCACTTAACAACTGTGGCGAGTTAAGTCATAAAATGGATCAAAACTCACTTAACAAATGTCTCACTTAGCAACAGACATTTTGGGCTCAATTGTGATCGTAAGTCAAGGACTACCTGTAGAACATCCCATTTCCTTCAGTGTTAAGTTTCTGGATTTTTCTTAAGAGGGATACTCTAAATCAGGGGTCCCCAAACTTGACAACTTTAAGACTTGTGGACTTTAATTCCAAGAATTCTAAGTCTTGTATAAATACCAGGTCATGCTCCCCATTTGCTACCATGGCATAGAAATGGAAGAGATTATTGCTCTACCTTTTAACAGCAGCACTCTGAATGTAGAAGACATCAAAAGAGGGTTAAAACGTAAGTGATCACTTCTGACATTTCCCTGTAGTATGCTCTGCATTGCCAAACTCATCCACCCAATTTGAGCTTCAGTTTCAATGGATAATCTTTGTCTCATTTCCTCAGTGTCCCATTTGGGTTTAACATCAACCGGTAGCAACATTTTTGGTGGTGGATTTATGCTAGCAAATATATGGGTTGGGATTGCTCGGTGGATCTTTTATTAAATAACTTAAATCACTGTTTGCAGTGTTTGCATTTTTCAGGCTGGCAAAGACCAGCTGTTTTTCAAGCACCTCCTCAGCTAAATGACTACTAGCTTTTTCAGTTCCCTAAAATATATGAAAAAGGAATGGAATGAGAAAGCAAAGGAACAAGGGTGGAGAGGAACTCGTTGAAAGCAGAAAATGGTGCAAGTGGTTCTGAATTCCAACTCTGTGTAGGTAATGAATGCATTTTGATAGCAACAACAGTAATTGTGGAAATCTATAAATTGCATCAAATACTGCTCTGACCTAGTTGTCGCAGAAGCTAAATTAGGTCAAACAAAGTTAGTACTTGGATAGGAGACCGGGAAGTTGAAAAAACATCCTAGAAGGCAAGGGCAAAACAACTTTCATATGCCTGCCAAGGCAACTACAGTGGTTTGGTTATCAAGCTACTACAAGCTACGATTTTCTTGAAGGAGACTCTACCTTTACTCTTAACCCTTAATTTCCAGAGATACTAGCAGAACCCACCAGGGTAGCAAAAATATCCTGCCATATAAAACCAGTCAAGGCTAGGAAAGTGTGGTGTTAAAAACAAGAGAAAATTCACCTGTGCTTTTCCTTTAAGCCATCTATAACGTGACTGATATCATCACAATTCTGTTGCAAGACAACCAGATAACATGTTTTACTTGGATTATAGAAAAGTACTGTATAACGATACACAGTGTACTTTAAATACCACACTTTCCTTGCTTAGGAACTTATCTACACCCGGATATAAATAAATACCCATATCTTATACGATAGGAGAGCACACCAGGACATAAGTAAACTATGAAATGAACAAAATATAGTTCGTGGGACTTACCATTTATTACCAAGCCTCAGGAAAAAAAGCCTGTCTCTTTTGGCAGAGAACCAATTGTTAAAAGCATAATAGTATAACCAAGATCATTTGCTCTCTGCAGTCAGATTGGCTTTGGTTCTATCACCTCCTTTGTGGATAGATCTGATAGGTTGCGAAATCAAAAGAATGAACATTTCATCACCTGTTTTCACTTGAAGGTCTGGTTGGATGGCTAATCTTTATTTTTTCTTTCTGTCCCATCCTACTCCTTGCCGACAGAGGTTTGTATCTTGCCTAATGAGGTGTGTTGTCAGTGCCAATGAACCACAGTACCCTTTTTATGAACTGTTGACTGAACAGCATCTTTCTGGCCTTCAGGCCATTTTGCAAAGAGCCATATGGTCCTCTTGAAGACTTTAATTTTAATAAAAAACAAATTATAAACCAGTGTTGCGAAGACATTTTTCACAAAGGCCCCCTTAATTTAGACTTTATTCCTTATGACGCTAGCACTTTCAGTAATCTTGCATCATTTCACTTTTGCTAATATCTGATCAAACATATTTCTTCTTGAATGTTTGTTGAACTAAGAGAGTGCTCGGTTTAGCATTAGTGGATGGATATCTTGTTCTTTTCCTGCCATGCCCACAAAGGGCCAAAATTTTATTTGTGCTCAACCTTCCTCCTATTTTCCCCACAATAACCCAGTAAAGTGAGTGGGATGAGAGTGACTGTCACAAAGTCACCCAATTGGCTTTCATATTAAGGTGGGACTAGAACTCACAGGGTCCTGATTTATAGCCTGGTGCCTTAACCACTACACCAAATAGCTCATTTAACATCATATTTTGATTTATTTCTGTATCTGTTGTCTATTTCAGCCATCTCATGCCATAGTGGTTAAGTTGTAATTTAGGAGTGGTCAGATCCAACCATGGAAACTCACTTGTTGACTTTGGGATAGCTACTTTTTCTCAACCCTACTTATTTCACAACCCCACTGTTGTGTAAAAAAAAAGGGATGGAACGCAATGAATACAATCTTGAATTCTTGAATGAAAGACAAGCTGTAAATAAATTCTGTTGGATAATTTTAGTTTTGGATTTCAGAGCCTTATTCTCACTTTAGAGATATATAAAAAATCAGTCTAATATTTCTTCCCTTTCATTCTGTGCTTCCTTATGTACATATTCAGTATAGTTTGCTGTCTTTCAAAAAGCCAAATCCAATATTCATGGTATGCATAGTTCTACACTTATATTTTCCTTAAACGAAGCAGCCTCTTGACTACAGAAATAAAACCATTTGTTTATGTATGCTTGATTTTTGGAGTAAGGGCCATTGGTTTTAGAAAAGGATATGTATCCATTTAAAATAAAAATAATAATAATAACACGACCAATTCCCATTCTTTGTTTTTGAAAAAATATGCTGTAACAAATGGCCTCGATCCCGTTAGGTCCATGCCAGCCAAAATCTAGAAGCCGAACTTACTTTCCTCTGTCCAGAAGTCTATCACTTCAGTGGCACCTGTGATATCAGCTCTCTCTCTCGCTTTGTGCTAAGGTGGCCTCCGTGTCTGGATTGTGACTATTGAATAGGAAGGGATCTTAGGAGGCGGCTATCCACTTGCCCCACACAGGATACCACGCATTCTTGCTACTATGGCTAAAATCTCCATTTGTCAATCTCTGGTATCGGAAGCCTCACTCCAGGCAGAATTATTGTCCGGATCCCTGGAAGAACAATGAGTCAAGAATCGCCATTGATGGTAACAGGCGTTGCTGCTTCCTATTTTTTGTATCAGGGAAGGGCTCACCAAAAACTGCTGCCTCCGTAAAGACCAATAGAGGACGAATACTGCGCGGTGTTCCCCGAAGCAAAGGCAGCTCAAAAGGACCGACCAACAAACTAGATCCCTCTGATCCCCGCAGAACTTCGATATCTCCTCATTGGGGGGGGGGGGGGAGCGAACAAAAAAACTCACCTCGCTTTCTTGACGGGGATCATTAAACGAAGACGTTATTTTAACACAGCCCCCTGTGGTAAAAGCCAGAAAAAGCCTTCATTAAACGCCACCAGGACGCTTCGCCCGGGCGTATCCATTCTCCCCGCAACCTTGCAGCGATTCTGCTTCTGCAGGGGAAATTCGAGCTGCGCTTCTACTACGGGCTCGGAGTCCCCCGAGAAACAAGAAAGCGCGCCGCAACCCACGCCCTACGGAGAACCTTTTCCCCTCGTTTCCAAATGGTTGAGCCTTCCCCGATTAATCCGTTTCGACCCGACTTTGGAAACCCGCGTTTTGCTGTCTCGTCGCGACGTGCTTATGGTCAACTAGCTTTATTTTCATTTCCAAAGCCCTTCATTCCTCTTTCGGCTACCCCCCCGTTTGGGTTAAAACAAAGAGTAGGCCTTTCATGTATCTCCCCCCCCCCCCCGGCTAAC
>JAOYMU010000001.1:69230674-69244943 GCA_025802295.1 Psammodynastes pulverulentus | reverse complement strand
GACTTCAACTCCCAGAAGTCCTCAGCAAAGCAAAGCTGGCTGAGGAATTCTGGGAGCTGAAGTCCACAAGTCTTAAATTTGCCAAGTTTGGACACCCCTGCTATATGGTATTATGAGCACTTCCTTGCATTTCAAAATCTAAAATTTCCCATTCATTTACAAAGGGAAATTGGAACATTATCGCTCTCCCCCTTAGATTGGTCTTGATTTTTTCTACCTTTAGGGAGGCCCTGAAGACATGGTTCAGAAGAGAATACAAAGCTATGCCATGTATATCCTTATTCTGAATTTATGATTGCAGTTAGGTCTACCTGAGGTATCATGCTCAGGTTTTCTGACCTGCAATGCAATCCTGGTATAAGGCTACCTAAGGGACCACTGGATGCTTCTATGGGAATACTATTACAGTTGCTGAGATGGAAGGTAGCCTGCCGGTTGACACAGAAGACGTGGCAGCCCCACTCATGTAGATGTCCATCAAAGAAGTTTTAATTGCCATTGATGGCAGGCATACCAGGGACATTTGAGAAACCAAGAATTCTAAAATTGTCTTTTTTTCCAAGATACCATTAAGTGGAATAATTTTCAATTAAATTATACATTGCCTACAGTGTTCATGCTCTATGACTCTGTTTTAGTGATAAAGGAAACTTTTTCCAAACAACAAAAGGTGTTGTGGGAGGGGGGAGGGGGATGAGGGGAATAGGTGCTGCTTAAAATGTCATAGAAACAGGAGGCATTTATTTATTTATTTGCTTGCTTGCCTATTTTCTCCCTGTTCAGAATGGAATGGCAGATCAAGAGATTGACCATTTCAGGAGGAGGATGCCTTCATTTCTCTATGTGACTGTAGATTATTTCAGCTTCAGGAGACAAGAATGTCCCTTTAACATCTGACCTGGCCTTTATTTAGGAGAAGCACTTCACGGTTCAGGAAAGACAGACAATTTTCTAATTCCCTGCACTGTTGGAGGCTGAGGCAACGACTTCCAGACAGGACATTGACTAACGCTAGAGAAATTGCATTATTATGTCTACAAGTGTACAAATCTGAGGATCAGAAAGCCTTGGCTGATGGCTCTTGTTCTAACACAGGCCAAAGATGGCAATTTCTTCAGTATTTTAGAGGAAGGTGGTTTTGTGTTTGGCAAGGAAGAGTCTCTTTTCATGTCCAGTTTCAGCAGATCTGTTTCAATATGAAAAAGACAATATTCAAAATAATTTTGCACTCTTAAATTTCATCTATGTGTCACAGAAAAGGAATTAAAATTTGGGGGCTGTTAAGTGGCAGGTTTTTAACAAAAAAACCTGGTTATTTTTTTTCTTTTCAAAAAGAAAAAGTATTCAAAAGTTAGCCAATATTGTTTCATTCACAAAGGAGTTCCTTTAAGACAAGTGTTTGTTAGAGTTTCAAACCATTTCAAACTATTTATCTGTTGCTTATGTTTTCACTGAAAAAAAGGTAATAATTCAGGTCTAAATGTTTATATTTCCAACAGTTTAATTTTTTTAAATAAGAAGCATGGGTTTTCTTCTTGTCCAAAATAGTTGGAAAACAGCATGTTAAAATGAAGCCTTCAGCATATATTTATTAAACTGTATACAATACTGTAATTGGAACTTTTCTCATTATTTTTATTGCATATAAAGAACAAAGGTGATAGTTGAAGCAAGGATAACTATTACGCTAACATAATCAAAGATTTAAGTGAAATGACAAGAAATACATTACTAAAATAGAACACTAATCTTTTTTTCCATTTCCCTATTATTATATATTTTATATGACAAAATGTGTCAAATGTGAATTAACATACATTTAATTTTAAAATATAGATATTACTAAACAATTAATGATTTATATATGCCCATATCATAGTCTGCCACATCACTGGTTATATCTGAGTGAGCAGTTCCCACTTTAATTCTACATTTCCCTAAAGTTCAATTGAATAAAGTATTTTCTAATTGCCTACTGCTAATATACAAATTAATTTCGTGCAAATAAAATCTGTAGCCAGCATAAAAATTGGGATGAGAGGTTATGCTAAAAAGTATCAATAAGTAGCTATGTCCTTTTAAAGATGAAATTTAGAGATCAAAATTAAAACAATTGCCCAACTTCCTCATTTACAGGCTGTTTTACAAACTGTTGTTTGGGTCCCAGTAACACACACACAAGTTTAAGATTTCTTGGCTATCTTGATGCTTGATGAAGCATGCTTCTAGTTATAGTGTTCTAATCAAAGCCTATATGAAAGTAAAACGAGATCCAGTATTTTTACAAACTGAGAAGAACTAAATCTATCTGATATGCCCAGGTTCATTTATCAACCCAATTGCAAAGTGGAATAATGGATCTCTTTGGATAAATATAGTAAATTGTTTCACATAACTTTACTGCTTCAGGATATTTCGAATCCCAGAGGAGCACTTTTCCTAAAGGTGCACAAGAAAACCTTTCAGCTATTTTTTGCAACTCTTTAGGTGGCAGAAGTCAATTTATTGATTTTTTTATCATCAATAAAGGTACCAGAATATTATTAAATACTTACAACCTTTCCATTTCAGCCCATTCACCAACTAGAACTGCATGTTTGCCTTCAAAACATCCACTAGAAATCTCATGGGGAATGTGATAAGAGAGAAATATGTTAACAACCAGTGAGATGGCAAAAACATGGGACTACAGATCTCAGAATTTTCAGGAAGAATACATTTTACTACTACAGCACCATCCAAAAAAGTAATTAAAAAAAATCCTCAATGGGGTAAATGGACAACCTGCACAGAGCTAGAACATATAAAACACTGGAAGACTGCTGATCCATTATTTAGTCTGAAGCTTTATTGCCAAGTTTAAGTCTCATTTTATGTTCAGCAGGGGATGTTTCCAGCCCCACCTGGATGTAATGGTTCAAAACAGTGATGTTTAATATAAAATGGCTTAAAGAAATTAGGCCATAGCTCTTACCTGTCACTTCCAACCGCCTACTCAGCTACCTCAAGCAATTTACTGGAGATGCAGTAAAACTGGTTGCACTTCTAGTTAGCCTTTATGTGGGGTGTGTATGGCAGGACAGACTGATGTCTGTTAATCTGTTAAATCTGCCCAGGATCTTGTAAGGTATGTGCTGGGCTGGTTTTTAAGAAGTCTGGACAAAATTTCCTCTGTAATTTCTCTGAGTGGCTCATGAGAACGGGTTTGAGTGTGTGCACAGTTGGGTGGAGAAAGGGAGTGTGAGGCCTGGCACACTGACAGCAAGAGACCTTTACCTGGAAGGAAGACACACCTTTCCCTCCTTTCCGCAAAGGAACAGTTGCTGCAGCTTCTGCCGGCGAAGGCAGCTACTTCATTACTATCCCCACGCTTGGGGGGAATCTAAGCGCATTTGTTGCGACCGTGAGTAAGGCAGAGGGGAGGCATGGGGAGAAGAGATCGAAAGGCGCTGCTGCGGATGCCCGGCTGGACTTGCTGGGGTTTTGCTGAAGGCCGGCTTTTGTAAAGGAGCTTTTAGGCCGGGAAGCGTCCGAAGCCCGGGTTTCTGTTTTGGGGCGGAGGGCATTCGGCCGCTGGGAGTGGGGGCCGAGAGAAGAGAGGCAGGGTCCCTATGCAGGTTTTTTTTTTTTAATCTAATCACTTCCCTGTCAACCTAATCCCTGCCTGACTCGGATCGGCCTTTAACAAACGTGCCTGGAAACCCAAAAGCAAATCTCATTTGAATGAAGCACACACTCCGCAGCCCCCATCTGCAAAGGCCACAATTAAATGCGAAACGACAGAGAGAGAAATTAGCATTTTCCGCGGCCATCTGGCGCGAGGAGCAGGCGAGGGGGAACAAAAGGCGCGGGGAGCGGAGGGGAGAGCCGAGTGTGCCGCGGCATTGACCTGCAAATGAGCCTTTGTGAGCAAATTAAAGCTTCCCGGACCCCCCGGGACACCCCAAAACAGGCACCATTACAAACCATCCGGACAAAAACCCACTCATCAAAACTGTCTGCGGCGACGGTGCTGAGGCGCACCGAAGCGAACGCGGCACGAACCGGCTCACCTCACCTCGGAGAGAGGGAGCTGCGCGGCCTAGCAAGGAACCTGCCGCGCTGGCTTGGCTTTGGGCTTGTTTTTTTTTTTTTTTTTTTTAAAGAAGGGAGCGTCTGCACCTCAGGCATCATTCAGGGTGCGTGTTTGAGAAATCCAGACTTTTTTGTTTTCTGGCACTGGGTTATTTACCCGGCAGCGAGTGATACATTTTAAGGGTCCCGGAGCTGCGGCTGTGCTTGAGGCCGGGGGAGTGGGGGGGATGGGGAATAAGGCCAGGCCAAGTTTCCCGCTCAGCTACGCTTCTCACAGAAACCTTTTCTGCTCCGCTAAAACAACGAAACGACAAAAAGGATTGCTGGAAAGAGCAGATTTTTCGAGTGCCAGACACCTAAAAACCCACCGAATTGGGAATCGGTGTTGGCTGTTCCGAAAGGCTTCGTCTTTAAGATTCATATACAGATGCTTTCGAAATGACATTCCCAGATGCTTCGGATTTGGCAAGGAATTTATGGGCTGTCTATCCCAAAAATAACCCAGCTCTAAACATGGGAGCAAGTTAGTCCCATTCATTCCAATGTTTACTTCAAGCTTGCTCTCCATCTTTGCACATGTTTATTCTGAAATAAAGCTCACTGCGTTAAATGAGATTTAAGCTCAAGGCAGCACATATCAAATTGTAGTCTTGATTGCAGACATGTTAGTTACACTGCTAAACTAAACCTTATAGCGTTAGTTACCCCAGTAAGTCTCCTCATTATAGAAGAAGGGGATCTCCAGGAGTAGATAATCAAATCTTTGTTGCTGAAGGAAAAAAGGACTCAGACTAGTCTAAGGTATCACATCTAGGAATGATCTATGTTATTGGGGCACTGCCAATTTTTCCTGAGTTCTGATTTCCAGACAATAGGAGAAATGTTTTGTTCTATGGTCAGCACCTGACCCTTGCACCTCTTGTGCTAAAATTACTTTTTAGAGTATTAGAAAACTACAGGCTCTTGTGCAATTTCTCTTCTGCAGTCATGGGAATACATAGGAGTGTGTATTCAACCATCAAGTGAGGTAAAAGAAGCATGTCCCTGAAATTAGCAGAAGACAAATGAAACAGCAGCAGCAACAACAACATCACAAGAGAATCTACAACTCACAAACAGGATTTTGGAATACGGATTGCTGTTGCAATATGAAATTCAACAGCTGAGGTTCAGCTCATTCCCAGTACCACATTTTCATAGTCAGAAAACTGGTGTCTATTGCATTTCTAACTGTCATGCAGGAGTTCTGCCAGCAAAAAAGATGATAAGCAGAAATAACTCTAATAGAAAAACTAACAAAATGAGCTTTCGTGGGCCTGATAAAAAAATATCTTTTTTAGTTGATGATTTTTCCATGATTGTAATGGTTGTAATGGTTTTTAGCTTGCAAAAGGAAATAAAATGAAGCCTGCTAAAGTTTTAAAAAGTACAGTAAGTAAATCATACAAAAATGGTAAAAATAAGGATTAGTTCCTTTCTACTTTGCATTATGCATTATGCCCAGGTAAACGCATCAATATAAATATGGCTAACATTTCTAAGATTGGAGAAAAATAGCAATCGTATAACATAATAATTTGAGGTTAACTTAACAGCAAGCTATTTCATCAATTACATAAAGTATATAGATGGAACAACATATTAATGTGTACTGAATACAGTCTAAATTAATGAGGCAAAACAAAGTTTACTTACAAAATTTCCATTGAAATGTGAGACATAAAAACAGTACCGTACCTATATTTTTTCACTGTTTCATTTGTGTTACATGCACAAATACTTGCAAGAGGTATTGCTTTAAAAAAATGAAATGCATTCTAGATATCATTATATTGCAACTTGAGTCCTGCTTAAAGAACCTGATGTTATTAGATTTTGCTTCCCAAAATTGGTATGTGGCAGAGAAAGAGAACAAAATATAAGTTTAAAAAAAATCATAAAATACTAGTTTTTCAAGCAAGGTTCTGAAAAGTGCTACCAATTCTCTGTGTAGAGCAGAGGTTCCGCTGTGTCTTTTTTTATTCATATTTGTTTGAATTCATATAAAGTTTGGTGCAGGGTCAGGAAGGCTGATAAGACATCTTGCTTTCTGCTCACACTCAAAGTAGAAAATTAGCAATAGCAATAGCACTTTAGATTTATATACCGCTTATCAGTGGTTTTACAGCCCTCTCTAAGCAGTTTACAGAGTCAGCATATTGCCCCCACAATCTGGGTCCACATTTTACCCACCTCGGAAGGATGGAAGGCTGAGTCAACCTTGAGCCTGGAGAGATTCGATCTGCCAAATTACAGGCAGCTGGCTTGTTAGCAGAAGTCTGCAATTAGAATTACTGCATCCTATCTTCTGCGCCACCTTCTGCATATTTCCCTGTTCAACTGGGGAATTGGAAACTTATATTTCCAGTCTCTGCATCAATGAGGAATACATTTCCAAATGTCAACAGGCAGCTGTAGAGTAACACTTAAGCAGAGAGTGGTTCTCACTGGGAAAAGGAGCAAGGAGGTGAAAACATTTATTTCCCTTTGAGATCCTGTGTCTCATCAAAAGCTGTATAGGACCAGTGGACTTTAGACCAGCATGAAACAAAGCATGAAGTTGTAGAGAAATCATCCCCCCCCCCAATGAGAAACTTGACTTCCATGTGTCCTATTTTGCAAGATGGCTAATCTGGATGTAACCCAAAATCCACCTAAAGCTCTTCTAGAGACTCTGCAATAAAGTTCTGAATATAAATATTCTAAAAAGCGTACATACTTAATATCCTTTTAAAACAGCTTGCTTCTTGGGAGGGAAATTATAGTTTTATTTACATATTTTATGTTTTATAACTGTGATGAGATTGTATGACAATTTGATCTGTCCAATGTGTGTCTGATTTTGTTTTTATTCAGGGTAGTTTCTGTTGGCAAAGAAAAAACTGGCTGTACATACATTGGATCTGGTTCTTAACTCATAAACTCTTGTGTGTATTTTTGGACATTTTTTGTTCCATAGCATTTTAAACATAAATTGTGAATCAGATTGCACGGATTCTAGATGCAGAAATTCAAATCTGTCAAAACTGTTCTGCATGGAACAGTTCAATTTTTCTGCTCATTTTCCAGATATTACATTTGCATTAAACATATGGAAATATAGTGAAAAAGAAAAAAACAAAACAAAAGCTAAAATCCTAAACATTTTTACTTGACAGTACTGTGAACTGCTCTGAAACCAACATACTTTAAATCTGAGTTTAAAAAATCAGGATTATAATTTAGTGTCACATTATATATAGTTGCTACAGTGTTAATGCATGAGATTTATCCCCAATAAAATGCTGTCAAGTTTACCAAAATCTTTAAATAAATTTACAGAAATTAGAATCACTATTAAAATTAAAATGAAATCTAGAAATTTCCTTCTAGGTTCTGAAAAAATAAGAATACCTTGCCTTAATTCATCAAACATAATAGCAGAGAAACCAAGTGGGATTTTCTGAAAAAAGATTCTATAAGAAGTATCCCAGAGCCTTAAAAGCTTTTGTTCAGGAGGCTCAAAAAAAGTGCATATTGGTAAGAGATAAGCTTAAATCTAGGGCATGATCATTCTTTTCAAGTCATTATGACCTTAACTATCTGTGCTGGTGTCTTACTTTAAGATTGAAAATAAAAAGACAGCCTATTTCATTCTTTTAATATAATTCCAATGAACTGTATCAGTCTTGCACTCTATTATAGCAGCTGCAGTTTCTGAAATCTTTGAGAACAATATCTTGTACAATTCATTGCAATTCACTGGAAAGATTTACCAGAAACTAAAAAAAACTAGTTATCCTTGTCATGAAAAGGTGAAACTAAGTTAAGGAAAATGACTCTGAAATAACGTAGGCTTCTATTGATAAAACTAAATCAAGGGTTTATAATGTAAACCTGATCCTTCCATGGAAGTGCAGCTATCTCCAGTAAATTGAACAATACCTTCCTAAGCCAGAAAACATATTTCCATTGGTGGGGATAGGCAATGTTAGTGATATCATTATAAATGGTTGCTTTCGTGATATAACTTATCACTTTAGGTTTCAACAAGAAAGCTGTTTCCCCCAAAATACCTTTCATGGCCATTTCACATTGCATTATTCTAGAAACTAAATTGTCTCACAGATGCATACTTATTGTTTACTAAGTATAGTATTAATAACTGGTGCATATAAATTAAATATCAACATACACAAATCGTTTTCATGGTGTCAACTCTCAAGATAGCAATTTTTAGTAGAAAAGTTGACCTATTCATCTGAACAACAAAAGTGCTTTATTTGCACATGTAAAAATGCAAATCCCAATGCTTTCAACTGAATTGAGACTTCTTAGTGCACTGCAGTACCATCTGGACATGATTCATAACATCAGCGTAGTCAGCTCAGGAGTAAATGAGCTTTTGGAGAGGTTATGTATGGCCTCTTAGAAAGGCCATACTCTCAAAGGAATCCAAGGTAATCTTGGAGTGCAGTGTTTGTGTGGTGCACTCACAAACTGTTTTCCTTCCCTTCCCTTGGCTTTATCTCAGCTCTTGAGCTGTGTTTAGGGCCTCCAGGTGCCGCTCTGTCCGCATTTATTTGCAATCAATATTCATGTGCCTCTGTCATCAGGGTGGCTCTTTTCACAATGATCAGCCGGGCAGAAGGCTGAGTGACAGGAGGCTCGTGGCTCCATTGCTTTCAGGATGGAAAAAGAAAGAATAAGAATTTAGAGCTTGCTTGAGAGAGTGAATCCTTCATTTCTGTTTAGAGGTGAGACAAGGAATTACTCTATATTCAGGATCTGTATTTTCTTTATGGGAAGGATATGTTAGCGATACAGAGTAAACATATGTAATCTTTGCTTATGTAAGGTTAAAACAAAACAAACTCAACCAAAGATTTATCAAATGGACTAGACAAGACAAACTCACAAGTGTCAGTCTCAATGTTTCTCTATTCATAACGCTGCCCTATAGTATCCTTTCACAGTAAATGTTAAATCTCAATGTCCCTATTTACCAAAGGCCTTGTAATATATTGGAAAGACACAACTGAAGGTTTATTAATATGTACCAGATAGAAGGTTAAAATAAATATATACTGCAATTCTAAGAATGTACACCTTGTATATTTACAGGAAGTAAATACTGTTGGGGACAATGAGATATATTCTCATGATACTTCTACTGGGGTCCGTTTGACCACTTGGAATCAAATCCAGATCTGCCTCTTCATATGATGTTGGCAGAGTCTAAAAGCTGAATGGATTGATTACCTCTTCTGCTGTAGTATATGTGAAATTGTAGCCAATCTAGGTTTTTTTCCCCTTAAAGTATTGAAACTGCAAAGTTTCTGGACAATCAGTTAGCCTATTGGCACGAACTCTTCTTTCTGCATCCCATCTTCTTTCACTTGCCATAATGATATTCTCTATGTTTTTACTTTGGCAGGATCTGTTTTTGAAGAATTGGAGAATGAAAATGGTGGCCTTGAAGTACTCTCAAATAGCTGTAGTCTGACATATGCTTTCATTATTTTGTGCCTTCCAAATATGTTGGAGTGTTCTATCTATAATTCCTAGCCTACATATTTTTTGTTGGCTGGACATTGTGTGATTGCTGTCAAATACAACCAGATGTACCAGGCTGGGAAAGGCTGCATTAAAAGATTTTGGCAGCCCAATATTATATATTTTTGTCACAAATCACACTATGTTATAATTTTTCTTGTCATATTGCAGGAATCCAACAAACTATACAATACAGTAGATTATAGCTAAACAAACTATGGCTTAGTCAAGATATGAGCTAGAGCCTATCTAAGCATTTCATGTACTTGAAAATTGTCTTTATATATTTCAGGTTGACTTTTGTATAAACTTATGAAGGTTAATACTTATTGTCAAATGCATATGCCACTATTACCAGAATATTACATGTGATGTATGGAATTGTGTATTACAGTATTGCCTCTTCTGTAATGATTGTGTGATATGGCATGCTAGCCTAATATTCCTGATGTCATTGTTAAAGTATTTTAGTAGTCAGTTAATTTACTTCAAATAATTTTTTCCATAAATAGGAAGAGCACTGGGATATGCTGTGAACCTCAGCCCTAATACTTCATAACATTCATTTCCATCCCAAATATGAAGGCATTATATGGGAAAGCTATACTATATATCTGGATTATTGCATAATCGGGATACTAGGATAGTGACTTTCAATCATTTGTACTTTAAATCCCATCAATCTCCTATCAACTCAGATCCCACTTTAACAGAAAAAAGTCAATTTTCCCCAAGAAAGACATATACATATTTAAAGGCATGTTATGATGATCATGTTATCATTTATATGAAGTTAATATTATAGTTTCAGCTGTTAAAACAGTATTTAAACAGTGTTTTAAACTCTTATCTAGATTATCTCTGAGTCCCACATGGGGTATGCATGCTGTTGCTTGAGAAGCGCCATTCTAGAATGCATGGAGTATTCAGAGTTCTTCAGATGTTTTCATTGGATGGGCCTAAGAGGTGTAATGTGATAGGTGAAGCTAGAGATGTGATTTATTGGCCTTCCTGCCTTTTCCATATGCGGAGAGATTTCAAGAAAGTAACATAAAAAAAAAGGACAGATATTTGAAATAGCTCCATGTTATCATGTTTTAAATCATTGGATGCCCACTTTTTATTATTCATGTTTGGATAGTTATGTCAATAACTTACACAGATAATCAGTGCATCCAAGACCAGTCGTACTATTATGCAAAGTGGCAAGTGTAGGGCAGTATAGGGCAGCAAAGTGCTGGAGGACAAAAGTGCCTTGTTCTACCCACAGCTAGCCTGCTACGCACAGTTCCAGTGAAATAGTTATCCCATCATCACTACTCACGGTTGCAATAAATCTCAGCTGCAACTTCAGTTGATTTCTACGCATGGAATCAATAAAGTGTTATGAAAGTTTAACGAGAAAGGAGAGCATACTGAAAAAAAACATAAGACTATGACATTTTGCACAGATATAGCATGCCATGCTGAATGTTCATTCATCTTAAGCATAATGAATCAAAGCCATACTTCAGCCCACTGAAAGAACTGGGCTTAAATGTTTCTAAATGCATTTGGTTGTGAGAATTTTTATTCTCTTCACACCACTTCACAACTGATATTTTCTGCTACCACATTTTTTTAAAGCTGAACAAATGAGACGATAAAATCATCATAGGGCTATTTCATTTTTTGGTAGGATGATTTCCCATGTGAATGCTTTGCAAAACATACCTCACCGTTTCCATTCCATGTTCTCCTAATAAAATTAGAGTTAACAATGTAAAGGTTAGCACCAGGTTCCATAGGTTTTTCTAAAATACTGTAATCTGCAAAAACTGAAATGGAACCTTTGCATTTTTTCCTCTTAAAGTTATACATGCATCTGTGAAAACTATGCCAATAAAGCAATTGGTAGCCTTTGAGATGCCAGGATACTCCGTGTTCTGTTTTCTTCCGTTATTCCTGCTATACTGGTGCAAAATACACCATGGTTTGGATGTACTAGCTTTGTATTTAGCTTGGAGTTGCCAACTGCTGAAACCTGGTGTGCAGTTGCCCAGAATAGTAGGATCTGCAGCAGTTAAGAGCTAACATGGAAAACTTCAGTAGCTGATTTCTGCAACTCTGTAATTTTATTCCCGATTCCTTAGTGACTCTAGTTTATTTGCAAGTAGCACAAGTATCTGCCTTGCTTGCCCCACATTTTCATCTACAGTAGGAGGAAACACCCTTCTCTTCCTGCCCCTTCCCCCACCCTGCCTCTTTCCATGTAGATGAGCTCAGTGTCTTCAGCACAGGCCTTTCCAGAGACTCACTGTTCTGGTCTCTGCAATCAATTGATACATGATAATTAGATTCCTCAAGAAAAGCCAAACAAAGAGACCCATTCACCCCCTGCTTCTCTCACACGAATCCCAGTGAGAGTGATCTGGGACATTCACCAGAAACCAGACAGCCAACATTCTCCAGCACTAAAAACACAATTTAGCTTGGGGTGTTCATTTAACAAACAGATCCTTGAACCTTGCTTCTGTTTTCAGCTTATTTACGCCATGTTTCTTTGTACTCATTTGATTAAAACATGTTTCTTTCTAAGATCTATTTTTACATTTCAAGAATCTCTGTTCTTTTTTGTGGTGGCAGATGGTTCAAAACATCCGAGCATAAGCTCCTTTAAAAAAAAAACTTCTCTTATAACCACACTAAAAACCGCAGATTTAATATAAAAGAACTGGCAAGATTCAGTCATGTTAAAAATATAATCAATGTGGACATCCAAACAAATGGTTGAAAAAAACGTGTTCTTAGATTCAATAACCTGGTTTGCCTCTAGACCAGCTATGGAAGGGACAGATTCCATGCACTATAAAGCAAATTTATACACTCAGAAAGTTCAATGCAGAGAAGGTGTATTACAGAAATTACATCCATTTGATTGTTTCACGTAGAGAGGCTCTTTATTAGCCAGCCACAATTCCTCATTTGCTTCTACAAAGGCTTCATATTGACTCCATAACTTGTGAGCTCCTAAGCTATTGGGAACATGGGTGCCAATTTCTGAGGAGGGAAGTGGTAAGCCATAGTTAACTGGCAACTCCTCAATACCAGTAGACTGAGAGGCTAAGACTTCGTGGTCCCTGAACTTTTGGTGTAGGGCTTGTACTAAATTGATGCAGTGAGGGCCAACATTCACGAAAATTTTGAAAAATGTGAGTGGCTTGTTCTCCTGTCAGTCTTCTTTAAACTGGGTAGGGGGAGTTTTCTTGCAAACCTGTTTTTCCCTGACATTGGGGCAGAGTTAGAGAGAAGCAAGTAATTAGGAGCTTTCTTTGACTTGCCTGGAGCTCCTTCTTGTGCAATACTGCTGGCTGTATTTGGGGGGGAGGATGAAATCAATTCACAGGATACAGTCTTATAGCTCCATCTACAAGATATTATTTTCTGGGGAAAAAGTGTCTTTATTGCTTGCCTTCTGATGATCAAAATTACTTTGCAACTTATAGGGAATAGGAGCTCACTCCTGACCCATCATTCCTGTTTTGGAAGTCCATCATATCAGCACCCACTTTATTAAAAAACAAAACAAATGAAGAGCAAAACTTCTAGCCCACTGTGTAGTCCATTGAGATTTGATACAGAGATTTGAACTGAAGGCATTTTGATGCAATCTCTGAATTATCCCATTCTTCCGAACTTGATCATCAACTGAGAATGAATAATATGAAACTGGATGCTTCCAGTTCAGTGGCTTCATTTTCACCTTGCACATGGGCAAAAAGGCCATTTTAAATCGGAATCCCTACTGTATTTTTCTCACTTAAAAATTACAAAGCATGCCTCAAAATATTTAGAATCTTTTTTCATGAAATTTAATAAATTGTCAAAGTAGCATTACCAAACCTGAAATAGACAAAACAAAATATAGAATTATAGCCTGCTCTACTCACAAAAATAGTCACTATAAGCAGAAATCTTTCCAGGAGAAATCAACATAAAGCAGCAACGCAACTCTTTTTAGCCCATACCTGTCTTTAGTTCAGACCTGATATCTGCTAGCATACAGAACAGAGAGTAAATCTTTTGCAGTTTTTCTGAATTCCTGATTTCAGGTGTATGGAGTCATATCTATGCATAGGATTACCATGTTGGAAGCATTATTATTTCTTTAATTATATTTTCATTCTCATTTTTATTGCTTCTATTATCTAATCAGTGTAGAAAATGTGCTGAAAAGTCACATGAGACATTATTAGACGAGCTGATCGCTTTGCACTATTTGTTAATAATACGACAATCAAAATGATATCAGACAATTTGTGATTTAGCATTGCTAATGGCAATACTTGTGAGTTAACATATATTAGTCAGTGAATCACAGAATTAAGTCTTGAAGAAAATAACTTAATATCCACTCCAATATATTATATTATATTGGAGTCACCTACCTGGCTCCCCGCTATGTGACTACGGCCCTGCCCGCGCTCCTCGAGACGATCGCCGCGGTGGCGGTGGAGACCCCCAGACTTCTGGTGGTGGGGGACTTTAATTTGCCGTCAGCGGGCGAGTCGTCGGAGGTGGCTCGGGAGTTCATGGCTTCCATGACGGCCATGGACCTGACCCAGTTAGTTCAGGGCCCTAC
>JAOYMU010000001.1:69210654-69221477 GCA_025802295.1 Psammodynastes pulverulentus | reverse complement strand
AAATTTTGAATCCCACCATTGATGTGGATATATACATAATGGTTATCTTTTGAGAGCTGAATGCAATGAAAATACTGTACATTTAAAGTGATAGTGAAATTTCTATTCTGTTCTTTCTAGAAACTGGCAGACAGTGGCTTTTAAGATGATATAACAAATGTGAGTTTTTAAACCTAGTACTGGTTATTGAGGATTTAATTAAATTCAACCCCAACTCCTCTCCCACTCACTTCTGTCTGACTCCCCTTCTGTCATCTTGTGTCCATGATTTTATCTGTTAATGTTTTTATCACTGTGGTGTTGTTGTTTTTTTGATGAATGATTTTAATGTTTTTCAATATTGTTATGCTGTAAACCACCCAGAATCATTGGATATGATGTTGGTAAATTTATATACAGTATATATAAAAACCCTGAAATATCACATTAGCATACGTATTCAGACCCTTTATTCAGTACTTTGTTGAAGCACCTTTGGCAGCAATTACAGCCTAAAGTCTTTTTGGAAATAATGCAACAAGCTTTGCACACCTGGATTGGGGGATTTTCTGCCATTCTTCCTTGTAAATCCTCTCAGGCTTAGTCAGGTTGGATGGTGACAGTTGGTGGATAGCCATTTTCAGGAGCCTCGAGAGATGTTCAGTAGGGTTCAAGTTAGGGCTCTGGCTGGGCCACTCTAGGACATTCACAGAGTTGATCCAAAGCCACTCCTATGTTGTCTTGGCTGTGTGCTTAGAATCATTGTCATGTTGGATAGTGAACATTTGGCACAGTCTGAGGTCCTGAATGCTGTGGAACAGGTTTTCATTGAGGATATCCCTGTATTTTGCTCCATTCAGATTTCCCTCAACCCTGAGGTGTCCCAGTCTCTGCCGCCTCTGTGTAATGTCATATGCTATTTTTCTCCATGTCTTCTGGAGAGAAGGCTGATAATACAATTCTTGTCTCTTGTGGAAGGTAACATGCATGTAACTATACATGCAAGTCACAGACAGGCACATTACATGTGTTTCCAAATGCAGAAGGCCAATGTCATCTGAATGACACGGGGGGGGGGGCAGGGCTTGCATAGAGCATTCATAGTCAAACCCCCAGTTAGAAAACCCTTGAATAGGGGTAGGCTATAACCATTCTCAATGGTCTGAAGGTGACGTTTCATTGTTCTTTCTTTATATGTCTGGGAAACTTGAACTTACTGTATTAAGATAAATACTAATATTCTTGGATATAGTGGTCACTCTGTCAACTATTCATAGTTTAAATTACAGTGAAATTTCTTTTTGTTTTTGTTTTTCTTTTTAGTGCACACAGCACTGTTTATATTTTTGTATATTCATTCTTTGGGAGAACAGGAAATTCCATGTAGCCCCACTTAAGATGGAGGAGTAAGGGAGACGAAAACAATTTCACTGGGGCAATGATGTCAACTAAAGATAATATCTGTCACAGAATACATTTGAAGCATAATAAATATAACGAGAGAACACAAGAGGGTAGGTTAAAATAACATGAAGGTTAATAAGACTCAAAGCAGATTTGATCTTCTCCCTAGCACATGATTTATGGTTTCAACTTTAAAGCTCTCTAAAATATTAAAAATGATATTTTGCTAATTTTGAAAACCTAGGAAAGTTCTTTCCTGGTGAAGGTATTTATTAATTTTGTTGACTTCAAAAAGGTAGCTCTGACTTTGAAAAAAATGTAATAATACATCCTCCAAATTAAATGGTCCTCATAATCTCTTAAGCCTGTATTTAGGCTGCTGTGCTCTACATCTTTTTAACTCTTCAGTGTTTGAGAGTGACTATTCATAAGCATTAGGCAATCTCACCTTTGGAAATGATTTCATTGCCGTTGTCGCTGGAAAAAATGACATTCGATCCATTGACAATTCTACCTATTTCATCTAATAAAAGCTATTGATGTATCCAATGATAGAACAACAGTATTAAAATGTATTCTGATAAGATGATATGCTGAGGATTCATTTTATCATATATAACAGTAAAATAAATTTGTACACTGCAGAAAGATCACTTATACTATTAAAGGCCTGAAGTTTGAAGGAAAGAAAGGTGAAGTAAAGTGAAATTTAAAAAAAATGAAACGCTTCATTTCTTTATATTAACAATCTCTATGCAGCAATAACAGGACATATTTACTACTACTGAGGTACTCTTTTTTCAGGATTTTACAAGTTGTCTGCCTTGTGGAAAAGCTTCAAACTGCATTCCATTAAAAGCCTATCTTTTTCTGTTATTTTGAAAAGGTGGAACACATAGACAAAAATTATCATACTGCCATATAGTCAGTAGTTTCTGTAGGAGATGACGAGGCTGAGCCTGAGGGAAGGGTGAATGGATCCTAAGTCATGAATCCCTTCCCCCACCCAAGAGATCTAAGTCCAGACCACCTTCAATTCCTTCTACCCTTATCTACCATCAAATTGGCCATTAGTTGTTCAGATTTTTGTAGAGAGCTTAAGCTTGCAATGAATCTTTACACCCATTTGAACTGCCTAGATCTTCTGATTTCCCTGGCCCTTGACCGTTTCTGTGGCAGTGATATCCCAGCTATATCTTGTATTATTAAGAATAGTAGTCCCTCTCTTATTACTTTTTTAAAACTATGGATTAAGTATCTGTCCTGTTTTATTCAAAACAGATTCTACAATTATTATAAGGTCCATTTTGTTGCTGGCATGTCTGGACGGTACCCAAGTATATGCCTATATTGGATAGTCCCATAATGGACTGCTGTAGAAAATGGTTTGATCTTATTTCTTACAAATCAGTAGAAGTTGGATCAGTTCCAAATGGAGCATTAATTAATGTCAAAAAAGCAGCATGAGAGCATAATTAATTACAAGGATGTGGATCCCAGCTGTGGAGGTAGATAAAGTCTACATAATTAAAACTGGTTAACAATGGGAACTGCAATGTCTTTGCAACACCAGAGCTTCAGCTTTAATGTCAAAACAAAATTAACACATACCCAAGAGGTACAGATGTTTAATTAAGAGCAACAACATAGAAATCATTAGGCAACGTCTACAGAAAGGACAAAAAAATACAACATTTAAAACAAATCCTTGCAGAAGGACTTGTGAAAGAAAGCCTGAAAGTGTGTTTTGAAACTTTCATAGTGGCTACAGGGAAATAAACGATAATACAAACAGAGACCGGTGCTGGAAGTGACAATAATGTTTGCAATGACTGTAAAAAGTGTCAGGTAATGTCTTAGATGTCATTCTGCATTGAGAATCACTAAGTATGTAATATTATAGACTAGCTAATATGTCAGTCCCATTAAGTAACACCTTCTCAACATATTTGCACTGGACTGCAACCTAATAACTTTACAATTATTTATATCATGTGTAAAATGAGACTGCACTCCTTAAATAAGGCTCCATATAATTCTTGACTTCTATAATATATGTATATTATGGAGGCAATTCAAAACTTTGTATACCTTTTATGAAACTTACTAGTAAAGTTTGGGAAACTGAGAAATGATAATAGTGAGCCTTGGATTTGGGCAAATGCAAGCTATTTAAAATAGTAATTAGTCATGGATAATCAGCTATTGTTTTCCTCAAAGAGATAACGCAATGAGCTTTTCTTGAACTTACTGGAGACAAATTTAAAAAGGCATTTGGTTTGAAAAAACAGAACATTTGCTTAATAAAATTAAGAACATCTGAAAGCCAGCTCCAAACCTGCCTTTTACAATCCAAGTTGAAGGTATTTTTTGTTTTGGTTAAACAAAATGTATGACGAAGGACTTTGGATTTAGTTATGTATTGATGTATGAAACTGAAACAGATTTTTTAGAAGCACCAGTCAGCCAGGATATGAACAGACCAAAGGACAAAGCTGTCCACCATTGTGTACATAGTCTATGCCAACAAGCGACTCCTAGGAGTGGCCAAACTGATCCATCTCTCTCGCTGACAGTCCTTTTGTCTAATCTGACTGTGGGATGAAGCTTTAAGGCTAGGCAGTAGATAAAAACATACAATTGACCATGTCCAATGACTGACTCAATCATGTGACGTTTTCATGTACATAAAAGCATAATTGACACTCTAGTCTTTGCAGATGTTTGGTAATTCATTCGGTTCCCACAATGATATCAGAAAATAAGTCTTGTGAACTGGCAATAACTGTGCTTTCCTCTGATCATGTTCTTCTCATCTCTAATATCCATTTACATGCAAATGGGTCTCTGATTTTTGCTTGCCTTTCAAGTTGCTATTAAATTGCCATTGTACAATTAACACAATACAATGTATGAAAGAATGCCTTGTATTTATATAGATTTTGGAGAAGATGCTGTATTATACAGAATACAGGGGTTGCTTTTTTTAAAAGAAAAAACTACCCTCAGAAATCTCCCCCAGAAAAACCTCAAAGGAAGAGAAGAGATTCTAAGTCCCCGTCAAAGAAATATAATGGTATTGTTACTCTGTTGATAAAGCTGAAATGGTTTTTTTTCAGCTTGCATATCAACATTTATATATTTGACAGTTGTACTGCATGTTAAGTCCTAAGTATGGGACAGTACTATTCTGACAAACTTCCCATAATTTTGATCCAAGCAGGATTAAGGGTAATCTACTAGGGGAGCTGAAGATAGCATGGACAAGATCTTGTAGGACTTAGACTAATGGGACCCTTAGGTTATAGTAGGATTTGTTTAGATCCTAAAAGATACAGTAAATAAGTGGGTATTGGGGGGAGGGAAGCATATATCATTAGACATTTCAAATTAAACTGGTATTGGTATCAGAATAATCACCTAAGGAAGAAAAACTTTGAGTTTTTCTAAAGTTAATATCTGGTGTATCTGGATAAGAGTGATTACCTGGATACGTTTTTCTTCTAGTTTGGAAAGGTATGGTGGTACAATTGATGCTGGATGATAAATAAAGGGAATGCATTTTTAAAAAAATGTCTGAACATTTTTATGTCTTTCCTTACTACTGATGATGGCACTTTTTAGTGGCTTGGACTGGGTGGTGCTGTTTTGCTATTGTGACAGACAGTAGGACCCAAGACAATAGGCAATGGTATCAGACAGTAGTAGAAACAAGCTATTGCTTGAATCTTTTTCACTGCCTCCCATGCTTTTTATACTCCAGAAAGTTATCTGGAGAAGTACTGTAATCATCAATATGTGAATTGCGTAACTAACCATTCTTATGACAAATTCCAGAAATAGAAGTCAAGTCTTAAGTGAAGACATAAGATTAGAAAGTTGGGCTAAGGAGTAGGAATGCATACACAATCTTAACACAATAAAATATTTTCTTTGGGGTTGAATTTGATCCATATTTGTACAGTCAGTGTGCTTTGCATAAGATTAAATGGATTAAAGATCCATTTTTCAGTTTAGGGGTACAAGTAGTCCTCACTTATCAATGGTGATCAGGACTGGGAGTTCTATCACTAACAAAAGTCATGGCCATAAAGTATAAAGTCAAGTCACTGTGTGACTTATGACGGCAATTTCGGCAATCCAAGTTGCTTTCACTAGATGAATGTCATGCAATTGCAGTGTTCCAAGATCATATGCTCATCATTTGCAACCTGCTGGCATTTCCATTGAGTTTACTTGTGGGAAGCCAGAATGGTCACGAATGGTAATCACGTGAACATGGGATGCTTTGACATGGCAATTGTGAGCCAGTTGCTGAGTGCCCGAATTGTGATCATATGGCCATGGGGATGCTGTAACAGCTTTAACTATGAGGACCCAGAGTAACTACCCCTCTTTCAGTGCTATCATAACTTTGAGCGGTTGCTGAATGAGTGGATGTTAAATGAGGACTACCTATACTCATAAAAACTGCTCTTTTTTTGAAGTGAGGTTGAGGAAATGACCAAAAGTACATTTCCCCCCAGGTTAGAGTGCCATATTAGCACTGTTTAGTTATGAAAAGGCCTTCCTG
This sequence comes from Psammodynastes pulverulentus, assembly GCA_025802295.1. Classification (NCBI taxonomy): domain Eukaryota; kingdom Metazoa; phylum Chordata; class Lepidosauria; order Squamata; family Psammodynastidae; genus Psammodynastes; species Psammodynastes pulverulentus. Next base: position 69,215,521 of record JAOYMU010000001.1, on the reverse strand, counting down.
GGCAGTCAATTTATGCTTTGCGTTCAGATTGAATTACTGCAATGTGGATCTGATTCTGACTTTGCACCCTTATCCTATAAGCTACAGGCCATTTTCTCCCATATTATTTAGCCTCCTTCCATAGGTCATTCCCCTGCCTCCTCAGTTTAGCCCATGCTATTGCAACTATGAAACATGAGGGTGACTGATTTCAAAAATGTAAGCACACAACAAACTGTACATTATAATATTTGCTGTGTTTAGAATGTGACTGTAAAATCTTGGAACTGCAGGAGAAGTAGATGTTAGGAAGGCCACACATTTTTCGAGAATGAAGAATATGGCAGTTGCAGTCTCTGCTGCTGTCACATTTTTCATCCTGTTTTTGGACAGTATAGTTTTACAGTTTTGTTGCCTCATCCTGCATACTTGATGTAACCCAAAAGAAAGCATGTGGTTATCCCTTGGCACATTTCCCATTCTGTAATCAATTTCATAACCTGATTAATTGTGAAATGAGAAGTGCATAATATAATTGATTTCATTATCCTTTAATTTCACAGTGCCATTTAAAACATTCCCTGAAGATCTCATAAATTTTAACAGGAAAATGAAACAGTTTGTTGATGGGCAATTAGCATCAGGAAGATGCATTTCATGGACTCTATGTGTGAGGCAGCCATTTTACAGATAGAATAAAACCCCTCGGTAATGTTGCCTTGGGCTTTTGAAGTACTTTTCTCAGAGAGAACTATTTGGTCCCTCCCCACTTCCTTGGTTTCTGCTCCATTCCTTCTCCCGCTTTGTTTCTTTGTTTCATAAGTTATTTATGTAAAAAAGTTGTTGTTTTCAGTTTTTTAATTTTCTTCTGCTATTTTAATTTTCTCTGATGGGTCCTGCATCTATAACTATTCCACTGTGGGCTATGTTTAATTGAATGTCTCACTAAAAATAGACCTGTAAGGCAGTTCTGATTTGTTTTGATGGCTGTTGTAATTTTACCCTGATGATTCAGATGAACAGGTGTCAAGCAACCTCTCTTTTACCTGCTCCAGAATTCACCAAGAAGCCTTTTTGGGCTGTTGCAAATTCTACCAAAGGGCTCTAGAGGAGAGTTGTAAAACAAATCAGCTTTCTTTCAGTGTAAGAAGCAAATGCCTTATTTTTCAAATTTCTCATTAAAAGTGAAGGTCCTCTTCAAAGATCTGCACAGTCTGAACCAAAAACCATTTTGGCTGCAAAGACTTCTAACATGTTCCTGGGACTCAGGTTGATCCTCAATGGCAGCCATATCCAACCAAGTGCTATCCAGATGCACAGGAGAGCAACTCTTGTTTTCCACAGCAGCCTCTGCTCCATTTCCTGTTTCTCTTCATGGCTAGAAACAGCTTTGAGGAAACCATTTTCCTCAGGGGAAGGGAAGGGGGAAAAAGAGTTTATTTGTTTTTGCTTTTTCCCTCGGCTCTGGCTATGATACAGTCGGGCCACTATCATCCATGTTAGCTGCTACATTTAGACAAAGAAAAAATGTTATCAGATGTAGCTATTCTGTAGATATTACAGAAAAATGCTCAGAGTCAAAACAATAGTTACGTGATTTATTAATGCATTCTGTCTGTTTTTACCGTAGAAATCATTAACACTATGCATAGACTTTGTTTTTCCTCCCAAACATCCCTATAACAATGGCCATTTTCATATTTCTATTTTAGTTTTTTAAAAAAAGAATTTGAAAAAGAAAGAAATAGTGAAGATGTCTGTGGAGATTCTCCACAGGTCATGGTTGTCCCAAAAGTGGTTAATACTTCAAAACGGCAACTGGACTTTCTTGGTTGCTTCCTTGAAAACATTTCTCTTGTCATCCAAGAAGAACAGAAAAAGCTTCTTGGATGAGAAGCAAAACATTTTCAAGGAAAAAAAAACCCCAACAAAGTCCAGTTGCCTTTTGAACACCACCTTTAACAATGAAGATATTTTCAGATCAACAATCAATGGTAAAAATACTTGCAATGAAAAATATGAGACAGACTAGCACTGGGTAAAAGAGCAATGAAGGCCTAGGATAAGATATTCAGATGCAATGGGTTTCCCTGTATGCTCTATGGAAAAAGCAGGATAGAAAGAGCATCGATGTTTGGACTTCAGTGTTGGAAAAACTCTAGAGAATACCACAGTGAGCCAAGAAAACAAGCAAATGGACCATTGAACGAAGTCCAGAATTCTCAAGCAGAAATAATCAGGATCAAGTTATTGTATTTTGGACACATTATGTGAAGTCTTACATCTCTTGAACAGTCTATACAGATAATGCTAGAAAATGTGGAAGGAAAGAGAAAGGATAGTTAGTAGTGCTATTATAGCAGCAAAGGGGGTTCATTGGAGAATCTGAAGGACTAGGTTGTGGACAGATCTATCCATGTGATTGCTAAGTATTGACAATAGCATGATGGCACATAATTCATTAATAATTTATATTTTGTTTATACATGGTGTATATATGGAGTCATGACTATAAAATAGTCTAGTCCAGTAATGCATGGTCTTAGGGCTACATGTAGATCCTAAAAGATTTAATGCAGTTTCTAGAGAGTTCTCAACATTTATAGTAAAATGTAAAGTCTCCTCAAATTCAAGCTTGTCCATACAAACTTTTTTTTTGCTAACAATACAGTTGGTTGCTCTAAAGCAGGGCTGTCAAACTCACGTTGTCATGGCATCATCACATTTGAATTTGAATTTGAATTTAATCATATTTGAGGGATTATAAGAGGGAATATAGGTAAAGCACAATCAGGCCCTCAAGATTCTGTGTACTGTTCATATATTACTAAAACTCTTGCTCTCATGACCTTTAACTGGACAAAATGGTGCATCATAAGGCAGCAATTATTGAACCAAGATACCTCAAATGGGCTAACTTACAGAATGTGTCTAAAATCTGGGACCCATGACTCCATGAAATTTGGGGAAGTTGTGGCTTCTTCAGTGCTACTGGCTGTTGCTTCACTGTTGGGTTTCTGCTATGGTCATCTCATCTTCATTTTCAGTGTTTCTCTATAATGTTTCCCAATCAGTCTCATAATCCCTCATTTCCTCCCCCACCCAGCAGCAGCCACTTCCCTGCCTGCTGGGAAGGGAAATTTTCAATGCTTCCTGCCTGTTTCCCCCAAGGAAACTCAAAGTAGGAAGTCAGAAGTCACTCCTGCCCTCACTGCTTTTTTGCTCCTTCATGATCATTCTGTTTCTCTCTTTAATGATGCCCCAATAGGACATGAGTTGTTCAGTTAATATAATAAACACCATATAGTTTTAGTTTTGCTATGGAGTCTTTTTTCCCCTGATCTTGTCTGCCTGAAAGGACAATTACTGCTTTGTCCTGTTTGCTTTTCTAACATTCTAGCCTAACCTGCATGCCAGAGGTACCAGCATTGTGTGTGTGTGTGTGTGTGTGTGTGTGTGTGTGTGTGTGATAAAAGACAAGATAGCATCCACAATTGCAAGATTGCAAGATTGGCTTTTTGTATCCCTCTGCTTTTCACGGAGCCTGAATGTTGCCCAAAATTTGAGAAATGACAAATTACAATAATTTGTTATTAAATAAATTATGAATTGAATTATTGAAAAAAAAATTAGTCACTTTCTTTTGTGGATTTCTAGAGAGGTTTCTGTGTTAGCATATTGCAGCAAATCCAAAGAACTACATTGTAGTGTCTTAATTAATGGATTAAATTTTGAAGATGACACTTCACCCGTGACTGTACTACGTTTGTATTGAGATAAGAAAACAAGTACTAAAGAAGTAAGTAATAAACAGTAATTTAACATGGTATTGTCACATTTTCTGTGCTTCATTATGCTTCAATTTTATGATTGGGTATACTATTAGTAAACAGTGTTTATAAAGATCTGCATGCACTCCCACATACCTGTTCCAAAATATCATTCTTGGATGTGGATCGTGATAGTCTCTGTTACAATTCATTTATTAATTTTGAAGGAACCTCATTAGCTCTGAGAGTCTTACCACTGAATTTCATGTCATAGACAAAAAAACAAACAAACCAGGGATGGGGCCATTTTGGAAGAAATTTCCACAGGCTTAAGCTAATGCGTTTTGCTTTTTGGCTATCTGAATTTTTTGGCCATCTGTTGTTTTTTCCAGATTAAAATTATTGCCAGCAATGATTTGCATATAGAAGTCTACATGAAAATAGAATTCAGTAGTAAAACAAAATGCTACTTTTCTTCTTTTCATTCTGACTGTCTCTTTTGCCTTTCTTCACCTTCTGGTCTTTGAATTGTGTGTAAACGTGTGAGCAAGCCCCTGTTGTTAACTGCAACTTTTAAAACTCTAGGTGTATTGTGAAGAATATAATTTTTAAAAACCAAATAGTTCAGCTGTATTAAACTTCTACTGGCTACAAGTTCAGTTTAAGTAGGTCTGTGCTTCTTTTCATTATTGTCATTTTGGATAGCTCTAGCTTAGCAAACTTTCAGCAATATGTCCTGCCAGGCTCAAAGCAGCATTTCTAGGATTCAGACACAATGGCTGTAGCTCTGCCCCATAGCTGAAAAGGTTTTCTTTTTTCTTTTTTTTCTGGCAAGAAGTCAAATTGGGAAATTTCTCTTTGCAGGAAGACGGAGTTAACAGTGTGTTTATAATACTGAAATTAACCCTGTGCTTGCTGTTGAAAAGGAGAATAATACTGCTCATGTTTTTCTTAAATAACCTTTTGGGATTTTTTTTTTACTAAAAGTATCTGAAACTTTATAAATTTTTTATTTGTAGATTTATATCTTGTTTTTTTTCTTAAAGAGTTCAGGGTAATGTATGTAGCATAGAGCAGGGGTGTCAAGCTCAATTTCATTGAGTGCCGCTGCGCATCAG
>JAOYMU010000001.1:69059964-69075926 GCA_025802295.1 Psammodynastes pulverulentus | reverse complement strand
ATAATAATAATAATCACTACTTACCTCTTACTCAATCATTGTGCCATCTGATTAACAAATTGCATTTATTCTGATGAAAAGAAGGCAATGGATAAGTCGGGGGAGATGTTGAGATGAGGGCACAGATATGTAACAAATGCACAATGCATATGAAAATGGAAAGACTGTCTGTTTACTTGCAAAACCCATATCTGTAAACAGCCTCCAGTCCAAAGCACACTTTCCGCAGAGAAAATATAAATAAAAACCTTTGATGCATGCTTCCATTACTTATTTCACCCAATTGCTTTCCCCCAAAATTGATGTGGCCAGGCTGGCTGGGAATTATGGGAGTTGCAGTCCATGTGAAGAGAATGGAAGGAAAGCTACTCTGCCTTTCCTTTTCTTTTTCCTAGCAAGAAACTCTTGATTAAAAAGTTCTTCCGTCACACTGTATCAAAGAATAGCAGAGAGTCCCCCACCTGGCATCCTTCAGGGGTGCTGCACTGTAGTTCCTCTCTTTTGAAGGGTGCCAGGTTAGGGAAGCCGATACTGAGCTAAAGAGTTAACTTGCACATAGCTATATAAAACGCAAGTACATTGACTGAGTGGAAAAACATAAAGAACCAGATTATATGACTTTGATATAAACATTAGAAGTGCTGACTATGCATACTGTAAAATGCTGCTGAAGCCAGCTGCCAACATTGTCATCATAAATCAAGCAAGTTGTTAGAAATAGATCTGAAACTAACTTGGGTGCTAATCTTGAACAATAGCCTATTGTAACCTGAAAGAGAATTATACGATAGTATTTGACATTGCTCAGAGATTTTACCTAACTTAAAATTAAGAGTGATTTTTTTCTTTCCCAATCTCCTCCTGTTCTTTTTTTCGCTCAGTGTTGACAAAAGTAGCTTTATTGTACAACAATAATATGCACCTGTGCAAAAGTATTAATCACTTATATCAGAGGCTAATTTTTTTGATATTACATATGATACAAAAGTGTCAAGAAACAAAAGAAGAAAACATAAAGAGATGGATTTTAATCCACAGTAGTCCATTATGACATACCATCTCATTTTTATGCACAGTAGAAACAGTGAACTTATTGGATTCAGAGTGGTTGGAGCTCTTGTGCAGAATGACAGCGTTGGAGGACACCAAAAGGTCCTCCAAATTTACCAAATTTTTTCTCCTGTGCTCTGAGCCGTCTCAATGTAAATATAAAACTGGAAGCAATTGTACATGCATCAGGTGAAGTAGTCATTTCAAGTCTATGAGAACCTAGGTCAGAATAGGTTTGCTAATCTTCAAATTATCACAAGATTTTTTTTCACGGTGCAACCTATAGTCATTTGTGTCTGGAACTTGTTACTACAGAACTCAAATGAATTACCACTTTCAAATGTTTAACAGAGGTAACTTGCATTGTTTTCAGAGGAAGAGCTCTAAGCATCATTAATCAAAAGCAGTACACAATTATGCCATTCTTTGTCTCCTTCTTCGGTAAGAAAATCAAGATGAAACAATCAACGAGAAAATGGTTCCAAATGAAAGATGACCTGTAAGAATCCCTCTAAAAACTGCACAAATAAAAGTCTTTTCTGAAAGGACTTTCGAGTTGCCCTCACAAACTCAAAAGAACGTTAACATTAAACTTTTCAGTGAGGGCTATATTATAAAATAAACTTATTTTTATATTATTTTATAAAAACATACAATATATTCATACGTTGTATAACACAAAAATATACTTTTTGCATCCAATGTTCCTACAAGAATTTATTTTGTTTCTTTTGTTTTTGGTCAGGAATGAGCTGGGTTAAATATTGGGATTTAAAAACTTGGGAAAATAAAATTGGCTTAATTGTTGAAAGAGCTTTGTTAACTTCTTCCCTGCAGACTTCTTGTACCAAGCCTGGTTACTTCCTGAATGAATACAGGCTGCTTTTTATATATGAAACCTAACACTTCTTGGCACAACTCCAGATGTTAAATAAAAAAGCTACAAGCCACTGCTAACCTGCTTCCCTGAACAGAGTCGTAGTATTTGAACTACTACTATAGCAAGGTTTTCCTTTCCCAATTTTTCCATGATCTCTGTTGCAGCCTTTTTAGGCACAAGCATAAAATAAAAAGAAATATGCTCAAAAATATGAAAATATTCCAAACTAATTAGCTAACCAAACAACAGTAGCTCACTGCCTTTCCAGTTTTCTTTGAAGACCATAAAGTCAGTGATGAATCTTTTCCTTTTTGTCCTAGTTCATGTTTTGCATTGGCCTATAACTCAAACTATTTGTTAAAAAGATTAAAGAGGGACATCTTAACTCTCTGTTTCATTATCTGAGATTGACAACCATACTTCATTTTATGGACAGAACATTTCAAAATTAGAGGATGATGACAAGGGAAGGCCTTACGTGTATATTTCCCAAAACAGACTTCTACAATGGGGTATTCCCAAAAGAGGGGCAGTCTGACAATCCTTAATAATCATGCAGATATATAATGATATGGTTACACTCTCATTTCTATTTTAAAAGTAAATGCCAATATCATGAATTGAGCCTGGAATACAGCTAACAATGATTCCTTCTTTCCTCCCTTCTTTCTTTCCTTCTTTCCTTCCATCCATCTATCCATCTATCCATCTATCCATCTATCCATCTATCCATCCATCCATCCATCCATCCATCCATACATCCATCCATACATACATACATATATACATACATCACACTTCTACATCCCCCCATCTCACCTATGTGACCTGGGGTTGTTTACAATAAAAAATTACAGATCTTTTAATATTGGAGACATAAAATCACAGTCCTGTGTGTGCAACTGTATTTTGCAGCATTTGTAGTTACTGAATACTCCTTCAGAACAACTCTATATAAAGCCCATTGCACTATAACCAAGATATGAACAATAGTTAAAAGATCAGATTGATTCATAAATTAAATATGTACTACCAGTGTACAAGACATACTTATTTCTGTCCTATTTTCTACCATTCCATCATCGTTTTTAACAATGTTTACATAAAAATAAATATATAATTAATAAAATTCAAAATATAAAATAAAAATAAATTCAATAAAAGCAAAGCTGAAATAAACAAAAGAATAAAAAAGTATCAACTGATCCACCAGAGTAAAGCAAATTTTAAAGCAAAAGCTTGCAATGAATAAAAAAAAAAGCTTGCTAATGGAAGGAGAATAAAAACAGAAGCAAACTGCACGCCATAGATCAGGATTAATTGAGAATAAAAATCCTTTTAGACCTTGGCCTTGTTAAGCATTCAAATTAATCAGGGGCACACACTAAAGCTAGTTGAAACCTACATGGGACATTTAGCTTTATCTTTTGTATATAAAAGAGAATAAAAAAATCGAAATTAGATTTACTATTTTTAAAACAAATACTGTACTATGGATGGTTTAATGGATTACAAGAAAAAAATCCTGGAAGCTACTGAAAAAAAAAATTACAGCAATACTAGTATTTATTTCATTTGCTACTACCTTTTAAATATTTTCCACTTTCATTTTGATGATTGGTTATCACAGACTTTATTGATTTATTCTAAATATCTCTTGAGCTTTGTAAGGTTTGAACATAAAGACAGTTGAAAGTATTTACCACTTTAATATGTTTCTAATAGCCTTGTACTCTTCCAGAAAAATATTTTAGTTAGTAGGTAAGCATTTACATCATGGTAAAAAAATACAAAAGAGTGAGCCAATTTGATGTAGTGGTTAAAGATACAGTATTAGGATGAAAAACAGAAGATTGGCATTTTTAATCCTGTCTTACTCATGACACCAGTTGGATAAGATCTATCATTCCTCTCAGTCTTAGAAAGAGAATAGTAGCAAACCACTTCTGAATTATTGCCCCTAAATCTATATGGACTTTTCATGTAGTTGCTAAGGGTGAGGACTGGACTCAACAGTCCACACGCACGTACTCACATGCAAATGGAGCAGCAAAATATAATCATATCCAAAAGCAACCTTACTCTTAAAAACCAGCAAGTACATCAACCTCTCCTATGCATTTGCCTTTGATCACATATGTAGAAGAGATGATAATACAAAATGCACAAAGAAATGCAGGTGTTGGTCTTATAAAAGATGAGGATGCAAAAAGGAAGATTCTTGCTTGGATGATTCTTAAAATACTTATAATAAATGTGTGTATAGCTCTAAAAAAAGGGGGCAAAGTGAACAATATGTTGTGGAATCTGGCCACCAACAGCAAAGGTGTCAATGAATTGAAATGTTACACCTGAACTTAAGAATAGAGAATGAATATGTAATGAATATGGCTGTAAATTTTAATTATTATCACACAAGATATTTGTACCCAGGTGACACACTGTTTAATGGAAGATGGATTGCTTGTATTAAAAATAAAATAAAATATTTTTTTAAAAAAGAAAACGGTTTCCAGCTGACAATCAATGATCAACTTCCTTACTCAGTTCAACTCATGGGGCAGCTTCCAACATCCCTAAGGATGCCCGTATATGGGATACCTTTATCCAATCCATTTCAAGAAAATAGTTTTACTTCGCCCAGAAAGATTTCCCAGAAAAAAAAAGCCTTGAAACTTCCTCCTCTCATTTCCCTCTCTCTTGCCATTACTGAACTGCTATAATAAGATCCCAATTGGCAATTATTCCTCTGCCCATTAGTGTTCTGTAGAGAGAAGGAAAGGGAAGCAGAGAAAACAGAATTTTAACAGTGATGATAATAAATGAGAAAGCTGGATATGCTCTCATAGAATTTCAGGATCCTTTCACTTGTGTGCCTATGTTGTTTCATTATCAGAAAATATTAATTGTTTTGGTTAAATTGTTAGCAATTCCCATCCTTTTCTCCTTCTTTCTCTGTCTTGTTTATATTTAATTCCAAGCGTTTTGGGACGGATTTTCTTTCAATTGTCTGTCAGCTCTACAGTGATATAACTTTTCCCCCGTTGTAATCAGAAGAAATTGTATAAATAAACTGAAACAAGTTAGGACATAGGATAATTGCAGACTTTAGACTGCATTTTAATTGTTCAATGTATTATAACATACTGCATATTCATATTACGTTGCCCTTTTATAATAAGGAAGATAGGCCATAGCACAAAAACAAATATTTCAATTTTGTTTTAAATTATTAAATTAACAACCCCTCAAACTAGATTACATGCTTTAACTCTGAGGGACTACCACAAGCAATTTAAGCATACTCAACAATATATCTCTATTTGCAGATACTACAAAATGTTATAGATCATATTCTCCATTTCCATTTTCAAACAATTCATTAGAAATGAAATCTTTATATGGAATTATATTTTTATTTTCTACAAATTTGCCTTTGTTAAATTGCTTGCCTATGTTCATGTCCTCACAATTAGGTTGCATTTTTTTTAATAATCAGGAAGGAAAAAGACTGTGCTGGTATGCTTGTGTCATGCAGTAAAATACAACTATTATTGAAAGTCTAATTTAGGCCTACCTTGTCTTCGACTCTGTTCAGCCGGGCACCAACTGTATTAGTCCCTCGATCTTTATTTTTTTCTGCATAGAAAGGACACTTCTAGATGAATATCAAGTGTTAACAATAGTATAGAATGAAGCCATGCAATTGCATTTAACTAGTCTAGCAGAGCTACTTAATTGAACCCTGCTGACAGATGGGTAATTTTATTACATTAACAGTAGTTTTTTTTTAATTCCTTTATTAGCATCAATCCAAGCCTTGCCTTGAATGGACTCAAGCTCAAACTGCATCTTGAGTTCATGTTATGCTTTAAATCAGAAGAATGAGTGCATTCAGTTTAATAAATTTAAATTAAATTTAACACTAGTTTTGCTGGAAAATACAGTAGAGCATGAGTGAGAGGCCATGTGGTATAATGGTTAAGGTGTTGGACTAGGACTAGAAAGACTCTTATGTGTCTATCCTCTCTTAGGCACATAAAGTTACTGCTGAGTAACTGAGCCATTCACATTCTCTCAGCCCTAGACTGGGAAACTCAAAAACATCCCAGAATGTAGCAATGGCAAACCCCTTCTATTTGTCCTTAAAACTGTCGAGATTGGTTCAAAACACCGAAACAAAGTACAGAATAAGAGTAAAACCTAACCCTTGAAGTATGTTGGTGTGCTTATTGGTGATAATCGTTATCATCATCCATGAAATGTTAGTATACATTCATGGATGTTACAGAAAGTGTATTTGGATTCTGATTTCCCAGAAATATAGAGACACTATGGTTTCACTGTAAATTATGAAAACTATAATGATGAGCACAACTCATTCAATTGCTATATCCAGTAGGGATTCATGTATCACCCAAAATCTTGGATGCATTTCACAGAATCCCCCAAATAGTGCTATTGAACTATAACTTTCACAATGTTAATTGTAATTTTTAATGTGGCAGAATTACTAAAAGCATGAGAATAATTGTATTAACTATTTCAATTAATTTCTTTTAAATATAATTCATTCAGTGCTTTTGATTCTGTTTTGATTTTTTTTTTGTCATGGGTTTGTCCTTGATTGATGAATTGCTATTTCTATGAGAGCTTTTTTTTTAGGAAAAGTACTTGACTTGTAACATATTTAAGATACATTCTGTGCTTTTCTAGGATGGTGACTTACCTGAGACAGAAATAAATAGTGATGGCTTCCCTATAGATTGGTCCAATCTAGAGAAAAAGAAAAAATGTATAAAATAAGAGGCCAAAAGTTTTTCCCCAGTTGAAACATGGGCAGCTGAAAACAATTGTGATTGTTTTGTATGTTCCTACCAATAATGAAAGAAGGCCTTACATAGTTATTGGTTTATTTATAAAATATGCTTTGAACTTTTTATTGTGATTTTTAGAGATATTGTATGTGATCTAAAAATGGCTCCATGAAGAAGCTATTCATTCACTAAAGATTTGGTGTTGTCCATTAACACTTCCTGATATTAACACTTCCACAAAGATATGGAGATGATGAGTTCATGAATTCAAAATAGTTTATTGGCAGCAATAAAGCAATTTTAAAATAATTTTATTTTTATATAATTTTGTCCTGTGGGATTTTTTTTGGTTGCTATGCTCAAAAGATACTAATCAATAGAATAAATGATGATTCTTAAATACATGGGAGATGAAGATGATGTTTCTTATTTGTGAAGATCTTACAATCAAGTTGAAGAAAATAAAAGGAAAGACAGGAGAAAAATGGGATAGTTTGGGTTCTTGCATCACTCTAAGTCAGAGATCTCCAAGTTGGCAACTTTAAGAATTTTGGGTTTTGACTCCCAGAATTCCTTAGCCAGCGATGCTGGCTGTGAATTCTGGGAGTTGAAGTCCACAAGTCTTAAAGTTGACAAGTTTGGACATCCCTGTCCTAAGGGTACGATCAGATCGGATACATTAACATTGAAGTTCCATGCAGATAAGGAACTTTAATCCTTCATATTTGTAAGATACTGTGGCAGAAATTGTTTCCACAATTAAAATTGATGGCATTTAATGTGGGGCAGTGAGGATACCGCGGGCTGCAATTTGTGCATGTTCAGAATATACTTAAAAAAAAAGATTAAGTTTAGAAGATGGATTCTGGACCATACCTTCTTTGAAGCTCTTTTATTCGGACCATTAAGTTGAGATGACCCTGAGAATATTGTTCTATCACATCACGTACATCATAAGGTTTTCTAGCTTGCTGTGAAAATAGAAAATAATAACCATAATAGTATTTCAAATCTCATTAGAGCATGCCACACCTATGTAGTTATCAGTTGAAATAAGGAAAAATAGAAAGCTAGCCTTTTCGTTTTCACAGCTTTTTCATATAATTTTAGTTAATAAGGATAAGGACTAATGGGTATAATTCAGGTTCTTTGTTAAAATGTTTATTCCTTCTGTTTTAGTGATACACCTAGATGATGGCTGGACATGCAGAAAGCCCTTCCCATGAGTTAAGGAACTACTTTGCTAAATATTCTGCCCTAACATATTTAGAGCACTGAAGATAAAAGATTAGGCCTAGAAACTGGAAGTCAGTGAAGTTGGTTTAAAAACTGGTCTTTTTTGATATTGGTTATAAAGTTGTGAGAGTGATGAAAATTTACTTAGTGGTCTCACTATCTCTGATATATTACATCTTCTCCACTTATCATCCCACCCCATAAAAGGCACCATATTGATAACAGTCTGCTGTAAGTCTCTCCCTCTCCCCCCTCCCTGCAAATCTCTGTTGACTTATTTTCATGCTGTATATTGTGTTTGATTAACCTGCACATCTATTATAACATGGTAAAGCAGAGATTTTCATAATTTGAGCAGTTCATATAAATTCAACTCAGTAGTATCAAGTATTTGGAATAAATCTGAATATGATGTACAGTATTGTTGTTCAGTACACTTTAAATTCTTTCATAATTTTATAAATGTTCAGACAAATTTCTCCATCTACTTTTAAAACGAAGTGCTTCGCGTAACATACAAAAATTAGGAAATGATACTAATCTATATAACAACCTCTTTTAAAATTACTGAATGTTAAAGTGGCCACACAGTTTCTTATGCTAGAAGGCAGCAGAATGCATGCATTTGGGAAAATAGAAATCACTCTGCTCCAAACTGGGTAACAGATTGCATCATAGAATTTAATAGCTAAAGTTATAATAAATTAGACTGGACCCCAGAGTGATCCCTGTTAGATAAAATAGTGTCCTGCTTTTCTCCTCCTACCATGGCACGTGGATATAGACACCCAAGCAACAAACTACTAGAAAATGAATAATCTGAGATCAACCTGCAAATCAATGAATATCCAATTTATGCCTGAAGCACAGATATTTATATTTCATTCTTTTCCATGTACCTTATCAGCAGGTTTTATTTTCCTTTTTAAGACTTCGGTTGTAAAGATTTGGTATTCATTTTTGTAGCGTGCATATGTTTGAATGAAAGAATGCCAGATGGTTTTGGGGGAGCAATGCTAGTGGGTATTCCTAGGTGGAGGATCTTTACTACTTTGAAATAAATCATTAAAACAAACAGTGACTAGATTCTTTTAGATCTCTCCTGTGATCAACTTTACAGAGTTTTGTAGTTCTAAATGGGAGCACAATGACTCAGTCGTTAAAAAAATGAGCTTATCAGCTGGCAGCCCGGATCCAAGACCCAAGCACCATGTGATCTCCTGTTACTTGCCCCAGCTCCTGCCCACTTAGCAGTTTGAAAGCATGCAAATGTGAGTAGATAAATAGGTACCACTTCAATGGAAAGGTAACAGGGTTCTGTGAGCCTCAGTGTATAGTCAGTGTTTACTTAAATATTTTACTTAGTTGGGCTTATACTTAGACTAACGAAACAGGGCAATGATGATGTTCAACAAGGTACACATTTGTTGTGTAACATGGGGAAAACTCTTGCAGAAGGCATGCTAGAGAATGGCACACTCTATCATGCTCTATCCTTTCATGCTGAGGCACGCTATTCTTCTCCAAAGTTTCCCTCAGAGTCAAAATGGAAAAGCAAAAAGGGAAGTACCAGCTGCAGGAAGTTCTGAGTAGTATAACCAAACAATGGTCAAGTCCAAGCGTGTGTAACATTCTTTGAAGTACAAAGAACTTTGAACTATTTTGTTTGCCAGAAAGCCCTCTGAAGTGATTACAGAAAATTGCATACACAGTTCTTGATTGATAGCAAGGTAACTGAATTACGTATAAAACACTGCCCAGTTTGTGGTGACACTTTGAAATCTAAAGCTATAAATACATCAAGAGCATCTGGTGACATCACTGAAAGCCACAACAGACACTGTTATTACTGGGGCCCTAAACTTGTACAGTAGCTTTTATTATTTATTTTAGTTACTGTTGTAGTGGTTGTGCCCTGCTTGTAGATATCTCAGAGATATCCGGTTTATTACTGCAGGAAGCAGGATGCTGCATTGGATGGATCTTTGGTTTGATGGGATATAGTTCTTCTTACATTCTTAAATAAATATTTATCAAATAAGTGACTAACCACACTATAAAAATATTAGACTGTAAATATACTATGAGAGTTTTTCCTCAATCTGTTGCCCTCAAGAAATATTGTATTAAAGCAGGATGTTCTGAAGTTACTATTTAGTTGCTCTCTAAATTGGAGAAGCTGCTCTATAAAACAAGGATTCCAGAATATTCCAAGATTTTGGAGTTCTGTGCTCCCTGCTTCTTGATGTTCCTCTCTTTCAAACATTTGGCAAATCTGTTTTAATAAATGAAAGGCAACAGATCAGTGTTAAAATATCAATGTGGTTTGCTTATGGAATGGCTGTATAACTTGGTTAACTGTCTATGCAAGGACTGTAGGCATGGCTGATGATTGGAAGAATGCCATTATTACTCCATTACAAAAACAGAATGTTAACAAGGGAGAATGCAAAACTGCAGAAGGATTAATTTATCAAGTGCATGGCTGAATTCTGATCAAAAGCATGTAAGACATGACTGTGAAAAAAACTTTTGGCAAATATAGCACAGCTTTATTCAAAGCAGGAACAGCGCCGAACAGATATTTGAACTTTAGCAAAGCCTTAGCCTCCTTATGTGAAAGTGACAAAGTTTTAATGTACGCCTGTTGATTTATAGAAAGCATATGATAAGAGATTTGAAATATGAAATATTTTGCATGAATACAGACTTGAAGGATGTTTGTGAATGAGATAAGAATGCTGTGTGAAGGAAGTAAAACATACGTGACTACAAACAGAATGCTTAGGGAATAGTTCAACTTGAAACAATGACGAAAGCAAGGATGTGTGGTGTCCATGAGCTCCTTAATGCATGTCTATATAGGTGAATAAGGAAAGCTTGGTATGAGGTATGCTAATTGGGGATATGAAGGCAAATGGACTTTTTATGCAGACAATGTTGTATTGTTTGCTAAGAAACTGAAAGACTTATAGATAGACTGATACAACAAAGAGTAGGGAATTAAACATTAATGAATCAATGACTAAGGAAATTGTTTTGATAGGGAATTGAATGAATGGTTGCAAGCTATATATAAATAGCAACAAACTGAAGCAAAAAGATGTTACTTTGTAATTTGATAGAATATTTACTAAGCATAGGGCAATAGTGAAATTATAAGATGCACAAGTACCAATAAAAAGATAGAAGGCAGTATGTGGTCTGTGGTAAAGAATGTTTATTGAAACAAGTGGAAAAATGTATGTATAGGAATATTATATATGTATAAAAGTTACTTGGAGTGGAAAAAAACAGGGGAGATGCTCAAATGGAGAGAAAGCAGATTAAAAATGGACTGAACACAGAAAAAAAAATATGTGTATGAAAAAAACCAAGCAGGACTGAACTGGAAAACAAATATGAAGATTTGAGAGGAAAGAGAAAGAAAGGTATGGTTGGACAGAATTCATGAGTTCGTCAACAAGAGAAAGGTGAGAAATTCAAAGAACAAAAGACAGTCTATTAATTAATTAAGATTTAGTGGATATCTAAGGATAGAGCAGTATAGTAAACAGTGTTGATATATACCGGTTTTAGTTAATTTTCTTTCCCCTTACCTCTTGTCTTTTATTATTTTGTGTATTACTTTATATTATTTTGTGTACTTTGTATAATGTTATTTATCCCAAAAAAAGAATAGGTAGATATTTATACAGTACTTGTAGGATGATTCTCTGAAATTCTACAGCTCCTTGAACACTTAAGTCACTATTTTTGATTACAAATAGGTCTCATTTTGTGGATCAGATGTGGAAAACGATTTTCTGGTAGTCATTAGAGAAGAAATTTTTTAATAGTTTTTTACCGGTTCCAAATTCCATTTTTCAGTTGTGCTGATTGCACAGCTTTACATCGTTAAAGACTGTGACTGCAAACAGCTCAGCTGAATTTTAATTGGAAAGACGGAAAAAATATATGAAACCTGAAATGTTCAAGCATAAATTTTATTTTGCTCAATTAAATCAATAAAAAATTAATGTTTGGCGTTTATGTAAGAAAGAACTTGATGACATTGATCTTGTAGTAGAACTGGTAGTATGGATCTTCTTTCCAACTCTTCCTTTGATGAAGCCAGACAGAAGGAAATAAATTACTTTACTGGTCCTGATAATACCATTCATTTCCTTCCCCAGTAAACTGAAACATGATCTAAGGCTGCAACTGTAGAGAAATGAATGGCTATGCAAATTGCTCTGTTGAGTTTTCTTCTCTCTATGCTGCTTCCAATTAATGATGATATTATTATTAGCCAGGTTTATCAATTTACCATTATCTTGATTAAAATCTGCTTTGTAATTTCAAAAACAAAAGCCTAAGTTCCCTGAGCTGAAGAAGCTTCTTGGATGAGAAGCAAAACATCTTCAAAGAAAAACCAGAAAGTCCAGTTACTTCTTGAAAAAGCACCTTTGGGACAACCATGACCTGGATGACTGAGAATCTCCATAGTCCCTAAGTTCCCTGTTGTCGGAAGCTAAATATAGCTGAAGTTTCTGTAAATTATCAAATGTGATCTCTGAGGATTTGTGTGGCTTCAGATACAACCTTATCATAAGCACAATAGTAAAATGGGGTGCCTACTTCTACTTAATTATTAAGAAGCATGCATATTTTTATAAGGATTTATAAGATCTTTATCAGACTAAGGCTTCCTACACTTTTTATTGAAAACTTTCTTTAGCCATGATTTGTGGTTGCTCTGAGTCCCTAGGAGCATTAGGAAATACCCATATAGAGAATTATACTTCCTGTGAACATTTTTTTTTAAAAAAGCAATGTTTTCAGTCCTTTTGGTTGGAAATATGTGTTTAAAAATTTATAGAAAATGCTTGAATTTTAGAAGCTAGAGAGAAAAGCGGAGTAAGATTTCTATTACTTCTCAGTGCAACTGTCTCTTTCTAGATTGGCAAAGAGGGTGAGGGAGAGGGAATAATAAAATATGCAATAGTAATTATGTACTACTAACATCTGTACCATAGACCCTTTTGTTAAACTAGTATTTCAATTCAACCATTATTATTCTTTCACTTGCTGAATCATGCTAGAATAGATTTGTTTACTTATTCTTTGCTTGTTTGCTTGCCGTAAACACAGTTCTGTCTATGCTATTACATTCCAAGGTAAACAGTATTATGAAAAATTCAGGACAATATGCCTATAATCCCAAGAAATGTTAATTTTGGTTCTAGGCTTTGTGTCAGGATCTCAGCTAATGTGAAATAGAAATGAAGTTAAGGCAGAGTTCTAATCTCTAGGTCCATTAAATCAGCCCGACACAGCCCAGAATTAATGAAGACATATGAGAATGTTTGCATTGGAAGGAGACAGAGATAACAAAAGGGGAAAGGTCAAGTCCATTAGTAGAAAATAACATTTTAATTCAGACTGCATTTCAGAAACTTAGACTGTTCCCACTGCATCCACAGATGACTAACTTGCTGATAAACAGTCACCCTATTGAAGTACAGAGAGAAGAGAAGGAATAGCTCATCGATATTAAAATGGATTTCCTTGGCCAGTCCTTGTTCAAGACTGAAAAGAAGCAAGAACAGATAAAAAAAGAGAAAAAAGGGGATTCCTTTCAAAAAGTACTTTGTCAACAACTCACCTGAAATTTCTTCTTTGCCACAAAATATTGCATACGGCGTATCACTTTAATGGCAGAACGGTGATGTTCTTTCAAACTGTAAAGAAAAAAAAGAAGAGTCACAAAGGCAAAACTAAACCATGTACAAATTATTTATTATTTATGCTACAACTGAATATCTTTCCCAATCTTAACATCTTGGCCCACTTAATCTTCCCTCCTCTTTTTCAAGTCACCATCGGTTACACTGAAAGGGCATGGATTTTAGATGACTGTTGGTTGAGGTGAAGGCCTGGGGTGCAGCCAAAGCTAATATTCTTTCCATGATGCATTAGCCAAGTATCTGAAAGCTCTAAAGAAAAGGGCACATTGATTTCACTGGAATCACAATACTCCACAAAGCTAAGAATATAAAACCAGCCATTACAAGAAATAACATATCGGCACAGTACCAGATAGACAAAAAAGTATACTTTGAGAATATGCCATTACCACTAATCCCAGTTGGATTACTAGAACAATTAATTTAAAATATTGGTTTAATAGGGATGCCTCCATTTTGTGCCACATGCCAATCTGCTCCAGTTCTCAAGTGAATTATTGTTTGGCACCAAGTATGGAATCATATTATTAAAAAAAAAATCCCTATCATACCTGTTCTAACAAAAGGGAACTGTCTTTGCACGGCCCTGTAATATGCATTTGGCTGGATGTGTGTCAAGCAAGACTGTTCTATTCATTCAAAGTAATAATCTTTGCTTCACTAAAGTCAATTTAATACTGATGAAAGACAAGAGAGAGGCACCTACCTATTAAAGAGAGCAAATCACAGTAGCAACCTTGTGCAAATGTTCTCCGTTCTGTTACTGAATAAGGATAGCAACAGCAATAGCAATAGCACTTAGACTTCTATACGGCTTCACAGTGCTTTACAGCCCTCTCTAAGCGGTTTACAGAGTCAGCCTATTGCCCCAACAATCTGGGTCCTCATTTTACTGACCTTGGATAGATGGAAAGCTTGGCCAATCTTGAGCCGGTCAAGATTGAGGGAACTGAACTCCTGGTAATGTGAGTAGAGTTAGCCTGCAATACTGCATCCTAACCACCGCGCCACCATGGCTCTTGGATAGTTTAATAACATCCAAATGAGTTGAAGGAATACCCGATTCAATGTCACTTAGACCAACCCTTCTCTTGCTTCTCTACTGGCTGAGCTTTAACTATTGCTCCAGAAGCGTTCACCGACTTTGTTCATTACAAATGCTTTTTCCATAATTGTTCATTTATCATACTTCATAGTCCCCACATTTCCGCCCCTGAATCTACCAAAACTCTAAGTAGTCTAGTCTTTTCACTATTAGGACTATTTGGTTTTCTGTTAATGGAAGAACTCCACCTAAATAATGCGGGGGGCGGGGTCGTCTGAAGTGAGTGTCCAAGTGAATAACTCCTCACAAAATAATTTATTTAAAAATGTTTTCTCAGTCCATATGGATTTTAATACAAGCACAGAGAAGATACCCTGGTTGTTCATATTCATAGAATCCAAGTCAATGTTTAACTCTCTGGATGCAGAAACTAGCATTTTTTTCAACTAAAACAAACAGCATGCATGCAAGCTGTTTGCTTATGCTTTTGAATAACGAGCCCCAGTCAAAATCAGTTTAATGCTTAGAAACAATGGAAATATAGTTTAGAAAAGTATCATGTTTATTTATTATTTGAATATTATCCTTACATACGTGTGTGTGTGTGTGTGTGTGTGTGTGTGTGTGTATCTCTGTATATCTCTCTGTGTATGCATATATACATAAATAATTCATGACATCAAAAAGTATTGAAAAATTCTTACAAAGCTACAATAAAGTAATACATTCCATACACTTTATATTCCTGCCGAATTAAAATAAATTTGTCACACCAAATTTAAAGGCAGGACATTCAAAATATGAAGTTTATACTTTGCTTAAAGTTTGAATTTCCTATTCTGAATGATCTTAATTATTGTCTGGATGAAATATGTTAATTTTGTAGACCATGTTCACTGTATTTACATTTTTATTCAATAATTTTGAATTAATTTGCTTTCTTTTCCTTTTGTGCTTGTATATAGATCTGCATTTATCATTCAGAAACAAATATAGGGATTTTTCTAAGAGGAAAATATTTCAGAAAGTTATTTAATATTCACCCAAAGAACATAATTTTCAGCAAGAAATGATTGAATTTGTTTAGTTACTTTTGGCTTAGGGAAATATTGTAAAGCTGAATATTGCAATTATCAATAAAATGTAAATACTTTCCACAGTTGTTTGCAAGTTAAATACATTTAAATTTAATAACTTTGAAGGGC
>JAOYMU010000001.1:68922770-68935460 GCA_025802295.1 Psammodynastes pulverulentus | reverse complement strand
CTACATTTTTTTCCTCTAAATTTTTTTAAATGGGAAATATTGATAATAAATTAGAGCTAAAATCACACATAAAAATAAACAAAACAGAATTACCTTATTTGAACATTTTTTGGAGGGAAAAAACCCACCTTGTACACAATTCCTCTCTACCTACTTAATTAGAATTTTTTGCCAAGACAGGAAGCTTTAAAAAGAAATTATTTTCCCCTATCCTTACCTAAAGTATGGAGTGGAAGAGACTTCATAAATCATGTAAAAGATCTCCTAAGTCTGTTGGGACTATGTAACTGTAACTGTTAACTGTGCATATAGTTTTAAAAGTTACCACAACCATTGCTTTACATTGCCAGAAATATTCTATTGAAAACATGAGATAGCTTCTAGAAGAGCCCAAATGAAGCGAAATTTCCCCATATGTTTCTGTATTCCTGTGATGTATATTCTACTGAATATATTTCAAGATGCTGGCTCAATTACAAATGTATTTAGGTGGTATTCAGATGTAGATTATACTGTACCTCCATTTATTGGACTCAGGGCACTTCCATGAAGGAATAAACAACAAAATAGTTCAGGAGGAATACTGTATCCCCTTGAGCCATATTCCAAAACATTGTAAAACAACAGTTTGCCATTTGTTACCCTTTTTAAATTCCTCACAGTTTCACTAGCTGCATAGGCTTGATGCAGATTCTCCTGAAGAAAATCTTTTGAAGGATAAAATTGCCCCTGCCCCCGGTTCTGCTTGTCACTGAAACAAGAGACGTTTTTATGCATTTTGAAGCACTGAACAGAGAAGGAGGCCACAAAACATAACACAACTCTCCACAATTTTATAAAAATTGTCAGGTAGGCAGGCTGACCAGCCTCTCATGTTCCAGACAGTAACACTACATGAAAAATAACATATTCTGCATGGATGCTTTATTTTGGAGAGACTTCTGGTCAAAATGCCTATATGCCTATTTGATGGAATAGAACTTCATTTCCATCCAGCTTTAAATATCAGTCAAAAATATCAAATGAAAACAAAAAGGTATTCATTACCGACACCATCGCTATTTTCTTTGGCTTGGGACTAGGAGACAACAAGTGATAACTTCTGGAAGGCTTTTTAATATATATTTTCCATGTGGAAGAATCTGGGTTTTCCGATGCGTAGCACCTCCAAGCTGTCTAAAATATTTGTTCGAAACACACAAAAGATGGAAGTTAGCAAGAAAGCAGATATACATCTCTCAGATATTGTCTGGGTTGCATGGATATACACTTTTATATCTCTAAAGCATATCCCAAGCCAGGAATTGTAGAAATTTCAAAACAAAGGCAGAAGAGTAGAGGGATAAAAGAAAAAAAAATATATGCCACATATGAAGCAATGAGTTACTGAGAATAGTTTACATTTAGTTATTGAACAAGTCCAAATAAAAAAATGCAATTATAACTCAAAGCCTCACGTTGCTTCCTTTCTGCAGTAGCTGCAAATGAAAACCGGATGAAGACTGAAAAATCATCAGCCCAGTTTCATTACTGAAAAAAATAAAATAATAATCTTTCTGAGCAACATTTGACATAATAATACCAAATCTACCCTTTTAATAGTTGTAATACATGTAAGAAATCTAGTATTTAAACATTAAAGCACCTGAATAAGAGAAGCAGCTGCTGGAATTTGTCGGTTGAAATGCTTTTGCCTTTGTTTCTGTTGTACCTTCAGAGCAAAACCAGAACCAAGGATTCCCTAAGGAACAGAGGAAATTAGTAGAATAAACCAATCAATCAGTTACATAAACGCCATTTCAAATGTAAGGTTTGTGGTAAATTCAGCTACCATGGAATTTGGAGCAAAGGTTGAGATTTTAATGAATTTGGGCATGTTTATTGACAGCTGCATCATCCCTGAAATATCCAATTAGCTTTATTTGCAGTGGAATATTTCCAGTATTTTATACTCTCTAGCATCTGCACACTTAAGAATTGCATCGAGCAATTGTTGCACAATGTAAACTCATCGCATAAAAATGGGTCTTAGTCATGCTGTTTGTAACATATTTTACATATATGAATGTCAACATGTGTTTAAGTAATAAATCCATGACATTCTGGGGTTGGTAACAAAATGAATACATAAATGTCAGGATCTTTTGAATTGGTTTTGGCAGTGCTTTGAATTATTATTGCTTCAAAATGGCAACAAAACAGTGCAATTGTTGTTGTTGTTGCTTCTGCTAACATATTTTCTTGATCACCCTCAACTTCTCAGCAGCTTAAGTTTCCTTTTTGAACAAATTCCACTCAGGAAGTTCATTCAGAAAACCCTCCCCTCAGGAATTAAATGAAGTGACATAAGCCAGGGAGACGGCAGATCACTATATATTGAATACTTCAAGGAATTTTAAACCTATTTCTTGTGATTAATTGTGCAAGAGCCTTACATATTAAATGTTTTTCCTCCTCAAGAATTATTAAAAGCATATGTTGCCATCAAATTAAATGAAGATGGTAGAAAACAACTGCAGAATCTATCTATCTCTACTCTATATTACAAGTGTATGTTTGAATGTATGCATGTATATATGACAGTAACGGAACACAAGATCTCAGGGAAATCACAGCATACTTAAATACAGATCTAGCTATATCTTACCAAATGCTCAGAAAAGTTTGAAGCGATAATTGTAACATCATGTTTTACTGATATAATGTTTATTATTGCCTTTATGTTTCCTGTTTTAGTTTTTTTTTCTTCCTCTCTTTAACTCATGTAAGCTGCCCAGAATCATTTTGGAGTTGAGTGACAACCTAAATCTAAATCAATATTATTCCTTATTTTGTTTTTACAATTAATATTTTAGATTTTGCCCTTATGGCAGTCAATATAACAAATTTTCACCTCTTGTAAGCTGTATTCAGTGCAATGTAAAAGAAGTAGATAAAATTAATGTATGGTTAATATTACATTACATAGGACCTAATAAAAATCAATCCTAATATATGTATGTACAACTAAAAAAAGCCTGGGCTAGTATAAACAACTTACTGCAGGCAAGGCAAAAAATGATATTGCAAATACAGAAAAGCAAGATGCAATCGTTTTTCCTATCCACGTTTGAGGCACCTTGTCTCCATAACCAATGGTTGTTACAGTCACCTGAAATCAAGAAATAAATACGATTACTATGTGGTCATCTAGCTTTATTAATATTTCAAATTATTTCTGAAGTATATTTATGTATTATGAACTATATATTTTATAAAAATTAGAAAAGTTTTTTATTGATAAAAAAATTAAAAGTATTTTATAGTTAGCATACCTTGAAATATGCAGTGATACTTTTTTCTTCAGAAAAATGTATTTTAGGATGTTCCTATATGTGCAAATTAATTAATAAGCTTATAAGACTGTCTAAATTCAGAAAAAGCATCTGTCCTGCTTCTCCAATCATTTTGCTTCTTAGAGCCCTTCTGCACTATAGTGCTGGACTCCAGGAATAAAGTGACTTAAATGGGTCAGTTTTAACTCATTAAAAAAAACATAATTTTACAAAAATAATTTCATTTTCATTTAATTTTTAAATTAATTTTTAATCTTTTAAACAGAATTTCACAAAATTATCCTCATTTTATTATTTTTTAAAATAACACATACCAAATACTCCTTCTCCTATTTTCCCCACAATAACAATCCTGTGAGGTAGGTTGGGCTGAGAGAGAATATGACTGGCCAAACGTCACCCAGATAGCCAAAAGTGGGACTAGAACTCTGAAGAGGTCTTCCTGTCACAGAAGACAGTAATCAGGTAGAATTGAGGTGTTTGCCTACAGAGCACGCAACTGAAAATCACCACTTGCACCACCTCAAGTCAAAACTTTTTAATATGCAGCAGAAAAAGAGAAGTAGAATTTGCCTTCCTGGTGGGCTGGTGGTGGTGAGAAGATGATATTATGTATTTTGCCTTGAAGCAATGCTAAATGGCTAGTACACCTACTGGAGCAGATTAGACATGACAATCAACTTCCATTAGTCTTTCAAAATCCTTTCAAAATTCATAATTCAGTCACTTATCTGAAATACTATAGTTTCTCCTGCTTGGACTAAAAGACCTCCAAAGTCCCTTCCAGATTCTATTCTATTCTATTCTATTCTATTCTATTCTATTCTATTCTATTCTATTCTATTCTATTCTATTCTATTCTATTCTAAGATGAATCTATCATACACAGCTCCATATATATAACTAAGTTTTAGTGTTTCATATTCAAGGAATTTTGGAAAGTTGAATTGCCACTTTCTATAATAGAATTCAGAACATATCTTCCAGTACAATGAACGCCTCCATACAATCATATTTCAACATCATAACAATGTGGTTTTAATAATATGTGAACAAGCCTACCTACTTCCTGGGCTTATGCATTCCATCTTTCCTTCTATGTGATCCATAGAAGGTATCTGGAAGCTATTATTTCCTCAGGTTTAAAACAGATCATCTTCAAATTGTGGTTTGGTTTTATAAAAAGTAGCTGCAATTCACAAATCTGATGATCTGGGTCACCACATTTAACAAAAAGCAGAAGGAAACATACCAGAATGATTCCTCCTAGATGGGCAGAAGCGGGGACAATAGACATCTGCAAACTAAGTAGATATGCACAGGACTGTTTAATAGCTAAACAAAGCCAATACCCCTCTCCTTAAAAATTCATTAATAGTTTCCAATATTTATGGGCTACCACAAAATAGAATTCCAGACATAAATACTTGTAGTTGTAATAATACTTATGATACTAACAGAGTTCACATTTCCAGGCCTTATCAGGATTTTTCCTCACATAGTGTTCTATATTCATATTCCATTCTCATTTTTTATCTTTTTTCTGCATTAGCACTATAAATTTATGATAAGGCATTTATTTATGATTATGCTACCAAGCAGCATAAAAATCTAGGGAGACAGATTAATGTCCTCCTAAAATGCAGTGCAGCATAAAGGAGCAAGAGGTTTTTCAGCCAAATGGCCACATAAAAACTAATTTCTTGAATCCTATCCCAGTCCTCTTAACATTTCCCTAAAATAGCTTAACATTCCATCTCAATAAACTCTTTTAGATTTCCAGGCCAAGTGTAGTAACCAAAATAAGTAACCCAACTAATCAAAGTTGGGTGCTGGTATCTAATTTGTACATTAAAATGTTTAGACAGCTGTTATGTCAGTTATTTGTGTATTCCCACAACCTCATGCATCTGTGGGGTAAGAAAGAAACCTATCATTACATTGTCACGTATGGGAGAACCTTAATTTAGGAGAAAGAAAAGTGCATAGGAAATGAAATTACAAAAGAGCTCATGTTAACATGCTGTAAATTCAAAGCATTAATTGAAGCCTTCATGACTTGGAAAACTTTACAACGCATGAAGTCTCAGGGCATCCTGCCCAAAGTCTACTCTTCTCTATAGAAAAAACTGTGCCAGCTCCAATCCAATCATTTTGGGTTTATTTTACTGTATGGAAAGATCTGTCCACAAAGGAATCCCAATCCAGGTGAAAAATGCTTTGGGGAGATTTATATAATAACAGGTAGTCAAACAAGCTAGGGACGGAACTATCATTGGTGTAAGTGATGTAAATCAATTTAATGACTGAAATAATTCTTTAAATTCATTCAAATATTTATTTGCAATACTCAGGATGTTTATGGTAGGACATAACAAATTTTGTGAGAAAATATTTTCGAAATGTTTAAATATGCACTTGCATGGAAAATACTTTTAACACGGCAGATTAAAGTAGAAATGGGACAGAACAACTTACAAATAAGGTTCCCCTGATCTTTTATTCATACATCAACCACCTTGTGATAAAAATGAGTAATTTATAGGATTATCCCCACAAATTAGCTAAGGGGCATTTTGCAGCCTTATCATATGCAGATGATATAGAAATGAACTCTGAGGACTCTAGATGCTTACTATTCTGAGAAAAAACTTGAGATCAACTGTAATAAAAACAAAATTTTAATTTCTGCAAAGCGACGTAGAGGCCATAACTATTGGTTATAGAGCCAGACAAAAATATAGTTCTTTAAACATTTGGGGATAGTCTTTCATCACTTTATACCAAATGTGGTATAATGGTAGTTATACTATTTTCTACTTCCCCAGAATGATACAGTATAGGCCAATAGCATTAAAGCTTTATTTGGCTACAACGTGCATACAGCTTTTGTTCGATGCTCAGTTGGGATCATCTTCTGGAAAGGATTCAGTCCAAATTTTTAAGGACTACATTTCAAATGTGTGACTAACTTGGTGCAAGGAAGGGAGACAAGTTTAAAGATGGGCACACTGCCTGTACTGCTACCCTTGGTTTAAAGTTACTGTATTTTTTAGAATGTCTGCAAACTTGCTTTATTGTAGACAATGATAGTTTAACATGGAAAAGAACATTCCTTCAAAAATTGCAACACGATGGACTTTCCAGAGAGGTCATTCTGATTATGGGTACTAACTGCAGTTACATAGAAAGTTAAAAGCCAAACTGGATTGATCTGCTCCACCCAGAAAGTGTCCCCCCTTCTTTTAAGGCCAGCCAAAATCAAATAACTGTCTCTAAATTTCAAAAAGCACCAACATTAGCACATTTTAATGTTTTCCTGACAGCTGTTCTCAAGAGTAAGTACAAAACAACCAACAAACACAAGTTAAGATAATCTCTTGCAGAGAAGAATTTATTATATCCATACCTCACATTCTTTTATACTGCTTACTCCATAAAGATGAAGAGCCTGCTTTATAACTCAAATTCTGGGCAGAGTACCCAGGCAATTCTGAACTATTTTATGTAGAATTAGTTTAACAGACCAGACCAATATCATTTCCTTGGACACAACTAAATGTTATAATTGTTGCTGTGATTGCCTCAATGACTTAGCTATAATTTTTTGTTGTGTTATTTTAGTCAAAATAAAAACTGTTATTTAATTATTTGACTATATATAGAATTTTGGTCAGTGTCTATAATAAAAGTTATGTTGTTGATGATTATTTTTATATCAAATAAAAGTTACCTCTGGTTCTGTCTTTTATTTCTAACACTGACCAGTTACATGCCAGTTTGAGCATTTCAGAGAAAAAGTTTTATTAAAGTATTTGAGGGATGAATTCTTTCAAAGCAGAAAAAAAATCAGCCATTTTGTTTTCAATTAAAAACTTCAATAAATGGAACCATTACAATACAAAGCTATCTATTTGTTATCTGTCAAGTAGCTCCAATATATATATCTGCAATCAAGTTTTCTTTACAAAACAGAAGAGGTTTATATGTAAGAAGTTATTTATTCTCTTTACACATGTCTATGCTATTTCAGAACTGGAATTGTAACATACTAAAAGAGGAGGCAATGTTTGAATAGCTTTGTTTGATCAGCTGGATAGTTTTACAACACTATTATGTACAGAACACTGTTCTTGCTCTCCCAGCAAGCTTAGGGCCAAGCATCTGGCAATGCTGAAACTTTGATGATATCACTGCCTCGCAAAAGCTGGTTAGAGTTGAAAGTTACAAGAACACAAATCACAAAGAACAATGACAGCCCAAACAAAGCCTGACAAGAGAGAGGAGTGATTTGTAAACAAAAGAATCATGTTGTTTAATTAATATCTTATGCTCTTGTTGATAGATGATCACTGCTATTCAGGTATCTTCTTGAGTTGGGATAACTAGAGATCTGGTTTATTAAATATTAACCAATTCACCAAAATTAGAGACAATCTAATAGCAGCTTTTCTGAATATAGGTTTAGCACTGATTTGAAAGAGCACTAAACCCATGCCTACAAATAGCCTGGATGACAGACACAGTTGTGGAGGAGGGATGTGGGGTGAACTAGAAGCGAATGATCAATGAAGAACAAGCTCCATCTTCAAGTAGTGCTGCCAAAGAATGGGTGTGCTGGTATTGAGTCTAATTCTGACACATCAGAAAATAGCCCACAGAGCATAACTGTGTAGGCAAAATGACACAATTCATCATTTTGGTACTAGAAACAATAAAAGCTATAGCCATGTCAAACCTCATATTACAGGGGTGGGGAACAATGGCTGCCACAGGAATTCTGGGAGTTGAAGTCCACAAGTCATAAAGGGGCCATCATTCTCCACCTCTGTTATATTAACAAAATCAGTGGAAAACATTGTAATGTACCCAAAACAGCAACTAGCAATACACTGCTGGCAGAATGAGGTTCTCCATCCTGATTTAAATCAACATTCTATGCAATACCAGACTAGCACTTTGTCAAGAAAGTTCCATTTTTTAAATAAACCGGACAAATAGTATTTCAAAAGAGCACGCAAGTTGTGTTTATAAGGAGCCCACATTAAGACCTGATAAACACTTCAGAAATCACCAACCAGGCATTATATGCTGCTGCAGAAGTTGATCTCTGGATTCTCCTGCAGCTTGAGCCAAAACAGGGGTGTGAAAATGAGTCCACAGAATTTATATAAGAAACAATAGGTAAATGTGCTACTTGTCATCCTCTTCCTCATTTATGAAGCAAATGGTATATCAATTATTTGATAATTGGGCATGTTCATTAAGCAAATCTTATTTCTGGACATTGTCTGCTTATGCAATTGAATAGAATGACAACTAGAAAACCTGATGATTTGTAGCTGAAGTTTGTAGAACTGCCCTGAATGAAAACTAGATGAAACAGAAATTGCAGAGAATCAAAGGAAATAGTTCAGGAACTGTACACTAATATATTTGTTCAGAACACAAATCAGTAGTGATGTAATTTCAGTAGAGTGATATAAATTCATCTGAGCCTTCAAATATTGCTGCAGTAATGAATATTGCCTATTTATTCTAGGCAGTTAAAAGATTAGACAGGCTGACAGTAGAGTTCTTTTACGTTAATACAAATACTTAGTTCCAATTTGTCTACCTAGAAACCAGGAGATTGTGAGTTCTAGTGCCATCTTAGGCAAGAATTGGCTGAGTGACTTTGACCCAATGACTCTATCTCAGCTCACCTCACCTCATAGGGTTGATGTTGTGGAGGAAATAGTAGGAGGGAAGAACATTAGGTGTGTTACCTTGAATTATTTATAAATATATATATAAAGATAGGATTTAAAAACGTGAAGATAAACAATTGTTGTGAAGGAAGCTTGCATGTTAGGATACAGGCTGAGTCCCATTGCTCCCCTGAGACATAACTCCTGGACAGATATATAGTCAGATGCCCTCCGCCTCTCCATCTTCTGGGGATAGCAAAGAGTTGGTTCTTTTAAAACAAAGGGGAGAACTTTGCAGACACCCATGAATTAATACAGGAGGAGGATATTGTCAAATGCTGGGAAAGAATAGGGAGTTGTTTAAAACATGGCAAATGAAAAACAGATGGGCATTTCAGCTTTATCTCTTAAGCAAAGCCTTAGTCCATTAGTCTTACAGAATGCATGAAAAGAACATTTAAACAGCTCTTAGAAACATCACCTTGCTTGACAAGTTTCTTATTTTTCATTAACAAATTAAGATCACATTTTTCTTATTTAGTTCTTGAGATTCTATAATTTAAGCTCTTCTTTTGGATTAATGAGATGCTACATGAATTTTGCTTCCTTGGTCAAGTGTCACCATGATGGTTTTGACAATGGAACTTTCTATTTGAGTGTTCTGCCTGAACCCTCAACTGTGGTTAATCCTAAATGTGATTGGACAACTGTTTTTAATAATTTAATAATTTAATACGAAAACTAAAATATCCATTTTCAAATAACACAATAAGTTCTCATTGTAGAAACAAAAGCTTCCCTTCAAACTAGTTTGGATGATCCATTAGATTCAGAGTTTAGGAATCTGCACTCTTCTATTTTAAGCTATTTGTGGCCTTAATAGAAGGAAGCAAGCAGTCCAAAATCTGAATCTGACTATCATAAAATTATAGTTTAGACACAACCCTCCGAATAAGAACACAATTTACTTTTTCTTCCAATAATTTAAATAGTGACATATTTCCTATATTAAAAATATAGTATATCACATTTGATGCTTTTATACTTACTACTCCCCACCAAAGTGCATCAGCATAGCTGCTAAATTCATGCTCGCCCGAGTCATTTACAGCATCTTTTTCAGCCAAATACACAAAATATGAAGAAAAAATCAAGCCCAGAAATCCAATATACAGGGTAGTTATCAATTCCTAAAAGAAGAAAAAGAACCAATTAGTGAATAATTAATCATATAGGGATTTCTGCTGACTTCAGAAGCTATTTTGAAAGAAAATAATACCTGATGCTCAAGTTTCTACTTCAGTGGACTTATTATTTTCCAGTAATATTAATTTGATAACATCCAGACAGAGGGAATTTTAAGTGTCAGAAAGCCTAATTCTGAAAAGCTAACAGCTCAATCTAAAAGCCCTCAATGTGAAAAAGTCCTAATTTGTGCTGAAGGAAGCCTAAATTTAAATTAATTTATATCAATATTAGGTGAAAAAAATTCTTATAAATTCTACATAATTTTGAAAGTTATCCTCATTTTATTTATTGGCTTCAATCCATTCCTCAAATTGAAAAAAAAATGTTTGCTAAGCAAAATGTTCCTAGGTTAGCATGCAGATTAAATAGCATTTGCTGATTAAGACTAATTGTGAAAAGCATCATGGAAATAGCTCAACTATAAATGTTGAATTGCAACAAATTTAACAACTAAACCTGACACTCAAAGAACACCATGTCAGTTTAATTATATGAGTGTTAATTCAGTGATTAAATCTGCCTCTGAATTAAACCACACTTCTGATTTGAAAAGCATATATCTTTTACTCAGGGTATATGTAGGTATATAACATAGCATGTTATATAAGACGGAAATACAAATTACTTTAAAGTCAGATATAGTTATTGGCAATTGGAAGGGCTTTGAAATATTTTTTTAACAATATAGGAACTGCTTCCTGATTTATCAAAAAGCTTCTTAGTAAAATTTCTTTTATCAAGATATTTTGCATTTCAAAATGATTGTATCTAATATGTACTTAGAAGTTATTTTAATAATGTAATCTCAAACCTATCATCCACTAGGAGTTTCAGGAAAAAAAAGTTTGCATATATATTCCATATTTCTACAAACTACTAGACTGACCACATGGAGATGATTTTTTCTAATTCATCGAACCAAGATATGCACAAGACTATTGCATCTGCATGTAAATCTTTTGCTCCACCCTTTGCCACAATCTACAATTAGACAAGAAACCCCTAATTTTCCAGTTTCCATTCCTTCCAGACAGGGAAAATATAACTATCAGTTTCAAATATGTTCAGAGTATTACTGGCCAAACCACATATCATTTTTACTCTAGAGTAAACATAGTTAATCCAACTGGAAACCTTAATGAAGTAGGGTGTGACTCTAGTTCTTTGTCCTATATTTTTACTCTAGTCCAACCAGAAACCTTAATGAATGGGGTGTGACTCTAATTCTTTGTCCCATGCTAAGGTCATGATCTAGATCAGTCCTTTCACATTTCAATTAATACAGTCAAGAAGGGAATCATTGAAATAAATCAAAATCTTGTTTGAGCAAATCAAGTGACAGGAACAGTTAATCCAACTTGTTTTGGGACTACAGTGGCATAAACATTTTAAATGTTCCTTTTCCAAACACTACCAATCTAAATAACAAAAATATATATGCTGTGTTTCCTGTACAGGTAGTCCTTGACTTGCGACCACAATTGAACCCAAAATTTCTATTGCTAAGTGAGACATTTGTAAAGTGAGTTTTCCCCCAGTTTGCTACCTTTTTTGCCACAGTTGTTAAGCGAATCACTGCAGTTGTGAAATTAGTAACACAGTTGTTAATTGAATCTGGCTTCCTCATTGACTTTGCTTGCCAGACAGTCACAAAACGGGACTTCATGAACCCAGGACACTGCAACCGTCATAAATATGAGTCAGTTGCCAAGCATCTAAATTTTGATCATGTGACCATGGGATCTTGCAGTGGTTGTAAGCATGAAAAACAGTCATAAATCATTTTTTCAGTGCAGTGGTAACTTTGAATGGTCACTAAATGAACTGTTGTAGGTCAAGAACTACCTGTACAATCAAAATAAAACATACGGTTGCCAACTACCAGCCTAGGTGCTGAATTGGGTCATTCAGAACAGACTTTCATTTACCCATAGAGGAACAAATGTTACCCGCCCCGAGTCCTCTGTGGAGATGGGGCGGGCTATAAATGCGATTATAAAATAAAATATAAAATAAATAAATAAAATCTGAATAAACTTCACCTCAGCTCTGGATTTCTATAAAACCAAGTCAAAGATTTATGTATGTATGCATGTACCTATGTATGTATGTAATTTACATACATATCCTCCAAGTTCTCACATAAATGTATATGGGTCTTTACTACTTTAACTGTATATCAACTGTAAAACTGATCCAGCTAAGAGATAATAAATGACCCAATCAAATCCAAATAAGTGAGATTTGAGTTTAATATTGAGGCTTGAATTAAATATGGCAGTTACATTTTCTCATAGTTGAGACAAAGCAAGAAGCCACGGGTAACTATTTTCTGTTCAAGTGAGGCTCATAATTAAAAGAGAAGGCAATGATTCTGCCTTGCTTATTAATACAGTACTACTAAAATTCCATGTTTA
>JAOYMU010000001.1:68900223-68911370 GCA_025802295.1 Psammodynastes pulverulentus | reverse complement strand
GGTCGGTGGGAGGTCATTGGCAGAACGCGGTCCTGTAGATACCTTGGTCCTATGCCATGGGTCGCTTTAAAGGTCATGACCAGATACAAACACATGCACTCACACACTTATAGGTTATTTTACTTTCCAGTAATACACTGCGCCTACTTTTTGCACAGCTACTCAACAAAAACACATTCTACGTAAACTTTAAATTTATGCATTTCTAGAAGAGCACATGTGACAAAACACTCAAGATCTGAAGAAAGAGTAGAAAGCTAATGCCTACGTAGATGATCTTTCTACCTTAGCAACCAAATTCTCTAATTTAGCAGCTTTTCAGGCTTACAGCTGCTAGAAGGAAACTAAGGAAAAGGGAGGGGAAAACAGATGGTATTGTACATTGTTCCAATTGCCAGACTTTATTATTCCAGAGTCTCATACTATAGTTTGTAAAACCATACAGCAAGTATTAACACGTTTTAGAAAGGAAGACTAAAGAAAAATGAAGAGGCAGCAGACATAGAAACTTAATTAACTAGACTGTAGTTCTTCTTTCTTCACAAAAGAAAGCACAAAAAATGGATACAATGCTGGAAGTAACTTTGTCATCTCAGGGAAACCTATTATGACTTTAGAGCACAAATTGCTAAACTCCCATTATGCACTCTGGCGACACCTTCAAGAATTAAGGGGTGTTAACCAGCCACAATTACTTAAGTGTCTTCAAATCTTACATGAGAAATCCATTCATGCCCTAAAAGGAATCCCCTCACTGCCCAAAGTCCCAAACTTTGATGATGCTATTATGAGAAAATAATCTCCCCTTTCCTATAGAAAATGCCTTTGTCTGCTTACCACTAACACAGCTCAAGTTTTTCCTTCACTGGTGGCCCAACTGTTATCAATAAACCACAATTACAGTATCAACATGTCTATGAATCCATTTAAGTCCTTGCTGATTTTACAAGTAGTCTTCATTTAACAATCAAAACAGGGACTGGTAACTTGGTCATTAAGTGAAGTGGTTGCTAAGTAAAACTGTGCTTATATCTATCTTCAGCTTTATTTTGCTATGCACACCTATGAAGGTCATAAATGTGAGGGTTAGTTGTAAAGGCTTCATTTTTCATCATGGTCATAACTCCAAGCAATTGCTAAACCAGGTCTATCTATAACATGAAGTAGCAGTCACTTATTTCATGTCCATAGAAACTAAACTATCAAGCACAGGAAATCAGGAAGCAGTGCAGTTCAAATGAATACAAGTTTATTGCAAGCTAACACTCTCTACAAGAGTCTGAACTACTAATGATGACAGTAAATTGGCAGGAATAAGAATCCTCAGAATTCAAGGTGGGCTGGACTTAAATCATGTGTGGGTGTGAAATGATTGGACACTGATGACACACTTAGCCCTCTCTTGGGCTCAACCTGGTCATCTCCTACAAAATAATTTTATGTAGGAGTAGGATTTTGTTAATCCTACTCAGCCATGAGAATCAAGTTTACCAATGCAGGTAGTCCTCAACTTACAACCACAATTGAACCCATAATTTATGTTACTAAGTGAGAAATTTGTTAAGTGAGTTTTGTCCCATTCTACAACTTTTCTTGCCACATTTGTTAAGTAAATCACTGCAGTTGTTAAATTAGTAATACACTTGTTAAGTGAATCTGGCTTCTCCATTGACTTTGCTTGTCAGAAGATCACAAAAGATGGTCACATGACCCCAGGACAATACAACCTTCATAAATATAAACCAGTTGTCAAGTATCTGAATTTTGATCACATGATCATGGGGATGGTGCAAAGGTTGTAACTGTGAATTATGTTCATAAGTCACTTTTTTCAGTGCCATTGTAACTTTGAACGGTCACTAAACAAACTGTTAAGAGTCAAGGACTACTTGTAGTAAAGCCATCATAGAAAAGAACTGTTAAAATGTATCCAAATATGAATTTAATGTGTTGGAAATGTCACCAGAAACCAGGTACCTTCTATCATATGTGGTGGACACGCCCTAAAGCCAAAAGTTTTTGCAATAAGATTAAAAATTGGTTGAAAGAGATCACTGGGCAAAAAACAGAATTAAAACCGGAAATGTTTCTACTAGGCATAACTAGAGGCAAGTTCAAGAAGGAAATAGAATATATTATGATCCACATTCTAACAGCAGCAAGGTTAACATACGCCCAAAATTGGAAGTCAGAGAGTATCCCTGCAAAAGATGCGATTATAAAGAAGATCATGGAGTGTGCCAAAATGGACAATGGAGATACAAGAGAAAGAAGAAAAAGCTTTTTTATATGGTGTGGGAAAAATGGTACACATGGTTAGATGGTAGAAATAGGAAGAACTTAGAGTGTGACAGATAGCTATATATATTTAGACATGTGTTCAGTTGCTAATAGGTAGAACAGGTAGAATAGATGTCGCGAAGTGCTACATGGAATTGTATATAAGGTTTGTTTTTTAAAATTGGAAAATTTAATAAAAAAATTTTTTTTTAAAAAAGGAACTGTTAAAAATAGGCAATGAGCAAATTATGTAGTGTTTTAGCTTCTGACCTAAGTGCCTTTAACGTGACCTGCCTAACATTCTTTATCTCCTTGTTTAGATAGCCATCAAATTCGCAAATTCTGAGGCAAAACTAAACTTCTTTTTCTTTTTGACACCTGTTTGAAAGACTGAAATTATTCAGCATATTACCTCTTTCCCCAGTAAGTATGTGTCCTACTTTATTAATGTATTGTATCTGAACAATGATGTAAGATGCTGTATCTGAACAATGATAATCTGTATTTTAATACAAAGCAAGCAAAATATCTTTTATAAACAACCACCTGTGTAAATACAGTAATTGGAAGAATTTGTTCTTGAGAAACTAAGGATGTCAGGCATTTAATCCAATTATTGCATATACAGTATGAGATTTCTGGAAACTGCAATTTAGGTTCACTGGATAATCTTTATCAAATGTTCTTTTTTTGTTTTGAATGTTTTTTTCCATCATTGAGATGCATTATTTAAAAACTTTTAAGATGTGACTTTGCAAAATGTCAAAAAAAATATTTTAAAACTTTTTATTAGCATACCTCTTTTGTCAGAACAAATGTTTAACCGGCAAATCATTAAATGCTATTGAGAAAGCATTTACCTAAAATTTCAGTTAAAAGAAAGAGTCTGTGAAAATGCATGTCAGTTCTTGACTTTCAGAAATCTTGAAAGGGTCTCATGTTCATTATCACACTATAAAACAGAGTCAGATGTTTCTGTATGTACTATCAGATGAATGAGCTAATTTCCCTTGAAGTTTATCTGCACTAACCAGATGACTTTTTCAGTGAGCACATCCCATGCCATTGTGGTTACTATAGAGACAAATTTTCCCATCCATTGTGCAGCCGTCTTACAGTAGCTAGCAGCTGTTGTCTAGTCATATATTCCATCAGAGGCGAGTTAGGTAAAAAAATGGGAGATCCACAGCTGAGTTTGTCCTACCCACTGTAACTGAAGCTTGAACTGTAGTTTTCAATTTCCAGCCTTTTTGCCACTTTCATTAATCACTTTTGTTGAACACTCTTAACAATGTGCCTTCATTATTACTGTTACATATAGGCTTATAAAAATAGACTAAGAAATATGAGATCCTTCTGGGTAAAATACTGCCATATATATAAACATGTACTGTATTTATAGTAAATTCTACTGGATGACAGTTTCGCTAAAATTAAGCAAAATTTCAGCAGGAAAGTAAATGCTTTGCACCTTCCTATTTATTTATTTCGTGTATGGCTTGTGTGTGTGTGTGTCTGTATATCTGTGAGTGTTTGTGTGTGTGGGCAACACAATATAAGAGATAAAATATTACATTAAAATAAAACCATAATAAGGTCACCATAATAGGGTGCCATAGAATTGCAATGGGATTCCTTCCTACTGAAATCAGTGGAATTTAAAATGCCCATCTAGACTGCGTCTTTACAGTTCTATCTCAGTGTATTGTTTAATTCAGACTTTCAATTATTTTCATTCCAGGGCTGTTAAGAGGGGGAGGGAAGACCTTCAGATTACTGCCTCTGGGTTCTTTCAAAGCTCTTATACCTTGCTTCAGTCCATTAATTCATCCTTCGGTACTATGATGAGTCACAGGGAAGAAAAACAATTGTAGCCACAATTTTCATTCTTACATTCTTCTATTTAAAGGGACTCAAGTTCAAATGTTTAATTATATCTTTGAAGAGTTAATAATCAATTCAACAAAGGCTTCAGAATGTCTTTGAAGCTTTAAGAACAAGCCAGAGATGATGGAGGAGGAGGAGGAGTGGGGTTACAGTGTTAACTCCACAGGGAATTTAGATAATAGGTTGTAAAGGTTGAGAGCCTGGATTATGTCTTCCAGTTAATAAAGTTTGACAAAACTTGTTGCTCTGTCTTGGTGCCATGCTGCTGCACAGAATGCCGGTAAACATTATAGTCTACCTTTGAACACAGATGTTCATTATCTTATGATTCAAAAACAAACAGTTATTGCTCCTGCAGTAAACTGAGTCACCATGCTAGTTTAGCTAATATACTAGCAGATAAAGAGTGTAATCTTGTTGATTCTTCCAGTACTTTTTGGAGTATTTATCTCCACCATTTCATGCTTCCTCCTTGTCTAAATGTGTGGTGGTTCTTCTTCTATCTGTTATGTTTATGCAGTTCCTTGGGGTTTTGTTCATACAGTTACCAAAGGTCTCACCTCCTCTTCCATACATTTTAATATCACATTGAAAATGATGGGATAGATTTTTTTTCAGAAATTTGGTGCAAGACATCATTACCATGATTATAACATTCAGCTCCATTTCTTTTCATCAATGGCCTCAGATGAGATAGCAGTAGCATTTCACAGTGCTTTACAGCCCTCTCTAAGCGGTTTACAGAATCAGCATATTGCCCCGAACAATCTGGGTCCTCATTTTACTGACTTTGGATGGATGGAAGGCTGAATCAACCTTGAACCTGGTGAGATTCGAACTGTCAAATTGCAGGCAGCCAGCAGGCAGCAGAAATAGCCTGCAGTACTGCATTCTAACCACTGAGCCACCATGACTCTTAATAGATAATAGCATTTTTCTGTAAATGGCTATATAATAATGGATTGAATGGAAGGGCACAAATGGTGTCTTAATCCAGCCAACACAAAGAAGCAAAATATATTTGATTTAGACACTAATAGCATTCTAGTGGGAGGTCACACACACTCTATGAAAAAATAGACATTTTTGGGAGGTTGCAGTTACATCCAATGTTAATCTCAGAAAAATAGCATTGTTAAAAATTAGAATCATCGTAGAAAAAGGTAACATGGACAATTTGATATATGTTTAAGTAATCTTTAGGAAAGCAAAGCCCAAATTTGGACTGTTTTGGAAGACTAGGAAGAAGTTAGAATAGTCCAAAATTTACTTGCTACAATAAGGCAATATAGGAACATTTGTATAAACTGCAATAACAATTTTTGAAGAGAAAGGTAGCAGAATAATGTGAAATGGAGAGGGATATTTTTAGATCTCCAAAAAGCTTAATTGAAGGCATGTATTCATACCCATTGCAGTTTGGTAACAGATAGTGACAATGTGTAAAAGGTGCTGGACTGACATTGGGGAGACCCAAGTTCAAGTCTACTCTCAATGGATCATTTTGGGCCAGCCATTCTCTGTCAGCCTAAACCTACCCCACAGTGTTGTTGTAGTGATGAAAAAATGGGAGGTGGGAAGTGGGAACACTATGTGCACCATCTTATACTCTTGAAGGAACACACACACACACACACACACGTGTGCATGTTAGATGATAGATGATAAATAGACAAACAGACAGACAGACAGACAGACAGACAGCCTTTCCTGCAAAAGGAATATGTAAATCTGAGCTAATTACCAAGAAGGCTCCTTAAGTAGAAAAATACTGTGCACAGATGGAAGTTGAGAGTTTGTTTGGGCGATTTGAATTGAGGATATATTGAGCAGAAAACGCCTAGAGCAATAGCTAATTCCAAAATCTATCTTATTTATGCATAGATAGGCTTGCCACATTTATACTACACCCTCATAACTTCCATAATAAGCAATTTCATAGCAGCAATAGCATTCTCTTTTATTTCTGAGTATAATTCAAACTGACAAGTTTAGTTTTAAGGTTAGTTAAAGCAATGAATTTTGAAAGACTGTAATCTCATAACCTCTTTTGAGATGATAGTTGCTTTGAGTTTTAGTTTTATTGTTATACCTCAAGAAAGAAAAAAGTAAAACACACACAAACCCCAGATATTCACAAAACAACTCAGGGAGTCAAATTCAAAAGAGTTGCTCTTTTATTTTTAATTCCTTGCAACCCTCCATTCATTAGTAATATAGAATATTTCTTTGGTAGGTCGCTAACTTCTTCCCAGTAAAAGAAATATAAGTCACCCACCTGAACAATAAGCAGGATGGCTGGATTATGGGCCTGATCTGAGAACAAGATGGTAATAATATACTGTCCCTTTTTGAATGCAGTCTCGTAAATCAAAGAGTCTTATAAATACATGCCTTCATCAACTTAAAACATGATATTTATTTTTTCACAGAGGACTTTTAAACTCTGTTACCTTGAAGCAACTACTGTTTTCAAGTGGTTATACTGAAAAAAGAAAAAAAAAGTTCATCAGTCTAGACATATACATTGCAGACTAATAGAAATAAGTGCATCTTTCATGAGATTTATTTTTATAAACAAGAGCTAGACCACCAGGTATATTCAATACGTTTTCATGTTTCAACATTCTTGTTAACTGCAGCTCTCCTTTCTCCCCTTTTCTTTGATCCTGCTTTAATGTAGGCATCAATCACCTTCCTCAAAGGAGAATATATATATATATATATATATACAGCGACAACCCCACCAAATATGCAATGAATCTATTGCCTCTTCTTGGATAAAAAGAGAACCCAACCTACACGTCAACTTGACAGGAAACCTACCAGTATATAAACATTAAAGATGCAAGGATTAGTTTATAAAAGGAAGATGGAGAGAAGATATAGTTGGGAAATATCCAGTGATGGACTTTATTTTGTTTTAATATTTGATTTTTAAGAAGTATTTATATCTAAAATTAATAACCAAACTCACTTTGCCATTCTTTACTCAAGACATAAGTGCAGCCTACTTAAAGAAATAATCTATTCCTTAGATATTGAAACCAAAATTGCAAGTCAGTATGACCTTCTTATGGCATATAGCTGATATAAGAGCCAGCACAGTAACCAATTCAAGAAAGCAGATGGCAATTTGGAGGATGAGTCTGAGAATTACATACAGATACAGATTAACAGAGTTGGAAGGGATTTTGTAGGTCATCTAGTCCAACCCCTCACCCAAGCAGGAGACCTACACCATTTCTGACAAATGGCAGTCCAATCTCTTTTTGAAAGCCTCCAGTGATGAAGCTCCCACAACTTCCAAAGGAAAACACTCCATTGGTTGATTGTTCTGACTGTCAGAAAATTTCTCCTTATTTCTAGGTTGAACCTCTCCTTGATCAGTTTATATGAATTCATCCGTTTGTTATAATTGATATAAACTGGATCAGCTTATATCAATTAAATATGAGGTTGCCAAAGTTGCTTCAGTGTGTTCTTTGGGGATCTAAGCCAGATGTGTCAAACTTGCAGGCCATGGGCCGGATGGGTCACACACTGCCCACGCCCACCCTTCGTTTAGCGAAGGGCGGGGGGAGTTGCATCATGTCACGTGCCACGAATTTGACACGCCTGGCCTAAGCTATTAGTCTGATTTTAGCGATTGGGTTATATGCCTTTAACAAAACACAGCTCTCTCTCAAATACACCTTCTGTCACATCCAAATAACTTCCCTCTTATTTGCAAGAAATGCTTTCTCCAGCCATCCCTCCAACCTGGGAAAAAAGGAAGAAATAATTAATTCCTATTCTCATCTCTTCTCCCATTTCACTGCACAGTACAGGTAGTCCTCATCTTACAACAGTTCATTTAGTGACCGTTCAAAGTTGCAACAGCACTGAAAAAAGTAACTTATGAACATTTTTCATACTTATGACCATTGTGGTTATCCCCGTGGTCACATGATCAAAATTCAAGCACTTGGCAACTGACTCATATTAACAATGGTTGCAGTGTCCTGAGGTTATGTGATCACCTTTTAGGATGTTCTGACAAGCGAAATCAATGGGGAAGCCAGATTCACTTAATAACCGTATTACTAACTTGACAACTGCAGTGATTGACTTAACAATCGTGGCAAGAAAGGTTGTAAACTGGGCCAAAACTCACTTAATAAATGTCTCACTTAGCAACAGAAAGTTTGGGCTCAATTGTGGTTGTAAGTCAAGGACTACCTGTATTACAAAGGCTACCTCTACTTTTTTTCCCCAGTCAAGATTGTCATCTCAGGGATAGCCAGAAATTAAGTTAGGACATACATTTCATCTAAAACCCATTTCTCCTCTTTCTCCTCACACACATGATTTTCGCCTTCCTCTAGGAGCACAATATTATTTCTGGCTCATTAATTTTCTTTAACAAAACTTACTATGGTAGATTTTAATGCTACTGGATGTAATCTTTTAGGGGATTAAGTAGAAGTAGGGATACACCCTGTAAAAATTTCACCATCTAAGATCTTGGAAGAAAATGCTTTAGGTTCCACTGCTACTCAGGATCCGGCCAACTAGGCTATCCTCTAGCATCATAGGAAGGCTTGCATGATTTCAGAAGTGTCCCTAAAATATTGGCATTTACAAAGTTATCCTAGCCATGTACACTGGGTAGAAGTCAAATTTCTCAACGGCTAAGTCCACTCTCCAGTTAATACCCACATATTCTAGAAGAAAAAGAGGCACTGAATGAAAATTATTCGAGGTTAATGGCAAGTACATTCAGTTAAAAAGTAAATAAAGTAAATGCAGTTACCGTATTTCCCGGCATATACCGCGCACCGGCATATAACGTGCACCTTAGTTTTAGCGCAACGTTTAGGAAACAAAATGGCGGCCACGGAAGAAAGGACAGGTATGTACAGTGCTTTGTTATATATCGGCGTATAACGTGCACATGCGATTTCCGCATGCTTTTCAAGGACAAAAAGTGCACGTTATATGCTGATAAATACAGTAAGTTTGCTGTTTTTAACTCTTTCAATGGATGATGGAGGAATCGCAGATGCTGAAGAACTGGAGAAAAAAAAGCAGAGAAAGTGGCAAAGATTGTGAGGGGTTTGAGGACTAAATTCAGTGAAGAATGGCAAAAGGAAGAGTATGTTTAGTCTATAGAAGAGGCGGCTAGGGGCAGATACAGTATCAGTATTCAAATAAGGAGGAGAGTGTGGGTTTATTCTCCTTATCTCTGAGGTTTGGGCAAGAATCAGTGGGT
The DNA here is from genome assembly GCA_025802295.1 of Psammodynastes pulverulentus. Taxonomy (NCBI): domain Eukaryota; kingdom Metazoa; phylum Chordata; class Lepidosauria; order Squamata; family Psammodynastidae; genus Psammodynastes; species Psammodynastes pulverulentus. The sequence goes on along the minus strand of JAOYMU010000001.1, from coordinate 68,901,949 downwards.
CAAAACTTTACAGATGGAGATTCAAATTCAAAATAAAGAAGAATTTCCTAACTGCAACAGATATTAAACAGTGGAATAACCTTTTGGATTCTATATCAAACTCAAAGCCTGGGAGCCAGATCTGGCCTGCGGGGTGCTTAGATCTGGCCCATGGGGCTGCCCTGGAAACAGCAAAGGACCAGCCCATGGTGCCTTTGCCAGCAAAAATGGAGCCCAGGAGGACCCTCCCGAGCTCCGTTTTCACTGGCACAGGGTTGCAGGAAGCCGTTGCAACTGAAAACGGAGCTTGGGAACCCATTTTTGCTGGCAGAGCGCTCAGGCCACCACAGGCGCCCTGATACTAATGAGGTCGAGCTGGCCACACCTACCCTGCCCCTCCCCCGAGGTCAAACAGAACCCTGATGTGGCCCTCAATGAAATCAAGTTTGACACCCCTTTTCTATATCAATTGAGGTTTTTCAGCAAACCTGGAACAACCAATTGTCCAGTTTGAGGATTCCTGCCTTGGGCAGAGGATTAGACTAAAAAAATCCTCAAAGGTATTTCGAATCCTATAATTCTGTGAGGTTTTTTTTTCACTCTACATTTGCAATTTCAATACGGCATGCTACATCCGTAAATCAGAAATAAAGGATATGATATGCTTGCAAAATAACCCCAAGGTTGAAAATTCAGCATTCCAAGGTAGAATGGAAAAAAAACTCTTTCATTCCTGCTAATTAACATCAACAATATCAGGCTGTATAAACCAGTGATTTGACTCCTATTATTTATTCCCATTGGCTATGCATGCTGAGACTGATGAAACTCCAAAAACATCTCTAGAAGACCACAAGTCTGCCTCCGACCCTGTTTTGGTTTATGGTAATAACTGCAACCAAGCTTAGGGGTGAATCACACACAACCAATTTCATTTATTTGGAAAGCATCTGTTCTGCTGGAAACAAAGGATAAAAATGAAATGATAGACTTCCAGCGGCAACGTTGTCCTTTGAAGACGCTTCTTCGGAGCGTCCGTTCCGCTTCTCCGTTGCCGCCAAGAGACAGCGCTAATCAGCTGTCTCAAGCGTCGTCGTTTGCAGGCTTTGGGCAAAGAAGCCTGCTGGAGTCGTCGGGTCTGGGGTAGAGCTTTCTGGCGGCCCCCTGGAGCAGTCCAGGGGCTGCAGAAGGAAGCTCCTCATGCGATCCGTCTCTCCGGAGGAGGGAACATGTCTGCCTCGCAGACCAAACAGGCACGACCGTCCCTACTGAAGATTGATTAACGCGAGGTAAAAGCAGTAGGCAGACCAGCCTTGAGATGTCTTTTTTTAAAAAATAAGAACCTATATCTTCATTTCCTCCTTCTTCTTTATTTTTCTATATATTTTTTTCTTTTTAAAATATTTTTAATCCGGTAAAATGGCGTCTTAATTGAAAGCGGAAAGGAAGTGAAAGTGTTTTGCCTGTGTTTGTGTATCCAGACTTCTTGCTGATTCTATCAAGAGGAATTGTTTTAAAACTTTCTCAAATATATATTTTTTCTTTTCTCCTGGCTTCCTGATATGGACCTTTAAGAGCTTTTGCTTTTCTACAACTTGTTTATAACTGCAAGCAGTTTCCTTTTTTCCCCCTCTTTTGGGAGGGGCTGTCTGGCTCCCTTTGTTCTCTTCTTGAAAAGATGGCTTACAGATGTTTGAAGTTTCCTTCTCTGGAAAAGGATGTGACTGTTCCAATTGAATTGAACATG
>JAOYMU010000001.1:68850403-68863347 GCA_025802295.1 Psammodynastes pulverulentus | reverse complement strand
GAATTCTGGGAATTGAAGTCCTCCAGGCTTAAAGCGGTCAACGTTGGAGACCCCTGGTACAGACAGTGCAGCCTCCACTCGACCAGGCCATAGAACATAGAATTAACAGAGTTGGAAGGGACCTTGGAGGTCATCTACACCAACCCCCTGCTCGATGGTTACTAGACCAGACAAAAGCCAAGAATGGCTACTTTGGGCTCCCAAGGTGTTGGGGGAACCCAGCAGTGGTCGGTCAGGATAGATGGAGGAAACTGACCATTGTCTTAAGCCAAAGGTCTTCAGACTTGGCAAGGTTTAAGACTTGTGAACTTCAACTCCCAGAATTCCTTGAGTTAACATGACTGGAGGAGGAATTCTGGGAGTGGAAGTCCAACACGTCTTAAAGCTGTCAAGGTTTGAAGACCCCTGCCTTAAGCAGCAATATAGCAACAACAACACAGACGCTTCATAGTGCTTTTTACATCCCTCTCTAAGCGGTTTACAGAGTCAGCCTATTGCCCCCACAATCTGGGTCCTCATTTGACCCACCTTGGGAGGATGGAAGGCTGAGTCAACCTTGAGCTTGGTGAGATTCGCCCTGCCAAATTGCAGTCAGCCAGCAGTCAGTAGAAGCAGCCTGCAATTACTGCACTCTATCCTCACTTAACCTGGATGATTTGGCTTTGGCATCTGGGATTCCAAAGGGGATTTTTATTTTTGTCCAAGAGAGACAACTGGACTCAATTCCTAAAGCTGCTTGGATGAAGATTCCACGGGGAAACAAAACATTCACTTCATAAGCGCATGGTGCAACATAGGTGAACAGACCCATCAGGAGAAGATTCGGCAGTTCATCTGCATTTGAAACACAAAGCCTGTTCTTTTGAAGACAGCAAAGTCCACATTTTGGACAGAGAGGGCCGCTGGTTTGAAAGAGGGGTCAAAGAGGCCATCTAGGTCAAAATTAAACAGCCCTCACTCAACAGAAGGGGAGGGATACGACATCATCGATCTCCACTTTACAACATGGTACTTTCAGCTGTTCCAAGAAGGTTCCACACCCATTTGCATCCTGATGACACAGATAAATCTCCAAGCTGCCTTTACAACTGCTAAAAGGATGCAAATGACCAGCTGTCTGCAAGGAGTATAAATCCTTCCATTCCCCACCATTCATTCAGAGCTGAAGAAGCTTCTTGGGATGAGAAGCGAAACGTCTTCAACGAAGAACCAGAAAGTCCAGTTGCCTCTTGAAAAAAAAAAAAAAGCACCTTTGGGATGAGAAGCAAAATGTCTTCAAAGAAAACCAAGAGAGTCCAGTTGCCTCTTGAAGAAAAGCACCTTGGGGACAACCAAGATAGACTGAGAATCTCCGTAGACATTGAGCATCTGGGATGTAATAGGAACAAACCATTGTGATCTCGTTTTAGGGTTTGGTGTGTTGGGTGGACCAAACCAAAAAGAGACAGAGAGGGGAAGAAGAAGAAGAAAGAAAGGGTCGTAAGAGGGGGAAAAGGGGGAGTCCGCAGCACCAATTTTACCAGCTTGCTTTCTGGGGAATAGGGGGCTTAGGACTGTCACAGTACAGGTAGTCCCCGACTTACGATGACAACTGAACCCCGTTATGCTGGGCTAGGGTGACAGGTTTGACTGAACTGGGTTTGGGATGGACCATTTTTGCCTGTTACGTGAAGTTGGGCAAGGAGCTGGTCCTGAAAGATTTATCAAAGATTATGCTTAGACTGGGTTCTGCTATGACAGCGGAAAGCTTTTTTAAGAAGTATGCACATAGTCCATCTGGTCCCAATAGATAGTGATGGTTTTAGTTTGCGTAATGCTTTTTAGGCCATTGCGTTACCATAAGCCAGAATAGAGCTCAGTTGGGCTTCTTAACCTTGACAACTTTTAAGATGTGCAGGCTTCCATTTTCCAGAAGCTGGCCGGGAAATTCTGGAGATTGAAATCCACACCTCTTAATGCTGCTGAAGTTGAGAAATGCCAGAAGAGAGCAAGGGTGCTTTCGGATGGATTTACAAGTTGGGTAAACCCAGTCTGTGTCTTAAGACCCATTGGGGAACGAGGAAAGGGAAAACAGGATAAGGAGGAGGAATAAAGAAGGGATGTATGGATAGTAGGATTGTTTTCTTGCCTTGGATTGAGCCTTTTCTCCTGTCCCCAGACGCATTGTGCTGAGAACCTGCTCAAAGCGGACACCTATCGCAAGTGGAAAGCTGCCCAGGCTGGGGAAAAGCAAGTCTCGGTCATATTACAAGTGAGTTTCTGCTAATCCCTGGGTGAGATCAGTCCCCAACACTTTCTGCAGTTGTTGTCATACTTGCAGTATGATGATTTGCTGTGAGCATATTTATACTGTTAGAGACTTGTGTGTATAAATTATAGTTCTTCAGGCCCAATTCTTTTACTTTCCTTCTCTCTCTCTCTCTCTCTCTCTCTCTCTCTCTCTCTCTCTCCTTCTCCCTCTCTCTTTTCTCTCTTCCTCTCTCTCCCTCTCTCTTCCTCTCTCTCTCTTCCTCTCTCTTCTCCCTCCCTCCCTCTCTTTTCTCTTCCTCTCTCTCTTCCTGTCTCTGTCTATATATGTATGTATATATAACCAGAAATAAATGCTTTTCAGGTAGTATTTGGAATTCCTTCCAAATAATTCTCTTGTTGTAGTAGTTAAGCATGGTTCTGCAGTGCTTTTTCCTCTACCTGTCCTAACCGAAAGCCCTATCAATTGTGGAGCCGAGCAGCGACAGGGAGCCACAACAGAGAGAGATGAAAGAGCCACATGCGGCTCCAGAGCTGCAGGTTGCTGACCCCTGACCTATAGGATTCCTTCCCTGCATTTGCCACAATTCTCTGACTGTGCTCTCCTCCCCTCACAGTTTGAAAAAGAGGAGCAGATTCACAGCATTGATATCGGCAACGAAGGCTCGGCCTTCGTGGAAGTCCTGGCTGGAAGCTCTGCCTCCTCTAGTGAGCAGAATTATGAGGTGAGTGAACTCGCTGTCGTCTGAGAGTTGCCATCACAGCGTGGAAGTAGTATTTTGTGTGTGTGTGTCTCCAGCGAAGAGGGTTTGGTGTTCTTTCCTTTCTTCCATTTGCATACGTACAGTCACCAATGGTAGAATTCCAGTCATGTAACCATTTGAATATAGGTATGTGTGCCTCCCTACAGGCTGGCTGCTTAGCAGTTTAGGCAAAACACTAGAGCGAGGGTGTCAAACTCGTCCACAGGCTGTCCACACCCATCCCCATTTTAGCGAAGGGGGAAAAGTTGCAATATGTCACATGACAACCTGTCGTCACAAGTTTGACACCCCTGCACTAGAGGCACAAGAGGGACTCTGCTTTCCCCCTGTATTCCGCCTTCCCCTTATCTTGAAAGAATGTGCTTCTGCATTCCTCAATTAGAGGCCCCGTCAGGGCTATCCCTCTCCCTTCTTGTATGACAAATTGTAAATGTGAACAAGCTTTGATTTATAATTTGACACTCGGCACATTCTAGAGTCTTTTTTATCACCTTTTTTTCTAGCGCCATACTATCATTTTTTCCAGTTTTGCATGTTGCCCGTAGTTCTTATTTTCACTAGACTAGCCATCCCCAATTCCTACAACTGTTCTTCCTATGTTTTAGCCTTCAGTTCCCCAATCATCTTTGTTGCTCTTTTCTGCACTCATTTTTATAACAAGGTGACCAAAATTGCATGCAGTATTCCAAGTGTGGCTACTAAGGCTTTATAAAGTGGTGCTACTTTAAAGGTGGTAAGCAACACTCTGAACTGGACCCAGAAACACACTGGCACCCAAAGTAGCTCACATTGCAGAGATGTTACATGTGCAACTCTAGAATCCCCAAAACTATAATAACTGCTAGAAAATAAGGCCCCAGAGCTGTATTTTCATGGGGAGAAATGTAAAATTTGATCACTGGCTGAATTAGCTCAGTCTCATCCATCGAAAGCAGAGAAGCAGTAGAGAGAAGCATGGCTCCAAACTGCCTGGAAAATCACATTAACAAACCCAGTTGTGCATTCACACAACCTGGTTTGGGTTGCACACAGTCTTGCACAAACTTAGATCATTTGTTATGTTTCTGAGCAAAAGTATTCAGCACAGTAAGCTGGTGGAGGGTGCTGTGCGTGCGATTTAGATACACAGGTGGGTGCAATTTTGAAAGCACCCAGCTGTGGGGTCAGTGCTAAAAATTGGAACTGATTTAATTCTAACTCAACTTGCTTCTGTCTTTTATTTGTTTACGTTAAGTGTGTCTTTTACACAAGGAGAACTCAAAGTTTGTTTCTTCCAATGTTTCTCCACCTGTTCAAAGTGCTATATATTTTTTATTTTATTTATTTATTTGAAAACAAGTGAAACAAGAGAAAAACAAATATAAGTATGAACAGTATGAACAGTATGAACAGTATGAACAGTAAGTACAAATAAGAAGAAACATTAGGACAGGGTAGGCACATTGGTGCGCTTATGCATGCCCCTTACAGACTTCTTAGAAATGGGTGAGGTCAATAGAAGTCAATCTAAGATTAAAGTTTTTGGGGTTTGGGGAAGAAACCACAGAGTCATATAGAGGTAGTCAGTGGTGGGATTCAACAGGTTCGCACCTATTCACCAGAACCGGTTGTTCACTTTCTAAGCAGTCCGGAGAACCGGTTGTTGGAAGAAATCTCCTTTTGTTTTTTCCACTTTACAGGGCTAATCCTGTAAGGAAGGCAGGAAGGAAACATTTTGGTGTGGAAGACAGGAAGGAAACATTTTGGTGTTGTTTCTAGCCTAATCTTTGTTGCCCTGCTTACAGAAACCCATATAACAGCTAACGGTTTTTGGCAGTACACCCAGACTTACTGTCGCCTGAGCTCCACCCAGTCACATGATCACCAAGCTACACCTACCCAGCTAGTCATTACGGCAGAGAACCAGTTGTTAAATTATTTGAATCCCACCGCTGTATATATGTGAATATAAGGTGCTTTTAACCTAGTATGACTTAAATTATACTTACTTACATTATGTAGCTTATTCATTCAGTTTATGTCATTTAACAGCACGTAACAATCTGTTTGGCTTGTTAACACCCGTGATGACTAGTGTCATCTGTAACCTTGGACATTTTGCTGTCCATCAAGTTAGGATTGGCAAGAATGGCACAACTTGTTTTTTGAAAGGAAATAGTACAAAGAGTAAAGAAGGACTGATTATGTTGATGTCACCATTGCCCTGAATTGTAAATTAAGAGATCGCTTTCATTTCAAGTTCTTTTCTACTGCACATCTGTTCTGAAGCTCATATCAATTCTATATAAATGATTAATAAGGCTTAGGATTACAGGTTAAATTTATTGACATGGGCTGCCTATTTGGAAGGAATGGAATCAACTTTAGTGCTCTTATGGAAATATTATTCGCAGATCTAACTGAATCCTGTAAAACATAAAAACATGAATTTCTCCTTCTTTTCCTTTCCCACCCCACCTTCTCATTATCATCTGTATCCTCCACATATCTCCCATCCACTCAGAAAACTCTTTCAATATTCAATAATTATTAACAGAGGATTTTGAAATTTCAGTCTTGTCTTTCTTTTATATAATTTTATTACTCTTATACTTTTATATATTACCGTATTTCTTTTATTATTATTTTTCCTGTTAACTATTTTGTTATTAATATAGATGGCAGGCTAACAATTTGTAAGCAGATTTAGTAGTTTACTAGTTTACAATTCCTTTGGTCTGTTTTGCAAGGGATGGGAAACTAGTATTTTTTAAATTATATCGATCAGAAGTCAGCTAGGGACAACATTGTGTGGATATGTGTTAGTTTTTTAAGACACCTTTTCTTTTTAATGTTCTGCTTGTTGTGTTGTTGTTTTTTCTTTTTTGTCCTTTTAAAAAATATTTTGGTGTTTTGTATTTTAACTTTCTTTGAATAAACTAAATATTATATGAAAAAAAGAAAACTCCTTCAATATTTTGGAGCAGATTTGAGGACATAAAAAGGACTGCTTGAGCGAAGCAAAACTGTCCCTTTCCATTCCACAGATGATGTTGCAAATTCATGGATGGTGAAACTCAATTCAAGTTGAAAGACATTTTACATGATTGGTTGCATCTCACAAGCAAGGGTCCCTGAGAAGGTGAGAAATTCTTCCAGAAGTTTGTAAGTAAAGAAAAGATTATTATTTACCAGGGTTGCTGTAATAATGAGCTTCCTTCATTGGCAACATATTGGATTATATGATTTTACAATAACATTTTTGTTTGCTTATTTATTTATTTGTCAATTTTATAAGGCTACCCGTCTAACATGAAGTGATTCTGGGTGGTATCCAATAATTTTAAAAATCTATATGAACTGATTAAAACAATAAATATAGATAAAGAAGATCACAAGAAGGAAGATATTACATGTAACACAGCCAATGTGTGAGCTCCCTATTACCAGAGAATCCATAGGCTTGCTGGAAACCCCCCCCACATATTTTGAGAGCTTTTTATAAGGCCACACATGCTGAGGCTAACCTAAGCAGGAGGGATGATATTCCAGAGGGCAGGTACCATAGCAAAAAAGGTTCACTTCCTAGATCCCATCAATTGAAATTCCTTTACAGATGGGGCCCACAGCATGCCTCTTTTTCCGGACCTGATGAGACAGATAGATGTAATTGGGAAGATCAGGTAACTTGGCCCCATTCAATGTAGGGTTTTAAAGATCAAAAGCAGCACTCTGAATGGGATCCAGAAGTGAACTAGTAATGCAACTTATGGAGCAGAGGTTTAATGTGTGTCTATGGGTTAGAATCTTTTTACATCAGCTGAAACTTCCAGATATTCTTCAAGGGCAGCCCCATGTAGAGTGTGCTACAGTTGTCCATTTGGGAGGTAATTAGGGCCTGATGGGACAGGTAGATGAGTAACTGTCAGCATAGCCTTAAGATCCAGGAACAGATGCAACTGGTAAACAACACACAAAGTCCCTCTAAGCCATGATTGTTACCAGGAGTCCAGAAGGACCTCAAGATTGGGCACCAAGTCTGTTTGTGGCAGTACCACCCCATCCAGTGCCAAACATGGTGAAGTCCCAGATTCAGAAGGCCTTAAAAGCCAGAGATACTTAGTTTTGCCAGGGTTCAGTTGATTCTATAGTAAGGGGTAAATTACAACTGTTTCTAGTTTCCCAAAAGATATAAATAACTACACGAAGTCACCCATTTTGCCCCTTTAAAGCCCATTTAAACCTGGTATAAAATTGGCCTTATTCTAGCGGTATCACAGAATCATCAGTTATATCCCTTCAGGCTTCAGAGACAGAAAATAAATAAAATATTAAAGTTTATTCCCCAATTAGATAGTTACCATGTTCTTGACAACAAATAATCAACATGAAAGAAAAACAGTGACAGTGAGGTGGGCAGCATATAAATTTAATAAATAATAATTAAATGAATAAATATATTAGAAAACATGTCTTAACATTCATTTGGTAATTATGAGTATGATACCATAAGGTCTTATTATCCAGGCAGCAAAGAAGAGCAATTTTCATTTGGATATAATACTATATTAATCAATTAATTAATTAATTAATCAAATTATCTGGTAAACTAACAATTGGTCTGCATTCCTGCCAGGTTAACCTGCTGAAGCCTACTTAAATAAATGGGAATTAAGCTGGCCCTAAAACAAGAAAATGAATGCAGGCATGGTAAAAAAAAAGACCAAATCTGTTCATAAAACTATTTGCAAAAGCTTAAATCTGCCAGAACATTTATAAACACTAGACATTCAAAGGAAGGATCAATATTAATTGAAGAAAGATAATATTGCAGTTTCTGCTTGTAAATAGGGTAATATTCATTTCAGAGAATTCAACTGAAGTAATCATACTTCTGTGAATTGTTCTACCTACTTATCATCACATTTATTGTTATCATGTGTAATTTCAAATTTTAGGTTCATATCCTGAAAGAAAAACATTTGAAGTATTGAAGTTTTTATCTAGAAAACTCACTTATTAAAATAAACAATACTTCCAAATGTTTTACATCTTGAAATCAAACATAATCTACATTATGTACATGTAATACTTCAGAAATCAATGCATTGCTTGTTATTTTTTTTCAGCACAGCACAGCACAGAGGTAATTGTTATCTTCTTGGCACAAGCAACAGTTTATACAACTGCGTAGCTTGTAAGATCTTGGAAAGGAAACCTTAAACATAGCTCCTGTTCCATCAGCAAAACATTTTTTCCTTCCTTCCTTCCTTCCTTCCTTCCTTCCTTCCTTCCCTGATGATACTCTTAGCCCAGAATCTACCTTAATGCTAAGCTTTGCCATTAAGGTGGGAAACAACAAAGCCTTATGTTTTATATTTAATTACATTTCTGTATTTGCCTAAAAAGAAAACTAATCAGAAGAAAATAGAATTTATGTAAAGACCAGGATATTATCCAGCAAGGAAAAGAGACAGAAATGGACTGAAATTAGGAAAAGAAATAAATTCCACTTGTTATTTGATACATTAACATGTTCATTATTTGACAGAGTATGCTATCAGTAACAAAGATAAAACTCCTATCTATTGCAGAGGCTTTCCTCTGCTTAATTTTTTTTTTAAAAAACTTAAGTTACCAGGAACTAGACAAAATGTGATATTTGTTACAGAAGCAAACTTCAAATATCTTTAATTTTATTATTACAGTTGCAGGCTTTTAGGATATAAACATTAAGGTGTATTTAATAAATAAAACAAAATGCTTAAAGGCCCCAACAGTTATTGTGAACTAATTACAAGATTTAATTGCTCTCCTTTCTTCTTATATCTTAAAAAATCTCATTCAAAATACAAAGCTTTAGTTCTAAAACTATTGTTAGATGTGGACTGGTTACCAGTTGTGGTTACCGGTTGTGGTTACTGGTTGTGTTTCTGCACATCTCCTTGACTGAATCTTTGCAGGGGAGACCTATCCTGGCATATAAATGTACCCTATATTGCACTGTTTGGCTTCCACTTGTTCAGTTATAATGGAACACTGTAATTGGGCCATTTGACAATAAAATACAGAAGAAGATTAGTATATATTTGAGACCAAAGGTTTTTCTTTAGGGACTGATAGACAAACAGTTAGAAAAAAAGTCACAGAACTTTTGTTTTTGTACATGATAACTGCAGCAAGATTATCGCATGCACAAAGATGGAAAGATTCAGCACTACCCATAATCTAGGAGTGGTCAGGGAAGATGGCGGAACTCGCTGAGATGACTAAATTGACATTTTGATGATTAGACAGGAAAGTTTATAAAAAAAGAAACCACAGAGTAAGAGGCAAATTTATGATGGTACTTATATCTGATGTAAAGATCAGAAGCTATTTCTTTGTTATGTTTATGTTTTTCCATTCTTGCATTTTAAACTTCCTCTTTGAATCCCCCCCCCCCCATTTTATATTAATTTGGGTTAGTTTTCATTTTTTTAAAAAAATGTTTAGTAAATATTAAATAAGATTTCATTCATTTTATATTCATATGCTTAAGTTTAAATTACTAAATGAGAACAACATGCTGGGTACTGGGGGCAAATTTAAAATTTATCAATTCTCATGAGATTTTTGTTCTTACCTGAAATCTCATAGACATTTATAGAAACTGACAAAAATCTCACAGGATTTTGGGTACGAATACTTAAAATCATTGCAAGAATGGGCCGTGCTATACGGAGAAAAGGACGAGCAGCCTTGGGGGAAAGGCCTGACTACCCAGTGGCTGCGTCATATAGGGATGGCCCAGCTGTGGGGAACTGAAATGTTCCAGCAGTCATGAATGCCAACCATAACTTTGGGGAATATCATAAGTACTATTTGTTCAGTGCTGCTATAATTATGAACGGTCATTGAATGAATAGTCATAACACGAGGACTATCTGAATGTAATATATACTGAAAATCACTCAGTTACATTTTCCAGAAATTTGAGTTTGGCACCATAAATATAAAGATGATTCCCTTCCCTTTTCAAACAAAATCCAAGGAAATTGATCTTGACACTGGTGTCTTACAACTGGGAGCACAAACAAGGCTAAGTCCAATCTAAACAAGGTAAACTTGTTGCTCAAAACATTGATCAGAGAATTAGAAATTAGAATCAACCCATGCTAGACAGAATTACACTCGAATTTATAGTCTTTGTATACTTTTGGCTTAGCTCCAAACATGAATATCCAGATTTCAGGAGCAGCCAGGAGTACGTATTTAAACTAAGATCACTATGCCAATTGCATGTGTTCTTAATGATGTTAAATTTAGGAACCAATTCTATATGTAATGTCCTTCAAAACTACTTGGAAATCCATAAGGTTATGACCAGACAGCTGACTAGGATTGCTTATAGGAAGTAGGTGAATTCTTTGTTCAACCAACTTAACTGATTCCCATGTTGTCCTTAGACACAATTCAAAGAACTAGTTAAAGCTAGTAAATTAGGGAGTTATATAACTTGGAATCAAAGTTTTCCTAAAGATCATTATGAACGTGATACTCCTGTTTTGCCCCCCTTATAAAAGATATTCCTTGAGAATATGAGAATTGATTACTTGGTGGCTATAGTCTTACGAAGCTTCTCACTGTATGTTAATTCCTGGGTCCCTTTGGTTTTCTTAAGAACTCTGGGAGAGGAAATATCAGAAGAGATGCCAAGAGTGTCATTGGAAAGAGACAAAGTGTAAACTGACCAAGCATGTGTAAGAGCTCATGTTAGGGTAACATTGTGGGAACAAAAGCAGTGAAATCCATTCTTCTCATGTCCATGAAATAGCCATCTAGTAGCCCCTTTGCAGATGACCTATTCCTTGCTTGGGAGGGACAAACCCAGCCCACAGGACTATTCACTGAGCCATTGTGAAGAATATTCCAGGTATCTGGCAGATAAAGTAACTCAGACTTACTCATAGTTGGACTGGAATGGTCCTGTCAAGGTGATTGAGAAATGTCTTTGCCTGGTTTTATGGAAAGCTCAGCAACCATGGACTGAATCAATGAATGATGGAAACAACCACTGGATGCTGAAGTCATGCTTCTCTGAATTTTCCAATGAAAATCAAGATACAAATATCCAGTAACTAATCAGCAACACTGGTAAAGGTTTTAGTAAAGGCTGAAAAGCCCTACAATAAATGTGAAATGTGTTATTGCTTAATTATCATTTGTGACTTTTCTTGGCAAAAATACCAAAGTACAATTTCATATAATATTTCATACAATAGAAGTTGCAGTTCCACAAACTGGATTGCACCAAGTTGGGAGAGATTATTCTAAAAATGTGAATCCTATTTCTCATGGAGAAAGGAGTCATTTATCAAAAATATTTATGCAGTTGAATAAAGATTCCTAAAAAGTTATCCAACTCTTGCATTATTAGAAGAGCAATCTTTCTCTCTAACTTTTAGGGAACTGAATGAAACATAAAGCATATGAAATGAGACTGTTTCTAATATCTTCTCCACCTGATGATTGTAGATTCACCAGTTTTCACCGAGTTTCATTTTGGAATTTAAATCTGAAATTAAACCACAATTTTTAACTAGATATAAACTCATTAAAAATAATCAAGAAACATTATAATGTTAATGAGATATATGCTTTTAGAGTAGGCATTTCCAACCCAGCCCATGGGGCATTATGCAGCCCTGGACAGTTAGTAATGCACAAAATTGTACTAAAAATATTTTTAAAAGAATGTTATTTATATACATTAACTATAGTATATATTTTATATGTGCCCCAGAACAATTCTTTGGGATTGGACAAGAATAAATTTTGCTCAACATGGGAAGAAAGACAGAATTCCAACAATATCTGACTGAGAACTTAAACCTGGAGAAGACGCAGCAACGGCAAAACTAACAGTATATATACGTAATACAGTTTATTATATACACACAGTTTAACTAGATTTAAGTAAGAATGGTTCCCATACACACAACATATCATGCAGCAAATACTACAGTTTGGGAGAGAGTTTAAATATGTTCATCATACATCACACATTAGCAGATGTTTAAAGAGGGGGAGAACAGAAACTTAACAGTTCTTGTTTCGTTTTAAATCCTTTTTTATCTTCCTTCTTTTTTTTTAACTTTTGGTACAGGTAGTCCTTGAGTTATAACTGTTGATTTAGTGACCATTCAAAGTTATAACAGCACTGAAAAAAAGTGACTTAAGACTGTTTTTCACACTTACGACCATTGCAGTCACGTGATCAAAATTCAGATGCTTGCCAAGTGATTCATACTTAAGACAGTCGCAGTGTCCTGTGAGTATGTGGTCCTCTTTTTCAACCTTTTGACAAGCAAAGTCAAGAGGGAAGCCAGATTCACTTAACAACCATGTTGCTAACTTAGAAACTTCAGTGATTCACTTTACAACTATGGCAAGAAAAGTCACATGGGGCAAACTTCACTTAATTGTTTCACTTAGCAACATAAATGTTGGGCTCAACTATGATCATAACTTGAGGACTACCTGTATTTTAGATTTCCTTTGTTCATCGGTTCTTTCCTTCCATTAACAAATGTGCTTTGTTCATCTACTCTTTCCTTCCATTAATGTCATTGTCACATACCATTGCAAAAACCTTTTGTTAAAGTTAAACTAAAGTTCAATCTTCCTCATCCATGCCCCTACAGCCTCCAGACACTTGAAAAGGAGCTTGACAGCATCACTTGACTGGTTAGGGAGAGATGTATATTTGAGTATCATTAGCATAATGATAATATTCCACCCCATATGATGAATGAAGGGCAACCAGGATGATTAGGGGACTGGAGACTAAAACATATGAACAATGGTTACAGGAACTGGGCATAGCTAGTCTAGCGAAGAGAAGGACCAGGGGAGACATGATAGCAGTCTTCCAGTATTTGAGGGGCTGCCACAGAGAGGAAGGGGTCAAGC
>JAOYMU010000001.1:68836644-68847259 GCA_025802295.1 Psammodynastes pulverulentus | reverse complement strand
TGATAGCAGTGTTCCAGTATTTAAGGGGCTGCCATAGAGAGGAAGGGGTCAAGTTATTCTCTAAAGCACCTGTAGGCTGGATGGAAACTGAACAAGGAGAGATTTAACCTGGAAATAAGGAGAAACTTTCTGACAGTGAGAACAACCAACCATGGAAAAAGTTTGCTCTCAGAAGTTGTGGGAGCATCTTCACTTGAGACCTTCAAGAAGAGTTTCTCTTTGACCCATTTCATGCAAAACAAAATTGAGGCAGACTTATTTTGAGGTGTTTCTTTTTTCAAAAAAAGATTATTTCATCCTGAGAGAGCCCCTCCATAACACCTCACCCACTCCTTTCCCGTCCCATTCTAATCAAGGAGAGAAGCAACTTGGAATTAAGGAGAAACTTCCTAACAGTGAGAACAATTAACTAGTGGAACAGTTCAGAAGTTGTGAGTCCTCCATCACTGGAAGTTTTAAAGAAGAGACAGGACAGCCATTGTCTGAAATAGTTTAGGGGGTTGGACTAGAAGACCTCCAAAGTCCCTTCCAGTTTTATTATATTCTATGTTTCACAAGATCAGGTCTTCATTCTTTACACACACACACACACACACACACACACACACACACACACACACGATCAAAGAGGGCCTGGCTGGATGTATCTCTCCTCCTCAAGTCTACCATAGGTCATCAGCCAGCGCAACTGATGCCACTCAGTATTAATACTGTGTAGTCATTAATAACTTTTCCCTTGATTAAAATTAAACTGGATTTAATGCTTTACAGCATCCAACAGAAATAGTGTTACATAAATTCCTGTTTATACACTTAATATACAAAATGAACAGTTACTGTATTCTCCCTGCAAACCCTATAGCTTTCATTCCTTTTATATTCATATACTGTTAGTTAAATTTAAATTACCATTAACATTGTGTTTCTCCAATTTCCACTGAACACCTACAGGCTAAACATTTCAGGATCTCTACCGCATAACCCACCACACAGCTTTTAAGACTGGATGACGTTGAACAAACATCAATTCTTCACTGCCTAGCAATTAAAACTGATAAGAGGCCTGTGTTGTTTGGGAATTCTTTTCAGCTCAAGCAGGGAACTGTGGAATTACCAGCCACTGAAGGTTTTTATGACATTGCTTTTTTTGAATGCACAGACTAACTAGAACTGATAAGAACTTATGTATGCTTGGCTGGTGTTTGCCCATGACCAAGACTGTTGACAGGGGGTTCATTGTTGTGAAAGACACTAACTAATCCCCAAGGACACCCTGGAACATTCCAACACTTTTCACAGAGGTGCTAGTTTCTCACTGAATTTCACTCCCCTGATGAGCTAATACAGTGAGTGCAGGACAGAAGTAAAGTAGTAACAAACAAGCAGCAATAGCAGTGAAACTCAGAGCTAGGCAGGTTGTAAATTCAAACTAAAAGCATGCCTAGTTTCCTTTTGACATTCAAGAAAATCAATTCACTTTTCTCTGAAATAAGTCCCACTCAATTCAAAGAGACTATTGCTAGGCAGGAAACAATGGAATTCTATCAACATTTCTTATGCTTTCTGTTTTTTCCACAAAGGCCAAAATTAAATACTTATAAAGATTTATTGCAATCTTTCAACAGTTTACCATTTGATTTTTTTTTACTTGTTGCAAAATTAAATAAGCTTTCATCAGGCCTTATCTTTTAAATATGCACCAAATTACACTGTACTAAAGCATTGAAATAATCACTTTACTGCATCCTATTTGTAATATCAATAAGCATTCATAATGACCTTTTGTTTAAAACATAAGGCAAAATTGGATTAATCTGTCCTTGGATTAATCAGAGGTTATTGGTTTAAATAAGAATTAACTTCAAGTTTCAGTAGTATTTGCTAAATTTAATATAAAAAGGGATTTTTTTTCATCCTATTTGGCAAGAGAACAAGAAGTCAATATGTCTGTCTGGCCTTCATAGCTGCCAAAATTTCAAGGTTTTAGGTCATTAGTACTTCAAATTTACAAGTATGTGTGTCACTGGCAAATTTAAACCTGCCACTTAAATTTAGGGAACAATCTAGCCAAAATCTAGAGTTCAAGAGATACATAGGGTTTTACAATCAAAATGCTACTAATTTTGACCTTGCAATACAAATGTTCATCCCTTGTATAATATTTTTGTACATATATAAGATTATTTCTTAGGGTTACAATTCGTCTATTATTAGTGGCAGGATGAGATGCTACAGACAGGCATTAAAAATATTAATTTCTTCCCCTCCATGTGTAGAAATTGCAAGTGTTTGTTTAACCCTTTTGTTGAAATCAATGTTAGTTTCTTTGTTCTTAAAAAAAATATCTTAAGAAGATACATTCATGTGACCAGTTAGACTAGACTAGTATTAGGTTCTGTTTATTGATTTAGCATGCTATGAAACCCCAGCAACTGATAAGCATGAAGTGCTATCATGTTAAACATAAAATTATATATTTGCTCAGGCATATTATTTTATGAGATCATAAAGTTTGGTAAATTTAGATTAGGGTTTAACAGGGATTTTTCTGGGTTTGCAAAAAAAATAAAACATTTAATGTTTTATTTCTATTTAATGATGTTCCATTAAAGCAAACCGTATGCACTAGAGTTTATCTTGACCCTGGTCCTAACTACAGCTAAGTCCTGGACGTATAACCACAATTGAGCCAAAAATTTCCATTCCTAAGTAAGAACTTTGCTAAGTAATTTTGCCCCATTTTATGATCTTTCTTGCCATAGTTATGTTAGTAACATGGTTGTTAGGTGAATCTGGCTTACCTATTAACTTGGCTTGTTAGAAGGTCAGAAAAAATGGTTACTTATCCCTAGGACATTGCAATCATCATGAACACATGCCAGTTGCCAAGTGTCCAAATTTTGATCACATGACCATGGAGATGCTGCAATGGTTGTAAGTGTAAAAAAGTGTTTAAAAATCATCACAGCTCACTTTTTTCACTGCCATTGTAACTTCGAACAGCCATTAAGCCAATGGTTGCAAGTCAAGGGTTACCTATACTGAATCCTATTATTTTACCATTCAAAGCTTTACATCAGTCAAGGATTTGCATTCAAATTTTCTTTAAGAATCTGTACTATTATGTCCATAGCATATTCTTACAATTAGATTAACATAATTACTATTTTGTTCTAAAATAAAATGCACTTAAGAAGATGGAGATGGAGAAAGCAATAGTTACTGAATATTCATAAGGCAGCAATCCTGGCAAGTCCTATAAAAAAGCCAAAAATAATACAAACAATAATTGAAAACTTTTAGGATAGTACTGCAAAATCAAGACAGCTGATAGAGAAAGTAAAAGGAGAATTTGAAAGTACAATATTTGGATAATAAGTATATCTGAGCGAATTATAAAAACATTTATACAACTGCATTAATGAAGCATCATTCACTGTTGTCCACCGCTCTGAATTTTATTTTTGTGAGATGGGTGGCCATATAAATATGATACTTACCTACCTACCTACCTACCTACCTACCTACCTACCTACCCACACATACACACACACAAATCAATAGTTCATTTTAAATTCTTGACTACTTTATATTTCTGTTTGAAGAATCCAAATAGTCATTGCTCATAAAATAAACTCTGAAGTCAATGTGGTGCTATGGTGGCACAGTGGTTAGAATGCAGTATTGCAGGCTAATTCTGCCGACTACCAGTAGTTCAATTCACAATGGCTCAAGGTTGACTCAGGTTACCATCCTTCCAAGGTCAGCAACATGAGGACCCAGATTGTTGGGAATATGCTGACTCTGTAAACTGCTTAGAGAGGGCTGTAAAGCAGTATGAAGCAGTATATAAGTCTAAGTCCTATTGCTATTTTTAACATTTTATTTTCCAACTCTACTAAAGGAACATGGTTTTAATGAATAATCTAAACATGCCATACACATACTTTCACATAAATATATATAATATTAACAACTATAAGCCACCCAGACTCATTTTGTGGACTGAATCACCAAATCAATCAATCAATCAATCAATCAAATGCATCTTAAAAACTAGCACATTTTAATAACTAGCAAATGGGAGTCAGTATGGTCTAGTGCAGGGGTGTCAAACTCGTGTCGTCATGGCGGCATCACATGATATATCAGGACTTTTTTCCCCTTTGCTAAACCAGGTACGGGTGTGGCCAGTGCGTGATGGATCCGGCTCGTGGGCCAGGAGTTTGACAGCCCTGGTCTAGTGGTTAAGGCAGGCACCAGGCTAGAAAACAGGAGACTTGAGTTCAAGTTCTGCTTTAGGCATGAAAACCAGCTGGATGACTTTGGGCCTGTGACACCCTCTCAGCCCAAATTCACCTCACAAGGTGGTGGCTGTGAGGAAAATAGGAGCAGGAAGGTGTGTTTGATATGTTCACCACCTTGTGTTATTTGTAAAAATAATAAAGTTGGGATACAAATAAAAAAAATAAAATTACAAAAGTGAATTCCATAAGTAGCAAGTTTTGTTTTAGTATTGGCTAGATCCTATCAATTTTTCCACTTACACTGATTTATTTTGTAGGGAGAACAACCCTAATTAGGGAGTTGCAAACACCAGTGGCAGGATGTTTGGGTCTACCTCTATTCCATGTGAGAGAAAGGTAGGGATTTTTTTTTCCTCCAAAGTTTTTTAATAGCATAATTTTGCATTGGTGTTCTTCTTTATAAAAAAAAAATCAGTTAAAACGTATGGGAGGAAATTAGTTAACCAGCCTTATGCTGGTATAGATACAATTCAGAACTAAGTTAGAGAAGTGATGTAGCAGGATTTAGGAGCAACCCCATCCCGACACTTAAATGAAACTACTAATAGTAGAATTCCCATCTGCATTCTGAAGTCACCTGGAGTATGTATGCTGCCCTATCCTCAAAGCTTCTCTTCATTATTTGTGGGATCATTCCACCCCATTCTAACATACATTCCCCACTGGTTTTTGGTGAAGGCAAGGTCTGCTTTCAATTATGTTTGTGATATTGATCTGCTAAACAACAAAACTTATTCTGCCTGAAATTATTAGTAATCTGGTTTAGCATCAGGCATATTCTCCCAAAAGAAACATTAGTGAAAGTACAAAGGTAAACATCATAGAAAGATAAAATATTTTGCTCCTAGCTATATAAGCATTTATTAAGAGAAATACTTGAGAAAGTGCATTTTATGGTTGCTGACATTTCTCCTTAATCATATATTTCTATACATGATAATTTCAACTACAATGGTCATACTTTTACATTAGAACATGTAATTTTACCCCTTTTGACCACAAGATGAAAACAACAGGGAAACTGAATGATAAACAAGAATTTGTATTCTATTATATTGCTCATTTATAACAAATATAAAAAGAATTAATTAGATACAAACGCAAATGGTACAATATGTTGTTATGGTGACTGTTTATACATTTACACAATCTTGTCCATTTATGGACTTTTTAGATAATATCATCAGTTCTGTTTTAATATTGGAACCTTTTATACTTTCTTTTAACTAAGAAATGAATTCAGCTATTTATCTGTTCCCTGAGACAATTATAGTTAATAAGCCATAATATTTTGTACAGAAAAATATGTGATCTAATTAAAAAGGGGGAAATATTTGGATTGCCTGTCTTTTCATGTATCTCTTTTTCTTAAATTTTAATTTAATTTCTTTACATTTCACTGGTATAAAATATTTCTAAATTAAAGCACAAAAGATATAGCTTCCAGAATTAGAAACTGCATGCTTCAAAAATTATTCAGAAGTGTATAAGTACCTCTCTGCTACTCGTTAAAATAGCTATGTCTTTTTCAGGCTTCTGCCCAAGTTATTTTTTAGGTTTTGTTGGTAGTCTGAAAAGACATGGCTTAATGCTTTATTGAGTAGAGGAAAGATCCTGTGCTCATACCTGTTCCAAAGTATTTCTTCCATACCATTTTCAAAGTGTGCACTGTCTTGATACAAGATTCTTTGCTCACTATTAATTCTAAAACACCTGCCTTTTTATAATACTTTAATAATTAAAAAAGAAATGATGGAAACCAGATGGAAGTGGCAACCATTATTTGCTTCTATGTGCAAGAATTGGAAAAGCTTCTGCTTAATTTATTTTGTTTATTTGTTCATTTAAAATACTTATATAACCACTCATCTTAAAAGACACAACTCTGGGCAGCTCACAACAATAGTAAAACCAAACTACAATGGAAACTAGTCCCTTCTGTTCTATTGCAATCATTGCCACCCACTTCAGGTTCCAAACTTACCCTATCCCAGCACTTGGGGGAAGAGTAACCTCTTTACCACATTTTGGCAGGCTAATGATAAGAAATCAAAAGTAAATGTTTTTGTGTAGTGAACAAAAATCTATCTTCTCTTCTAAATGTTTGGAAAGCAATAGCAATATTACTTAACAGTGCTTTACAACTCTCTCTAAGCAGTTTAAAGAGTCAGCATGTCGCCACCAACAAATCTGGGTCCTCATTTTACCGACCTCAGAAGGATGGAAGGCTGAGTCAATCTTGAGCTGGTGAGGAATTGAACTTCTGCAGTTGGCAGAGTTAGCCTGCAATACTGCATTCTAACCACTGCACCACTACAGAATCTACTGTAGATGGCTATCATATATTTATGCTGTAACATCATAAATACAGAACCAAAATAGCATAACTCAATACAATACATGGTGCTGCTCCCTAGATAAGATACATAATGTTATCTAAATTTCAAAGTTTCTAATTATTTGGGACATTCTGAACTTTTATAGAAATTATTGTCTTCAATAATTCATTCTCTAAGAAAATAAGGAGTGTGGAAAGTATGTTCCTGCAATGAGGTTTAACTATATATATAAACAAAAATTAATGCCACAGCCATAACTATGTGATGAAAGTGAAGTCCATCTTGCCATTCTGCCTTTCAGACAAAATGACCAAAAACAAACATAGAACATGGAAAAACAATGACCAAAAATTATTCCAAAAGATGGAATGAGGAAGATAGTGTATACTTTAGCTGCCGGAAATGGACACTAAGCATCTACAGGAGACAAAAAAATAAATAAAAGAAGACTCAACTGACCACAGGGTAAGGAAAAGATGGGAAATCTTCCTAGTGAGACATATACCACTCACAAAATTCTGTGCAAATGATGCAACAAAAATGCCAATCTTGCTATGCTTTTAAATAAATTGAGAAGGGAAAAACAAAATGAATACAAAATTAATGTCATGCAATCAGGTGGAGCAAGAGTCCGATTCAAACTGACTCAACGTCATTTGGAAATACATTGTTTTTCATAAATGCAACATTTTGTTAAACATATTGCAGATCCATTCATTTGGGAAAACACGCCGACAGTACACAAACAAAGAAATGAAAACGATGTATTAAATTGGTGCCACTGAGATACAAAAGGGGAAAATATGCCTGTGATAATATTGTCTAAAGCTAATTGTAACTTTAAAGATAATATGGAAGGAAAAAACCAATTCATATGTTGAAACACTGAAGATGAATTTTCTGGTATCCACAATTAGAAGGATTGGTTATGAGAAAGACAAGTTCCTGAAACTTTGGTCACTTGCTGGCATTTAAGATAGAGCACATGAGGGGAAAGTATGAAAATATTTTAACAAGAGAGGCAGATTTCAGTTATAACTTCCATTTTGTTAACAAAAACCAAGAGATATAATTTATAAAATAGGGGAAAGGGAAAGAGGCAAAGGTTTGTATTTATTTGCAGTTTCATGATCCACTTGTCTTTTATACATTTTCCATTTGAAGTGTCCATATTTCACTTTATGATAGCATAATAACCTGATGGGTATGCAACTCACATGTCAGGCTGTGCAGGAGGAAAAAAAAAAGAACTAAAAATACTTGCAAGTGTTGCTGGTGCCAAATGAAATGACACATTTGATCAAAGAAAACTAATTAACCAAGTTAGCAACAAGAAAACAAGTGACTATGCAATGAAAACAATCATATAACGGTAAAAATAAAAACTGAAAATAGGACACGTACAGAACTGAAAATCTTACTGATTATTCTAGATGGTCTTCCTTTCTACACTGCTAAAGGATCACAAGGAAAACATATGAGAGTTATTATCTCACTTTTGCAGTTCAGTGACCCATTTTCACACGTTTCCATTTCCCATCATCAGAATTTAATTTTGGACTTTTCTGGGTTTGAGGGGGCAACCCTAGCCTTTGAAGTCAGTAAACTCCCACTGTTTTTCATGAATGGTAAACTCAAGTGCCTATTTCTTTAACATTCCCCCATAAAAGAAAACAATCCTGTTTTCAAAAAGCTTCAAAGATTTTTAAAGCATTTTAAAAGAAACAGAAAGATAAAGGTCTAGGCTTTAACCAAATAGAATCTCAATTACAGGCTATTTTTCTTTCAGTGATAATACATATCACTTTCTCATTGGGTTTAATTATGTATACAAAATCTGTGAAAAATAAATAAAAGCTATAATTTGGGGGGGATAAATATATAGAAATATATTGCATATGGAAAAATGTGAAAGACACATGCATGAAATAGAAAAGGAATTAAAACAGTGGTGAGATTCAACCAGTGTAACAACCGGTTTGGCGAGCACATGTGCTTTGCGCGTGCGGAAAGAGATTGCAATTCACCTTCCATTGTGTGAAACAACAGAGCAGCAAAACGAGGAAATAAAAGTCAAAATAGAGCCCAGGCAGGCAGGTGAGCCAAACAGCTGATCATCAGAGATACCGGTTCGCCTAAACCAGGCCGAATCGGTAGAATCTCACCTCTGAATTAAAAGTACTTCCATTGAGTAAATGCATACTCCATATATCTTGCTGAACAATTCATGATTTCCTACATTCATACAATTAATTCAACATTACTTTCCTTGTAAGTCTTTTCTTGCAATGTCCTGACTTTTTCAGAAAATAAGCAAAGCCCCCTCATGAGCTGGATGGCATATGACAGTGAGCTATGCTTTGATTAACCACAATTTGAGAATAAATTACAACTTTTGGGGTTTGCATCATCTGCTCAGACATAATCAAACTACCATATTTTGACTTAGTAAAATGTGTGAACTCTGTTCTTAGTACATAAGTGGTGCCCTGAGTTTGGAAGAGTTCAAGATAGGAATAAGAAATCTCTTTAGGATCAGATTGTACAATCTTTTTCTGGCTTGGAGGCAATACAGGTAGTTCTCGACTTACGACCACACTTGAGCCCCACATTTCTGTTGTTATATGAGACATCTGTTAAGTGAGTTCTGCCCATATTATGACCTTTCTTGCCACAGTTTTTAAGTGAATCACAGTAGTTGTTAAATTAGTTAAACCGTTAAGTGAATCTGGCTTCCCCATTGACTTTGCTTGTCAGGTCGCAAAAGGTAAACATATGACCCTGGGACACTGCAACCGTCATAAATATGAATCAGTTGCCAACAGTCCAAATTTTGATCAGGTGACCATGGGAATGCTGCAAAGTGTGAAAAGCAGTTGTAAGTCGCTTTTTTCAGTGTCGTTGCAACTTCGAACACTCACTAAATGAACTGTTGCAAGTCGAGAACTATCTGTATACACTTTGGATTATTTTTTACTACCTCCAAGGATTACAGTGAGGGACATCACAAGGAGAGCTGCAGGCCAAGAATTCTGGCCAGGTTTCTTCTTCATTTATTAGATGAGGTCAAGGGTCTACCAGTTGCCCATTCATAAACAGCATCAAGCCACATCTCAAAGGATGATTTATGACTTCATTTAATTTTTTTCTCTCCTTATGACTCTCCTGCTTTTTTAAAACAAATAATCTGCATACATAGACAATGTTCTGTCAGCCCTACTAGGTTGACAAGACAAAGAAATCAACTCCGCCAGAAGTTTTATTGAGATTTTTATTTAGTTTGGCTGTAATAACATAATTGTGCATGTCTGACTGTACTGTACGTCCTCTTCCTTCTTATATCCTAGTGAATTAGGGAGGTGTCTATCTGAGCCACTTCAAAATCTAAACTCTGTGTTCTAAACGTTAAAAACGTATTTCAGTCCCTTTCACCTAGCTGTTTTTACATATTTCTGTCAAGGTCATCTCCCTTACTCTCTTACAAACAGAATCTGCTTGCCTAGGCTTGCTTACAGTCCATATATTGAGATTTCACCCCACCCCTTCTCATCAGGTACAAATAGGTATCAGAGATGGGTGTTTTCTACAGGCATTTTCCCCCTCTGTTGCAAGCCATCCCACCAGATATAAGAATTATAACTTCTAACATTTAGGAATCTTTTAAAAACGTATTTGGAGACTGAAGCAAGAATGCACAGAAGACACCTGAGACTGAGACAAATCCGATTGTTTGACGATACTGGCATTATGGTTTTATGACCTAATTTTATAATTGCTGATTGCATCTTTCATTTTTGATATATTAACACTTTTGGTACTTTTGTTTTATTTACTGTATTGCTACATGTGACATATTGATACTTTTGGCACTTTTCTTCTTTATTATATTGTGTTATGTCTGTCTGTCTGTCTGTCTGTCTGTCTGTCTGTCTGTCTGTCTGTCTGTCTGTCTGTCTGTCTGTCTGTCTA
>JAOYMU010000001.1:68798899-68809997 GCA_025802295.1 Psammodynastes pulverulentus | reverse complement strand
AAACATTCTGGTGTTGTTTCTAGCCTAATCTTTATTGCCCTGCTTACAGAAACTGCCTCTTGGTTAACCCACAGAACAGCTAAAGATTCTTGGCAGTACACCCAGACTTACTGTCATCTGACCTCTACCCAATCACATGATCACCCAGCCATACCTACCCAGCTAATCATTAGGACAGAGAACTGGTTGTTAAATTATTTGAATCCCACTACTGGTATTAAGCAGCGGACAAAAGGATGTAACCTTGATAATCTCTTTTGCAATAAAAGCTGGTCAACAACTTTTAGAAGGGTGGCCTGGAAACTGATTTTTTTTTAAGCCAAACTATAGCAAAGGGCCACTTCAGATAGGGCAGGGATGTCAAACTGGATTTCTTCAAGGGCTGGATCAGCATTACAGTTCTCCACAGGCTGGCCGGGATGTGTGGGAGAGATGGGACAGATGCCTCCTGCAGAACCCTGCTGACCGTTTTGGCTGGCAGGGTGCTGCAGGAGGCTGTCCAGGTTGAAAACAGGGCGTGGGGAAACTTTGCTATTTCCAGGCTGTTCCCGCAGGCCAGATTTAAGCACCCCACTGGCTGGATCCAGCCCACGGGTCTTGAGTTTGACACCCCTGAGATGGTACATCAAGAATGCAAACCATCCTTATGCCTGACCCAGTTTATCAGTCTTAGGTTCAGAATCTACTATGTTTTGGACATTGTGTAACAATTCTAAATGTATCAGTCAAGGTAGCAAATGCCTAGTGATATTCTTTGCATGCCCACACATAACTTCAGTTGCCTCTATATATCTCCTATTTGTATAATTCTAAGACTGATAGTCAATTCTTTAGAGAAGGCAGTTTTCTTAAGATATTATCTAAAATGATTTTAAGTTGCGTTAAAGGAATTGTTTCTTTAATTTATTGTAGCAACAAAGAAAAAGAAGACTTAAAAACTAACAATATTGTGGCATCAAACTTATATAGCTACCCAATTTAATCTGCTACATGAAATAATGCTCTAAATTAGAATATAGTTAATTTCAGAACCAAACAAATGGATATATTTGTCTATTATACCAACCGAATCTTAAAACATTTCTTCCAAATACAATAATCTCCTATTTCTCAAAGTAACCTATTCTTTCATCTTTTCTCTTTTCCATTAACCATAACTCTGTTAATATGATTCTTAAGAGAAAACCTACAATTTTTAGATAGAGGTTAAATGAAGGGCTACTGCAGAAAGAATAGGTGGTGGGTGGTGAAAAATAAAATTAATTGATTTTTTTTTATAATTTAGATAAAGGCATTGATTTAAGGATTGTTGGATTAGGTCTTGGGTTAGGGTTTTAACCCCTTGTAAAGCCTGTAACAAGAGGCTGCTTTATTCAACACAATCAGGATTTGAAATAAGAAGGCTCAAGAAAAAATGCAGGCTATTTTAGATAAATTTTTAAAATTCATTCTAAATTGTATCTCAGACTACAATCTTATGGTAATGGTGAGAGAAATAGATGTTATATTGAACCACGCAAAAAAGAATTTTGAGTTTACAAATAAACTACGAAAATGATGGCTTATATTAATGGGTAATGTGAGATACAAAAACTTTTCCTGACTGTGTGTGTGTGTGTGTGTGTGTGTGTGTGTGTGTGTACTGTACTATACTATCTATACTGTGTGTACTGTATATATACACACACACACATGGGGGGGACATATTTCTTTGAAAAAGATTGAGGAGTATTTTAAAAACAATTCACTAAAAGTCTCACAATCTCAGAGAGAAATTCTATAATTACTATAGAGATATTGGTAATTATATATTAAAAAGACTAAAATAAGGAAGGCACCAGAACCAGAAAGGCTATCAGGTTCTTATAATAAATGCTTTGAAGATCAACTTCTGTAAATACTTCATAAAGTGATAAATTGTATTTTACATGGAAATGCAATTGCAGAATCCTGGAAAGAGGCCAATTTTGCTTTATTACCAAAGAAAGGGCAAGACTTGATTTCTACTAAGAATTATAAACTAATTTATTTATTCAACAATGATTATAAAGTGTTTAATCCTGATTGACAAATTAAAAAAAGGTTTGCAAGACTTTATTCTTTAAGATCAATGTGAACTTTTACTTAAAAGACAATTAAAAAATAATATGAGGATTGTATTTGATTAATACAAAGAATATCTAAAAAAGCATAATAATGAAAAGCAAGCCACATTAATTTTTTTAGATAATGAGAAAGCCTTTGATAATTTGAATTGACCTTTCTTATTTAAAGTTTTGGAAGGTATGGACTTTGATGAGAATTTTATTAGCTTAAGTAACATCTTAAAAGCTGAATTATGAGTAATGGTGACCTAACTAAACCATGTGATATCCATAAGGGGACAAGATTGTTCTCTGACTCCTTTATTCTTTATTCTGGTTCTCAATGGGTGAAGTAGAGACATTAGACAAGATGAAAATATATCGAGATTAAATTTTTTAAAAGAGACTTATATCTTGAGAGGTTTTATACATGACTTGGCCTTCATTTTACACGATCCCTTGAAAGGGATTGAGTTTCTGATGGAAAAATCTGAAGGATTTTGGCCCATTGTCAGATTTTAATATCAATCAATAAAAAGAAAGATGTTGGTAAAATATGAATATACAAGATCAAGAAAACCTAATGGAAAAAAATCTGGCTTTAATATTGAAAAAAGGTTAAATATCTGAGTGTTATTTTGACTAAAGTGAATTGTATGTTGTTTCAAAATAATTATGTTAAGGTATGTAATAAAATTAAAAATATTATGCTGAACTGGGAAAAATTGCATCTGTCATTGTTGGAAAGAATTTCTGTAATTAAGATGAATGTTTTACCGCAAATGTTATTTTTATTTCAGACAATACCTATATTGATGACTGATGTATAATGTCAAAAAGGTATTTCCACATTTACTAGGCAAGGCAAGAAACACATTTTTTTTTAAGTTGTGTGACTTAATAAGACATTTTTAAAAATAGGTAAAGAATAAAATGGTACGAATTATTTTCCCACAGGCTTTCAAGTAACACTATCAGATTTCTACTTTGTTTGAAAGGCAAAATAGTATTTGTATTGGTCAAGTAAAAGAGGCCTCAGGAAGTTTAATTAAAGCAAAAGCACTGGAAGGTGGCCAATAAATATCTAAATTGTAACAGGAAACAGTTCTGAGCTTCTCCACTATTTATGCAATCATCTTTTTAGCTATAAATGGATAGCTACATAAACAACGATGTAATGTGAATGTTAGATCCGTAAGCACGTGCATCTGGAAGTCCCAGTTATTCTCTGGCTACTTGCTGTGATTGACAATTGTTTGGACAAATTATTCATGAAGGATAAGTCTGTCAATGACTCCAAAAGACAATGGCTGAAAATATTCTCTAGATTCAGAGTGGGGGGGAGGATTATCCCTTTAATAACAATTGTTTGAATATAATATTTCTTTGAAGGCATTTCTCCAGTTATTTAAAGGGACAAGAAACTGGATTGTCTTACATTCATATAAAGGGATGTTTAGTAAGCATATATTAAATGTTTTGAAACACTTGGATAGGATTTGGCAAATGTTGCTGGATACAGTGTGAGCTACTTCATTTTTGCTGTACAGAAATACTAGATAGGTTCAGATATCATTTAATTTATAAACATTGTTTTAAATTCTGTGGATAAGTCTATTCAACAATAATTTATAAGCCACAGTGGCTAGCTTCATATCCCACAGTATACCATAAACAAACTGTGTTATGATTTTGGGCAAGGTGTGAATCTAGCGATCCATTTTCACCAGTGGTGAAATTTTTACCATTGGTTATGTGGGCGTGGCTTGGTGGGCATGGTGAGGCTTGGTGGGCATGGCTTGGTGTGCATGGCAGGGGAAGGATACTGTAAAATCCCCATTTCTTCCTCACTCTTGGGGGAAGGTTACTACCAGTTCTCCAAACTACTCAAAATTTCCACTACCAGTTCTCCAGAACCGGTCAGAACCTGCTGAATACCACCTCTGATTTTCAATAAACAATTCTCTTAGAAGCAGAAAATCATGTTGTATTAAGCAACTTAAGCATTTAGTGAACAATATGCAAGCTTGCATTTCCCTACTTTCAAACTTCTCTATTTTCAAACTATACATATATATATTATAATTCACAGTCAGCCAGATGTTCAGACTGGATTTGGCAATTTTTATCCACCTATCGAGTCCTTCCCAAGGACATGAGATAGGCAAATTTTGATGTTTGATGGTGTTAGAGGTATTGTCACAGGATGTAGGCTGTTCAAAGTAATAGTTTACAATTGACGATGGTGAATTTCTCAATGCCAATGGTGTTCAAATGGGGTTCCAGTTGTTTTGGGATTGAACACCATTGTTTATAATTATTATTACTATTCTTTCCCTGATCTTCACTTGGAAAGCATCTAAGACCTCATCCATCCCAAAGGTGCTTTTCAAAAGACAACTGGACTTTCTTTGTTTTTTTCCTTGAAGATGTTTCACTTCTCATCCAAGAAACTTCTTCCGTTCTGACTGAATGGTGGGGAATGGAAGGATTTATCTTCTTGGCAGTGATCTGATTGCAAATATTGCAAAGAATATAAATCCTTTCATTCCTCGCCATTCATTCAGAACTGAAGAAGCTTCTTAGATAAGAAGCGAACCATCTTCAAGGAAAAACCAGAGAAAATCCAGTTATCTTTTGAAAAAACACCTTTGGGACAACCATTACTTGGATGACTGAGCATCTTCATAGATATTTAACCTCATACATCATTTTTGTGTGTGCCATTGTGACAGTATTGACTTCACCCTATTAGTCAATAAACCATCAAAGAGGGGGAAAACATTAGGAACTTCAGGAAGTTAGCCAAGGGTCAGAGCAATGATCATTACAAACAGCAATTACAGACCAAGATTTCCCCTACAATTATGAGAATCATTCCGAGAACAACAAGCAAAGGCAAGAATGTGTGGGAGTGTATAAGATATTATATGTAGCCTCCAGAAGATAGTGTTCTAGCTTCTAGGGCACAGTGAGAACACTAAGCTCCAAAACAAAAGGAAAAAAAAATCTGCTAGAGAAACCTCTGACTTCAAACATTTATAGCAGTATAAAAAAAGCTTGCATCGAGACAGACACTGGACTTATTTCAAGTGAATGTATACCACATGGAATATCTAGAAGTTGACATGGCAACTGGACTTCTTTCCTTTTTAGTTTGAAATGTTTCACTGCTTATCCAAGTAGCTTCTTCAATCTGAGCAAATTGGTTAGGAGGACCCCATATATGTCCTCCAGAGAGGTTTCATTTATCATCTAATCTGGATAGGCTTACTTAGGTGAGTAGGCAGAGAGTCTACTGGGATGTACATGATTCAGCTCCTAGTTGGACTGAGAATCTTCATTGACAACTTGGAATGTCAGGTTTCTGCAAGTGGAAGGGCAATGAGAGGCATTTAGTTTCCATGAATCCCTACCATAGTTTTTGGGGGGCATTTCCTATGCAGTGTTGTTCAAACTTCAATTCACCCACAGAGAGAGCTCTGCGTTCCACCTCTGGCACGCGTGCCATAGGTTCGCCATAACGAGTTTAAGCACTCTTGCCTTGAGCAGGAGACTGGACTAGAAGATCTCTGAGGTCCCTTCTAGTGCTATGATTCTATCTTAAAATCACTTTCTGATATACAGTATATCGTCTGTAGCAGTATTTTTCTGAACTTTTAACGTGGGGATTTCGGACCTGTAACAGAATTTTAAATAATTTACAGGTTTGTATAACAGCTTTGTGAGGCTGGCAACATTTTCAATTCTACTATGGTAGATTTTAGCACATTTCTTTTTTCTTTTTTTCTTGACTCTCATACACTTTGCTGTCTATGTCCTTACTCTTATATAATGCCAATAAATAAATCACATAGTAATTTATTTTCTTGGGCGATGTGTGCAGGCACACCCAGCTGGGTTTAAAAAAATATGTGCAAATCAGAACACTGTGACTTGCTCAGGAAATCATAGCTTAAAATCATAGCTTCAATCTAAATATACATGGTTAGAAATCCCCCCCCCCCAAATGTATTTACAGTACAAAAATCATTTGCACCAGTTTTTTTCATGATAATGTTCATTCAACCAGCTGGAAGAATTCCTTAAGTTGTCACTATCCCAAATAATTTTGATGTCAACTGTTTACTGTTTCTCTGCTCATCGCAGTGCTTTTACCATTTACAATCATTACTCAACTTGCTATTGTAAACCAACACAATAAAGGTAAAGGAAGAGAATTGATTTACTCTAAATGCCCCTGTGACCGGCCTTTGAGACAGCTCAAACAATGCAATCCATAAACATTAAATAAAAACTGTTTATATGTTAGAATTACTGACAGGGAATGCTGCTCTGGAAATAATGAATTTTCCAGCAGGTCCAATCATTTCACCCCATAAAGCAATTGTGAAAAACGCAGCTCTGTGCAGAGTGGAAGATCTGGGAAACAAATAGGCTAGCTAAGGAATTAAAAAAAAGTTCCCAGAAATGTAAGGAGTTACATTGATTGGGTACAGCAATAAGGGATTTGACAAAAATTAACTTTAATGCCATAATAAATATTTAGAGTACAAAATTGGCTTGACTTAGGGCTACAATTGATCCCAAAGTGACTTTTTTTAAGTGAGAAATTTGTTAAGAGTGTTTTGCCCCATTTTATGACCTTTCTTGCCACCACTGTTAAGTGAATCCCTGCAGTTTGATAAATCAGCAACCTGTTTGTTAAGTGAATCTGGCCTTCCCATTGACTTTGCTTGCAAGAAGGTCTCAAAAGGTGATGACAGGACCTTGGGACACAACAAGATTGTCAAGCATCTGAATTTTGATCACATGATCATGGGAAAGCCGCAAAGACCGTAACTGTGAAAAACAGTCATAAGTCACATCTGTCAGTGCCATTGTAACATTGAACGGTCACTAAGCAACCAGTTGTATGTTGAAGACTACCTGATTCTATTTGGAATGGGGGAGGAAATGTCCCAGAGTAGACTCAGAGACCACGAGGAACATTTTTTATCATTCCGCATAATCCAAGGAGCTTCTGCCTCGTTTCTTTTCTGCTACCGTACTCCCTCATCCGTTGCCTCCTCTGCCATCTGTATTGTCTCTTTCTAGCATTGAAACTGGGGACAGCAATCTCTTCTCTAGCCAGATCTTGGGAACTTAATCCCTATCTCAGAGTCGGCAGAATTTCCATAGGTCATATCAGTCGGTAGTTGTCTTTGAAACTGTGCCCTAAAATATACACAACTCATCTCTCACCTTTCCTTCTTCGTATACGGCCCACGAGGACATAGATATCCTCTTCCCTACGCTGAAGACTCCCACCCCAGCTGACTCTCAGCCTTATCTCTTATAAGCACCAGTTTATTATTTGGCAGCCCTGGAAACGTGGGCAGGATCATATCCCCAACTCACTTTGCTCTCCCATGGGTCTTTCTTGCCTTTAGTAAACACCCTTCCACATGCAGGAACCATTTTTTCTCTCTGTCTTCTTCAATGTCCTAATATGCATGCACAGAGCAAGACATAATTTTATAGCCAATCAGCCTTTCTTTAAAGCAAGATTGATTGCCTCTTTATGACTTGTAGACGTCAACTTTGGCGTCCACAAGTCATAAAAGGGCCATTGTTCCCCACCCCTGCTTTAAAAGTGGTCTGTGGATGTGTGTTACCACCAGTTAGTTTTTATTTTCTTCCTAAATTAGCCTATAACCCATTTGCAATATTTGCCAAACGCATGTTATGCACCTGTAAATCTTCTTCTCCAGCAAATGTCCCTCACAGCATTTTATTGCTGTTGCCATTAAATAAACTTTTTAGCCTCCTGACTATAACATCATCTGTACATCGCTATCATACATTTCTTGGGTTTTTTTCCCCCCAATATCCTTGGCTGCTTCTCTCCAGCCTACATGTCACAACAACTAGATACTTTGGGGCAGCTATAGAAGCTGCAAGATAAAGAAGGTGTTGAGCTGCTGGACTAATCTCTTCGTTGGGAGACTCATCACCTAGCAATGACAGAAAGGGCTGAAGTTAATGGTGGGCACTGCCAGAGTTTTTTAAAAAATGCATAGGGGATTCATTCTCTCTCTAAAATAGTGTTACCCAAACTTGGCGACCTTAAGATATGTAAATTTCAACTCCCAGAATTCAAGCTCAACTTTAGAAATAGAGGATTCTGAGTGTTGGAGTCCATAGATCTTAAAATTGCTAAGTTTGAGAAACACTGTTCTCAAACAATCACTTTTATCCACTTTCCAACCATATGCAATAGGAAAGAGCAACTTTCCCAGATGCGTGAATTAATTAATTTCAGTGTGCTTTGAAAATTAGTCTCAGGACTCTGAAATTAGACAGAAGGCTGTTAGAAGCTTGATGGCTGGTATGTATTGAGTGACAGCAGCTCTCCAGAGAAAATTTTGTCAGATGTCAGGCACTGATATCTTGGCTTTTATGCATGAAGCAAATGTTCTTCTGTCTTTGCATTATACCTCTGAACGTCTTTAAAATAGGACTTTTTTTTTTAACTGGTAGGCCCCATGTTTTCCTTCTTTCTGGCCTACTTGAAATATTAAGGAAATTGTTTGATTTAAGCCTGAATATAAAATTAGCAGAATGAAATTTGAGGGTAATAAAAACATAAGATACCAGTAAAGTTATATTCTGCTTCGAATTTCCTGACATCTTCTTGCCAAGCATGAAGGAACAATTCTTTTCTTGCAGTACTTTCTAAAGTACAAAATGCCTTTTCCTGGGGTGGAGGCATTTAACATCCCTTCCACATTTCTAGAAAATTTTACAACATCGTTCCATTTTACCATCAGAGAAATTCCTCCAGATACCAGTGATCACATGCTTTATATTGTTGCTACCTAACAATTTCATAAAAGTGCTATAAATGATTTTACCTGTTAATTGCTTATTACCTCATTAGTTTTCTAAAAAGGCAAGGCACAATCCAAAATAATAAGAAATAGATAAGTAAATATATGAATGTTAAATCATTTCCAAAATTTTGGCAAGAAAACTTCAGGGATTAGTCCAAGTAGTTGGCAAGAGTCAACATTGACTCAAAAGGAATTAAATCAAACCAATTTGAAAAGGAAATAAATATTTATGAAATGAATTACTACCCATTAACCAGTTTGCATTAGATTCTGTCCAATTTTATTTCTGAGACTCTCACCCACATTTCATTTTCAAAACTCTATTTTATAAAATAATTTATATTATAAAAGAAGCTGGTTAACTAAAAACAGGGAATTGCCTGGGACAACTAAGGAGTAACTTATACTTACTGATGTTTTGTCTAATTAAAGAGACTAGCAACTCTTCTGGTCAGCGGTGGGATTCAACAATTTTTATTATCGGTTCTGTGGGCATGGCTTGGAGGACATGGGTGTGGCTTGGTGGGCGTGGCAGGGGAAGGATACTGTAAAATCTCTATTCCCACCCCACTCCTGGGGGAAGGTTACTATCGGTTCTCTGAACTACTCAAAATTTCCGCTACCTGTTCTCCAGAACTGGTCAGAATCTGCTGAATACCACCTGCTTCTGGTGTATAAAGCATGCAGTCATTACAGCATGGAAATATCCTTCTGATAGCTGAGTCACTGCTCTAACCAAACCATCCAGTGTACATTTTAAATTGCCCTACAACCAGGGCAAGAAAAATATTCATTTCACAAAGCACCAGCACTATTGCTAAATGTATTATCAGTGTCACCAATGAGAGTGTTCAAAGTCAATACTATATTATTGTTTGTACAATTCCCATTTCCATTCAGAACTTGGGCTGGTGGGGAGAAAAACAAAAGATAATCTAGTGTTGACTTTGAACATCCCCATCGGTTAATGTGCAGACATTGAATGAAGGGTCCTGTCCTTAATGGCTGACGGAGACACAGTGAAGCAGATTCTAGTGTAGATGGCATGGAACTGACACAAGGCACAGAAATAAAGAGACTGAATTTAAAAAAAGTTAGGAAGAGAGAACATTTATAGTGCAATTATCATTTTATCTGTTCCAGAATAAAGCAATTTAAAGTTGGGTCTTCTTCCAGGGATGCATGGTGTTTTGGAATGTCATTAGATGACCTAGGAACCAGAGTTGGTGGGAATGTAATTCACAAAGGAATGCCATCTCATGTTAGGATGCTTTTACAAAAACCAATGGCAGATCGTTTTCACACCCATGTAGATACAGGCAGTGATGAAAATTTTATGCTTGATTAAGTGCCCTTGAGTTCACAGCTCTAAAATAATGTAGCACTAAAGGAGGAAGAGCCTTCTTGTAGCCCCTAATCTAGATAGAGAAGATACTTTGCTAACAAAAGATCTAGATAGAGATAAATAATAAGGTCTCTGGTGACATGTCAACTTCCTTTTGTGCAATTTCTCCCCACTAGCCCAAGATCTGTCTCAGTCCTCAGCAAAGAGCATTTCCCTTTAATTTGACATAAATAACTCTTCCCTCTTATCCTTGTTTAGAGTGAGACAATGTTTTGGTGCTTGAAGGCCTTATTTGGGCAGGTGGGAATTACAGTGGATGGGCATGATAGAAAGTGAGGCTGCATTCATGTAGGCAAAGCTTAGCTGTTTTCCTCTTTTCTGGTATTTGGGGAAGATTTTCTTGTTTTTAACTTTCTTGTTATTTTAAGTTAAAAGTGCACATTCTTCTCACTTCACAATGTTTGGAAACTGAAATTCAGCTGCGCAATTGGATATGGTTCTGGGGGGATTGCAAAAACACAGGAGGCATTAGGGGCCAAATATAACTCATTTAAGTTATTTAATCCAAAAATAACTCATCCACGACTTTTCCAGTCATAAGAAAGTTACCTATAACTACTGTTCTAGTCTTGATTCATTCACAAAATTCCCATTGATAACAGCAAAATAGAACCTTCTCTTGGCACATCCTGACTCTTTGGCAAGGTCTAGGACAGAGATCTCCAAAGTTGGCAACTTTAAGACTTGTGGACTTCAACTCCCAGAATTCTCCAGCCAGCTATGCTGGCTGGAGA
>JAOYMU010000001.1:68762325-68774637 GCA_025802295.1 Psammodynastes pulverulentus | reverse complement strand
TTAGTGAAACAAGACGGAAGGAAAGACAAAAAATATGGCCATCCTGTCCCCAGCTATATTTTTAGATAGGAAGGAGAACTTCCAGATATTCAAATTGTATCTTACCAGGTATAGAATGGTACGGAAAAAGAAATAAGCCAATTTTGACAGTCTCCTGTTTCTAGTCATAGAAATTCCACTTTTTTCCATCCTATCAGAAATACCCAGAATTCTTGGCTGGTGGGAAATAGGAAAGAAAGCAGTTAGGCTTTCTTTCTTATTTCAGTCTTGGGGCTCCTCTTCCATGACATGCTAATTTTCTCATTCTCAACCCAACACAGAGGTCATTTAATTTGTGTTTAACTGTGTTTAATTTTAAATGGATATTTTCCTTCTTCACTTGACATAAGTCTTGCTTGATGAACAGCATACAACTCCTTGTTGACCATGTAGTTGATTTTTATGGTCAGGGGTTGAGACCTGGCCATCTCCCCTTAAGCCATTTTAGGCTGCCGTGGTTATGTTGCCTTCTCTCCAATGCATTGTTTTCTAGAGGCCAGTTTGGTTTTGGCAGTGGGACAATCTGGTTTTTAACTTACTAATACTCCTGTACCAAAAGGCTATCTTTTCACACATCTACCATTCCATAGACATGTAAGCAAGTCTAAAGGCTTCCAGGACTGCAGAGAGGTAAAAAAAGCAGAGGGAAGAGATATTTCACTCCCTCCACTCTTTGTGACAATGACAGCTGATCCTAAGGGTGGGATGGCTGGATAGGATGTCAAGATAAGGATGGGAAATAAACGTTCTATCACGTCTCTGATCTCAGTTTGAATCATGAGATAGGGGACCTAACAAGAAAGTCAGTTCTTTTTGGTTAGTGCCTGTTAGTCTTAGAAGTGGCTCACAAGTTTTGTTTGGGTGATCTAAGAAACAGGGGTGACTCGAGCACCCATGGAGTTATTGTGGAGACACTAAATATGGGTTTAATGTTCTTTTTATGAACATTAATATATGTATGGAAATAGTTCCAGAAGCACCTCACAGCAGAGTAACAAAGTGAAGTGAGGAAGTCTCTCGCTGCCCCCTTCACAGATTTCTCCCCCTATAAGCAATTGTTTTTAGAACTATTTTAAAAGACACATTTAATGCTCATCTGAATATTACCTAACAAGGGCTGTGGGGGGCATGTCATGAAGTGGGATTTCCCCCCTTTACTTCATGGTTGTACTGGTGCTTGTGAGTTGCTCCTTGGACTGGCTATCAGGTGTGCTGAACTCTTGCCTTTATGAATACATGGGTCAATTGCAAGCCCAATGTTTGAGCCACCGGGTGATGGGCAAGGGATGCAATTGTAATAGATACTCTATCCTGGGTTTAGCAGTGCTTTAGATTAGCACTAGACCTTGTCCAATAATGCTAAAACTATTCTGAATACATTTGAACAAAGCATATGCAAAAAACACAGGGCAAGTTTTGAGAGATGGCTACACCCATCTGCATAGCCATCCATCAAAATTCTATCAGTCTTGCTGCATCCTACCTTAAAGAGAGTTGATATTTTCCCCCACTGGTACTGAGATGTAGTAGAAGGGCATACAAAGCCATGGGAACTCAGCAATCACTTTCTTTAACTTCTTCTGTATTAAAACTGTTAAGAACAACTAAATTCCCTGATCTTGTTAACTGAGGAAGAATAGGATTTAGCAATCAAGGCAATACAATTTACATTGCCATCGTTTTCTTGCTGATTCATGAAAAGGGGAAATAAATACAAATATAGCCACCAGAAAAAGCATTTTTTAAATAAATTAAACAGAAAGTAATTTACTTCATTTGTCAACGTATTATCAGCACCTCACCAGGTGCTATTCTATGCTGCCACCTATTACCTGTTCTTGAATACTGCAGTACACAAATGAAAAGTGAAAACAACAATGTTAATATTGAGATTGCTCCTGTGAGCTGCATCTTCTCACAAAGCTATGTTTTTGAGTGAAAAATAGGTATTTGTAGAACATAAGTTCTGTATTGTGAACTGTACCATACATATAATTTATTTATGACTTTGCTTCAGATATAAGATGGTAAATCAACATTTAAATTTAGGGTTCAGAGGAGAGTGGTTTTTCCTTCCCCCTAAGTCAACATGCTAACATTAACATTGCTTAGTAAATGTTAACATATTGACTTAGTGGGAAATTTTGCTTCATTTTTTTGCCCTGATTTTGGCTTGTATCTCACGGTGTTCATTTGTGATTTGCTTTGCTTTGAATCATATGATTATCACTAAAGGCTAGTCAGATCATGGGTTAAATATAGGCAAGGATTATGGCATGCTCTCAACAGTTATCGGTTTAAGAGAAAAGCAACACAAGAACAAGAACAACAAAAAGCTCCCTCAAAGGCCAATTTATAAACTTGCCCGTCAAGAATGCTTAATGTCATTTTACTTACATCTTTCAAAAATGTTTAACTAGTTATTTGGCCATCTGTATTTGTGTAATCTCTAGTTCCCTACATCAGAAACATTGTTGATATATTTCTCCCTTGAGAGGAAAAATGTTTATAAAATCTGCAAAAATAAAAATAAGGAACCATCAGTATGTGTTTAAATAAAAGTTTGTGATTGAAATCCACCATCATTGGTGCCATCTGTCATTTGTGCAGAATGCCAGGTTATTCCCATTTTATCTTTAATTAAAACTCAGTACAATACCTTACCATACCCAAACATGTTAGAATATACCTATCTCTGCCTTAAAATACTGTTCCACCCTTCCTACTTTTCAGAGCAATAAAAAAGTTCTAGGGTGCTTACTCATTTGGAAGGCAATCATTGGAATCTTAAGGTGTTTCGTTTATTGGATATATAAATACTGTAATTTAAAGGCATAATTTAAAAACTCTCCAGAAGACAGTGAAATCCATTGCCTCAGTGTTGAAATTTCAGAGTCTCAATAGATGGCCACACTATTTATATATGTGTTTATAATAAATCCTCATAATAAGAATTAGTCATCTTCATTAGCTTTTTCTAGCCTTCTTGATTCATTTATCTGTAATTTACTTAAAACAACGAAGTGGCTGGGAGTTATCCTCATAATTTTGGCTTCCTTTTCTTTCTTCTGTTCAGATCTTCAGTTTAAAAAATAACAAAATAAATCTTAACCATTTTATAAGCATATGTTGCCCAAATAAAGAGGTGTTGGGGAGTGAGAGATGAAGAGATGAAAGGCTGAAAGTTAAATCAGATATTAAGTTGACGCTTATGAAGCAACATTCATGCATATAGATTAAGTCAGCTGAATCTTTGATCAAACTACTGACATTGTGGGGGTTAAAAAAAAGTAGCCAGATTCCTCCTTCTCAAGAGGTTGGATCCAAACAGTGTTTTGTAAGACATAGCCATGAAATCAATGGGACTTAAAAGAAGATACAGCAGTGTTAAAAGTACTTCCCATTGATTTCAGGGCATTTATAGTAGGATCCAATGAACCAGGATCCAATTTATTAATGTATTTGGGTTCTCATGCACATAAATAACAATAGGATGGGAGTTAGAATTCAACATTTTAATTGTCATAGGCCTAAATTAGTAAGCCAATGACCTTCCAGAAGTTACAGATCCATCAATTATTGAATGCCAATGAGAATATTGGAGATACAGTTCAGTGACTTTTGGAGTGCCACACTTGATGTACAACCCAAAGGTGCTTTTTCAAGAGGCAACTGGATTTTCTTTTTGTTTCTCATCATGAGATAAGATGAGATTCAAAGAAAAACCAGAAAGTTCAGTTGTCTCGTGAAAAAGCACCTTTGGGACAACCATGATCTGGATGACTGAGAATCTCCATAAACACTTGAAGTACATGATTAGGTATGTATGTATGTATGTATGTATGTATGTATGTATGTATGTATGTATGTGTAAATGATAGGGAGAGAGAGAGATTTAGGAGTTCACAGACAGATTTAGGAATTGCCAATTACATATGCATGAGACTGCACATAGTAATTTTTACTTTGGAAATATATTTAACAAAAAGTGGATTAAAATTGCTATAATTAAATAATTGGAAAGTTTCTCTCTCTACTGCTTACTTTAGTGTCATGAATTTTTACTGAATACATTAGACCTCCAAACTTTTTTGGGTGTGGAGGGAAGGTATGAGAACCTACACGGAGAGGGAATTTACTGCATGGAGAAAGAACTTATTCTATTGCAGGTGTCCGTTTCCCTGGTGGCCAGAGGCTTTTAATACTGTGGAATAATAATTGCCAAAATCAAGCTGCTACAACTTGATTTTTTTCTTTCTATTTTCCCTAGATGTTTGTTTTCCAAACCCTTAAAAGAAGAGGAAACATCTCAAATGAACAGTTGGTATTGAAGAATAAAGTGTAAGGTTTTTTTGTAATGATTTGAGAGAAAATAATAAAAAGGCAACACTGTTATAGTTCTGCACAAATCAATACATGCATGTATACATTATCTATCATGCAATTTCCCTTTCAGAAACACTACAATATACAAAATACAGAAAAAGGCTGGAAGGTACTGGAAGAAAGAAATTAAATATGGAGTAGAAGAGGGGAAAAAAGAAAAGCTAAATGTAGTTTACATTAGTACAGTTCACTAACTACCTTAGCAATAGCAATAGAACTTAGACTTATATACCACTTCACAGCCCACTCTAAGTGTTTTACAGAGTCAGCCTATTGCCCCCAACAATTTGGGTCCACATTTTACCCACCTCAGAAGGATGGAAGGCTGAGTCAACCTTGAGCCTGGTGGGATTTGAACTACCAAATTGCTACCAGCAGTCAGCAGAAGTAGTCTACAATACTGTGCTCTAACCACTGCACCACCATGGCTCATGTTGTTGTGCTTTTCTTTCATTGTTTTACATCCTTCTTTCCACCCACTATCACTGTGGCTTATAGAGTCTACAAATGATATTACTAGTTTACTGATGACCTCGGTAATGATGACCCAGAGCTTGATGGTATTTCTTTGGTCTTATTATGTTCTTATTTTGGATAATACAAGGACTATAATAAAGAATAATTACATTCACTGAACACACATTCATTCTTGACTCTATATCTTCTTGTATTACCTTGCACATTTTAAGGTACCCCATCCCTATTATCTTAATTTTATTTTTGCTTTTCTCTGGTAATAATCAGCTGCCACATAACAAAATAGCTGTAAACAAAATTCTCACACACACATTTTAACTTCATTTACTCTTCTTATTTTTCAAGTTTCAATCCTCTATACGCTATGATTGTCACCAGATGGGTCAATAGTTACCAAGCTCCTTGTGGGTTTGATTAACTGAGAATTTATCATACTGTTTGGCAAGAGGAGAAGAAAGTACACTAGGTTACTAGCCTACAACCTGTGTCACATGTGGCGTTATCAACTTGTGATAAAATCAATATCATTTAATTTTGCCAAATTTCAGCCAAGCTCAATTTTACACTAAGCATTTTTATGCTATTCTATGCAAGCTTAGATCAATAATCTAGAAATTTTGCAATTTCTATTCCATTGCTATTGTTCCTACAATTACATTCATTAAAAAAAATACTACTGTATTGAAAAAGTTGAATTACAATTTGGTATAAAGTTGAATAATTCAACTCATTCTTTTTTTTTCAGAGAATTGAATCAGGACAATGTTTCTACAGCATTCCGGAAGGAGAATACACATAATAAAATGTACAGTAATGAAGAAAAAGAAAGTAGAAGGGAATTACCATATTGCATTGGAGAAATTGACTTCTTGGCTACTGGAAAGAAACAGGGAAAGGTACCACAAAACCACTTAGCATAATCAATATTCAGTAGAATATAAGTATATACATAAGTACATATAAGTATAAACATAATTATGAATATATAAAATGGATACAAATAAGAGAAAAAGAAATTAGGACAGGGGACGGGAGGCACGTTTGTGCACTTATGCACGCCCCTTATTGTCATTGAATCTATCTAAAAGAGATCCTTAAACAATATTTTGTATCAATGCTCATGATTTAAGCTTATTCAGGGTGCTCTTGTTCATGAAAGAGACTGAGATTCAGTAGCAATCTCACAAAACAAAGGGAATCCCAAAGGTGTTTTTTCAAGAGGCAACTGGACTTCGGAAGAGCTAAAGAAGCTTCTTGGATAAGAAGCAAAACATCTTCAAAGAAAAACCAGGAAGTCCAGTTGCCTCTTGAAAAAGCACCTTTGGGACAACCATGACTTGGATGACTGCAAACCATTTTGCAGGAAGTTATTATCTTAGAATAGATGATCTATGGGGACGCTGATGAACAATAATAATATGCTTCTTGGTGTTTACAGATGCAACTACTTGAATGCCTTCTTTAATCTGGTGTTTGATTCATCATGTGTTAGATCAGCTCCTGGAATTCCCAGCCAGTATGATCTCAGTCTTTGGCTTTGCAGTTTGGGAATTCTGGGAACTGAAAAGACAACATACCTGGAAGCCATCAGAATGGTTTCCACACAGTCTGCCATTTTTCAAAGGGGTAGAATGAAGGAACATGAAGTAGATACACACCACTGTTGTCCCCAAGTTCTTCTTAATTAAAACAGTCGTTTGTGTTCTTCCCTAGTCTCACAGTCATGATAACAAAATATTAGAAGCTAACCCCATAAAAAATGCCCATAATCCACTAGTTACATTTACATGTAAGACAGAAGCCACCTTCTGGTTTCTACAATCCTATTGTTTCTTCATGTGTTTTGTCTGAAAGTCCTTGTTTTGATTACAGTTTCTTAAGGTTCCATGTGCCATCCATCCTGGAGTTA
Source organism: Psammodynastes pulverulentus (assembly GCA_025802295.1). Taxonomy (NCBI): domain Eukaryota; kingdom Metazoa; phylum Chordata; class Lepidosauria; order Squamata; family Psammodynastidae; genus Psammodynastes; species Psammodynastes pulverulentus. Next base: position 68,767,826 of record JAOYMU010000001.1, on the reverse strand, counting down.
TATTTGACCTCATGAGTAACAAGTGGAATCTTCCTGCTCCCAATCTGGTTGTCTCTTTTGTTGGAGAAGAAGAACACTTTCAGGTGAAACCTTGGTTACGTGACATATTGAGGAAAGGATTGGTTAAGGCTGCCCAAAGCACAGGTTTGTTTTGTTTTGTTCCTGAAAAAAACCATATTGTCTTTAATCATCTTGTTAAATAAGACTCAACAGGACCAAATTTCCAAAAGACTTAACATACTAAAATATATCGAGAATCTTCAAACTTTTCAGCTTTTGTTGATGCAATTTGCTAAATTGTCTGAGAAGACTAAAAACCTATTAGAAATCAGATTATTTCACTTAGAAGTCTTTTAATTTCTTTTTAAAAGAGCATGAAAAGATCCAAGCAGAGTTATCTTTATAATCAGGTCACCATTTTCCATCCTAATCATCATATCTTGGATAGTAGTGAGATCCTTGGACTCAACTCAACAACTTTATTTTATCATTCTGTCCATGGTTTCACTCTTTCTCCTTCATTCAGTCTTTGATCAGAGAAGCCATATGATAACTTCTTTAGCTGTCTCTCTCTTAGCTGCCCTGGTCTAAACTGACAAATATGCCCCTTGTATCCGTGCTGCAATCCTCAACAGTCAGCTTTGCTACATTCAGGAAGGAACATCTTCATTTCTGTTGCACATCTTTGATCATATCTGTCTGAAACTTGATAAAAGTTGTTTCCCAGCAAAGGAGCTATTATTGCAATATATTTCATCACATTCTGTCTCAGAGCATCATGTTTATAGGTACTTTAAAAAATAATAATAAAGGAGGTAAGTTCAAAGACCTATGCATCAATTTCAATGAAATTTGGTACTCTTCATCCCACATGAGTTTAACTGTAGGATTCATTCTCTGCTGGAGAAAAATGGTGTGTAGCCTATAATGAAGTGGCTATTTGTACATGCAAACACATGGGGGATAAGGTGGGTCGGTCCATATGACTCTATCAAATGGGGATCCATATCTGTTATGGCAATCTCTTGCCATCTTTGTTGTGTATGCCTGACTTGTTGCTGCTGCTACTATCACTATTTATAGGAAAAAACTGCTCTCTGCATCTTTATTCTGGAGGAGTGAGATGGAATTTCCTCTTACTCTTCTTGCCCTTCTGTAGCTAACAGGTGTGTAATGGGTTAAATTCTTCCCAGAAGATTCAAATTGCTTGTTATATATAGTAAACTCAAGGAGCTAACTCAGAACTGAAATGTCTCTGATTTGCACAGTGGCAGAGTAGAAGACCTGGCTCACATCCTATTTGATTGTTGCCTATATGAGAGGGTGAGAGACAGGTACCTTGGTCTATATACCAAACGAATGACCCATTGGGATCCCCATATCAAAACATACCTTATGTGCGGCCAGAATATGAAAATAACATTTAACATAGCACAGTATTTTAGCAAATGGTTCGGTTGAGATTGGCATATGTGGGACCGGTTAGGGTAGATTGTAGGGCTGATACCGAAATATAATTTTATCATCTTTTATTTATCTATATATTAAATTAGTGTATTTTATTCCAATTTCATTTTACACTGTATTTTATACAATTCCATTTTAAATTGTTTTTATCAGATTTTAGTAATAATTTGTGTCTGGAACTGTGCACTTTGATATGGCCCAAGGGCTAATCGATAAAGTAAAGTGAGAACTGAAGACAAGGGAAATAGTAAAAAAGGGAAATGATCATGAATCCTACAGCCTTTAAGTCACAGGTGGTGTTCCAGGCATGAACACACACACACACACACACGTTCAGAGAGCGAGAGAGAGAGACAGACAGATAGAGAGAGAGAAAGACATGGACAGAGACAGAGACAGAGACAGAGACAGACAGAAACAGAGACAGAGACAGAGAGACAGACAGAGAGATAGACAGAGAAACACAGAGACACAGAGAGCATAGAACAAAGTAGGATCCCTAGAAACAAGTAGCTCATTTTTAGGTTCCTTGGCTTTGCTGATCTCAACATCTTAGCCAAGTTGTAAGGTTTAATTTTGATCGATTGACACAAATTACCATTTGCAGTTTTCCTGTGTTAATCTATGGGGGAATACAGTTGTTTCTCTGAATCTTGCTTTGATTTGAATTAAATTGGGCTATCCCTAGAATAATCCATATTAGATGAAGTTCTGCCCCAAACTCTAGATTTAATCTTTGCACCTGGATTAGGTAATCTTCTTTAGTTCTTAAATTTATCTAATATCAAGGCTGAAAAATGAATCATTTCAGGTGCCTGGATTTTTACAAGTGCTCTGCATGTTGGAATAACCAAATACATCGGACAAGCAGTCCAAGATCATATGTTGACAAGTACTTCATCTACAGTCAAAGTAGTTGCAATAGGAATAACTTCCCTGGAGAAAATTCATCAGAGAGATCTTCTGGATAATGTCAAGGTACCCACTTTTCATTTGCAAAAGCATGGAAAATATATGTATAGAGGATACGAACATGTAATGTTCTGGGAACTTGCTAAGAAGACTTTCACTTGATATAAATGATTACATGAAGCATATGATTTAATCATATTAACCAGACATGTTCCAGAAGAATAATATGCTTTTGTGTGAAAAGTGATGTCTTCTTTTTCATAGAATGACATTCTCATAAGCGACAAAACTGATAATAACATCCAAGGGACTTTGTATTCCCTTGACAATCACCATTCCCATTTCATTTTGGTGGAAGAGAGCGAGCCAGATGGGACAACAAAGCTGCAACTCACCTTGGAGAAATATATTTCAGAACAGCATACTAGCTATGGAGGTAAGTACCCCCCCCTCAAAAAAAAAGTAGACAAGAAAGATCCTTATTTGCTATTTGGGCACTAGCTGACATTTTCAGGGGGTTATTGTTGCTTAATGATGGGACAGAGTCAGATTCACTTTAATTAGAATGCAATCATTGAAATCAACAAGACAAATTCATAGATAATGTAAATCTGGCAGCTAATACTGTACCTGTATAATTTCTTTAGTTTAGAAAAATATTCAGTAACTCTGAGTGTGTGCTCATATACTCCATAAGCATATAAGTCTATATGATTGTTTGCTCATAACAGAGAATGCAGTAATCCACATGCAAAATGCTTTATATATATATGAAGAAGCTAACGAGATAAGAAGGGACACAAGGGATGAGATATACTGTATCTGGTAGAATATAAGAAGCAAACGCTTGTATTAGATATTTCATAAAATGCCATTTCCTTTTGAAAGATGGTTTTCAAGTAGTAGTTTCTTAATGAATTTGGTCTTTGCTAAGCATCAGCACATGTTATCCTTGGACATTGAATCTTACCTGAGCTCATCGCTGCTCATACCTGGATATCTCTCCCTCTCTCTCTCTCCCCCTGCACATCTCTCACACACATCTATCTCTCTTACTAAGCCAAAGTCAACAAAATCCATTACAACTTAGAGTGATGTGTGATCCCTACAAATATTATTTAGGTCCTTCTGCTATTTTGTAGCATGGTCAAGTAGAGATGATATTGGGCATAAACTGATTAGAAGCAAACAATCAGCTGAATTAGTAAATATATATATATTGAATTTTGTGAGAGATTTATTAAATATTTTTTAATATATTAACTCAGGAACAGGTAGCATTGAAATCCCAGTTCTCTGTTTACTTGTGAATGGAAGACCTCACATTCTTGAGGTAAGAAAATGAACAATTTTTGTTGTCATAAGAATTCTAACTATGCAAAGATTCTAGGGCTGGGAAATAAACAGAGGATTCTGAACACAGGGGTCTATGTGGGTGGACTGCTTAAAAGTGAAATATATAGTATAGTTGCATATTTCCTGGATAAAGTCCAGTTAGAACATTAGTCTTGTCTAAGCATCAGCACAGGATGTCCATGGGTACCATGTTCTTATAGGATTATCATTGGAATCCCTTCTTTTTCTTTTAAAGTTTACTTCATTTAACGTTTGATCTGATCTTCATAGATTGTTTATTTTTATTTATTTATTTATTTTGTTTTTCAAGCATGCATAAGAAAACAAGTATAAGTATGAACATAGCATATAAACATATAAGTATAAACAGGTATAAGTATATACATAATAAATGAGTACGAATAAATGGGAACATTAGGACACCCCCTTGCAGACCTTTTAGGAATGGAGTGAGGTCCATGGTGGACAGTTTAAGGTTAAAGTTTTGGGGGTTTGAGAATGTAACAATAGAGTCAGGTAGTGAGTTCCAGGCATTGACCACTCTGTTGCTGAAGTCGTATTTTCTGCAATCGAGTTTGGAGCGGTTTACTTTGAGTTTGTATCTATTGTTTGCCCGTGTATTACTGTGGTTGAAGCTAAAATAGTCATTGACAGGTAGGACATTGTAGCAGACAATTTTGTGTTTGCCATTGACTTCATTGGGATTTTGAAAAACTTTCAGTCTAGCCTGCAGCTCTGCAACTTCCTAGTCTCCCTTCCAAATTCCAGACCAGATCAGCCCCTGCTGCAACCTGACTGGGTTTGATATAAGTTCCACTGAATTCAGTGAATAGATCCGAATACAATTGTGTGGTTTTCTTTTGTCTGAACATATATGACCCTATTTGTTTTTGTTTCAATAGCGAATTTTCAGGGGGTTGAAAAATTCTATCCCTTGCCTTATTTTGGCTGGATCTGGTGGTATAGCTGATATCTTAGCTGCATTGATGAGTGAGCCAAACTTAATTGTGCCACAGGTAGTAGAAAAACAATTAAAACAGAAGTTCCCCAAAGAAAATTTCACTTGGAATGACATTGTTCATTGGACTGAAATGGTAAGTTAATTTCAAATGCATTAAAGGACTGTAAAAATATTTGGGGAACACCTCCATTTCTTTCATGCCTTCTATCTGTCTATCTCAAATCTACCCCCTCTCCCCTAAATATAGGACTTTTCAAGAAAACAAACAAACATACCCAAGACATTATGGCTTAGGAAAAATACAGATTATAAAAAATGTCAATAAAAACATCCTATAAAGGTAAAATATAACATATATTTAAATATAAGCAAAAATGCTGTTGAGTATCAACAACACCCTGAAAATAAGTGAAAAAGAAAAATAGGGGTTTATCTATGACCTTCCACTATGCCATAGGGGAAGATCCGGGGGCCATGAGACAGCCCATCCCTTTGTTGTGCTGCCTCCCACAGCCTCCAAAAATCACATGAGATTTTACAGAATAGTTGTTGTCAGGTGTTCGTGAACATTGGCGTGTCATAGAGGTAGTATTCAGCAAGTTCTGACCAGTTCTGAAGAACCGATAGTGGAAATTTTGAGTAGTTCGGAGAACCGGCAAATATCACCTCTGACTGGCCCCACCCCCATTTATTCTGTGCCTCCCGAGTCCCAGCTGATCGGCTGGCTTTTCTTTTGTTGCCCTGCACAGGAGAATGGAGCTGGAAAGCAGGTTAGTGGGGTGGGGAGGGAATAGGATTTTGCAGT
>JAOYMU010000001.1:68715318-68730561 GCA_025802295.1 Psammodynastes pulverulentus | reverse complement strand
GTAAAATGAGGACCCAGATTGTGGGGGCAATATGCTGATTCTGTAAACCGCTTAGAGAGGGCTGTAAAAAGCACTAATAAGCGGTATATAAATCTAAAGTGCTATTGCTATTGCTATTGCTATTGCTCCAGATGGTTTGTAATCCAAACTATCTGGATCATTTTACATTGCAAAAGTCTGCATTAAAATGATATTATCTGTAATTATATTAAAACAAATTAATGTTAAAAGCAAAATTGAATTAAACATTAAAATTTAATTAAAAATAAAAACTCCACACTTTCTTCAAAATATATCAGTAGAAACTATTAGTGCTGTAGTAGAGAGAATAAATGATGAATATCTGTAAGATCCAAAGTTACAAATGCACACTACTAAGGGGCATCCCCCTCCAAGAGATTTTCCAATTCTATTACAAGTAGATTAAAAATAGACTACTATATTTTAAATCAAAATAGGACATTTGTCTACATCAATGTTGTGAGGAAGCATTCAGAATGGAAATTAAGGTTGCCCACAAATCCTCCAGGGTAGAGATGAAATTTGTATGGGGAAACATTTCCTATGCTGTGAGTGATGTCCTGTGCTTTTGTGAACTGGGTAGTGAGCTTCTTTCAAGAATCAGCAATGAGTCAGCCATTGGACTAAGTGATCACTTTCATTCTTACAGTGTATATTTAAGTTCAAGGGAACTGAATGAAACCTGGGCATAGAGTATTACTGAGGTGCCTTTAATATTTATTTGATTATAGGCGTAATAATTAAACTCTATAAAAGCCAGTAAAAGATGATTTTTCTATATTTTGGTGTTGGTTTGCACCCGCTCCTTTGGCAACTGTTTCCTTTTCCCCACCCCAAATCTAATTCTCTCTTCCTTCAGAAAGAGACATTCCAGAAGAACTGGATCAAAAATTAATAACCTGGGAGATGCTCCAGAAAGAAAATTACCTGGCAAATTTGGAAACAAAGAAAAAAGAAAGCAACGAGGAAAAACTGAAGAAAATGTCAGACAAGTAAGTGAGGGTTAGCAAGTAAAATGCAGTTTGATGTAATTAAAAAGCAAGCGACATATTTACATGTTTATAATAGGGTAAGCAGCAAACATTTTATAATGAGTCGCTTTATTTACTTCATTTTCATTTTCTTGTCCTGTTTCCCTTTCCCTTTCTGAAGCTGTTAATCCCACTCCTACCTGCAACTTAATCCAACATCATTGTTCTTCAATCCAACCTAATGCAAATGTCCACTGTACAAATAGATCCTTCTCTACGTGATATGGGAAACCCCAGCATTCAAAAATGCGCACAGGTTATCTGGAATATGGCCCTTGCAATGAAAATGTCAGGAATGGCATTAATAGAAGTCATTTTTGTGATAAACTATTCTAAATGGAGAGATGAACAGCAGATTCTGATGTTTAGAGTCCAGTTCAGACGTCCAATGGTTCTTACAGTTATACCAAATGAATTCTAACTAGATATCAAAAGATACCTCCATGTAGAATCTATGTACATGGAATTTGAGTAGCAGGTAGCAATCACTCAAAATCCAAAGTAGAAGATATGAGTTGCTATAGTAGGTAGTGTTGTGGCCCGCCGGTGGCTGGCAGAGCTGGTAGCAGAGTCTGACAGCATGGAGGTTGAGGAGGAATCTGAGCCAGTTCTGGAGGCTGAGGAAGGCTCGAACCAGGGCTCTGCCTCAGAACCAGAGATGGGGCTAGGGCAGGCTGGCAGTCATCAGCTGCCTTCGGGCTCGGACAACAGTGAGGAGGGGGAGCAGTTGGAACCGGTTCCCAGCCTGCACATGTACAGAGCTGCCAAAAGGAAAGTACAATTACAAACTCAGGGACGATGTGGGAGTAAGGCCACAGATGGATGGTGAATGGCCCCTCCCATAGGGATTAAAAGAGGAGCAAACAGGGGGGAGGGGCTTTTGCAGGAAACAATTTGTTCATTGTAGCTTTGTGAAGATCTGTCTATGTATCCTAGAAACTCTGGGCCAAATTCTTCCTTGTCAGCATTGTGGTTGAAGATATTGACTTGGCAGCTTTCCAAGATAGATAAGGTTAGAGCTTATAATTATACAGTGAAAGGACTGTTTGCCAGGCCATTGGCTGAATGTGAAAGCAAGAAATTCACATTCATTGAATAAAAATGAGTTTGTTGGGACAAATGAATCTGCTTAGTGCTTTTTGTGGAGCCTAGGACAGAACAGGTGAATGGATTCAATCTTACAGCTCATTTCGTAGATGAATAATTATTAATTCACAGAAATTATTTGTATTAGAAACTCTTCTAAATATGTCCTGGATGGAGGCTCTATTGAGTTCTTCAGGATCTCTTCTATGACAATGTTTTTGTTCTGACTCTATTATTGTTGATTTATTTTAAAACAGGGTGGACAGCCTTTTAAAGAATTTTAGTGGTCTAAAAGAACAAGAGAAACAGCTTAGATCTTTGGAATCACAAGTAAGATTTTCTTTTTATGCTTCAGTTGCACAATTTTTTATTTGTTCATACATAAATTTCCAAGATCAATGTTCAGAAATCATGATTGGATTTTGTGCATCAATCTTTTTTTTTTGTTTGGGGCATGCTTAGGTGAGGTGGATAAACAATCATTTATGGCCTTCTCCAGAAGGATACTTCAATAATAAATATACCTTCAAAATATGTTACATCCTAAACCTAATAAACAGTTCATAGATTCAAGGGTCTCAAACGGACAAAAGAGCTAAGAAGGAACTACTGTATATGCGATTACTTGGAAGTAAGCCTACCCAGAAGTAAAACTACTGAAGTAAATGGGTAGACCGTTTCAAAGTTCAGCCTACGATCACATTCTGATTCTATGACTGTATCACAACACAAAACCACACTATGCCATCAGTTTTGATTTCACAGAACCTTGCTATAATTAGTAGTATAATTGTAGTATGTCTTGAAGAGTAATAGTATCCAAATAATTTGTTTTTATTTTGCAGATTAGCTATTGCACAATTATGCTTTCTTCAATGGCAGATACTTTAATGAAAAACAGTTTGCTTTTCAGCAGGCCAACCTCAAACTACACACGTGAGTAATGTGCTAATAAAGAGTGGGTGGAGTGGGGGAGGAATGCAAAACAGAGTAACCCCTCCCCCCTAAAATCCATTAAAAACAGCCTAATACACAATACACACCAGAATTGCTGTACGGGGTCCGTAAGTGTGCTAAGTACAATAATGGCTAATGAAGTGTTTTTTGGGCTTGGGCTGGGTTTTGTGAATCCAGCCGTTTTAATTAATGCTTAAAAAATTGTGCCAATAAAACAATGCTTTATTCAATTAACTACGAGAAACAAGCCATATAGCCTTTAGGAACGTGTAAACCTTATTTTCTTAATCATTATATTATAAAAGATACAATGATGTAATGGTTAGGAATTTAAAATCTTGCCACTGCTTTTGATTGGCTAGCTAGGTATTTCGTAGCAATCCCTCTGCATTCCAGCTATGTGAAAATATGAGGAAAATGTTGGCTTGGTACAGAGGAGGCAAAGTCACTTCTGGATGCCAGGCACTTTGCTACATACTAAATAATATTGAGTGCCCTTCAAAAACACATTTTCAGACTGAAACAATTTCAACATTTTAGTTGATCTGAAGATAGCGGTCAGCCCTTCAAGGTAGACTTGACTAGAAAACCCAAAGTCATGAATGCAGGTATTACTTTCATAAAGTGTTATAGTAGTAACAGAATCTTGTAAGTCTGAATGTGCTTCTTCCCTCAGTCCCTTTGTGTGAGCTAGGGAACAGCTTGTTTGAGACACTTTCTCAGGTTACAGTTCTGCCCGACTCAGGTTTTAGTCGACAGTTGTCTTGGTTGCAGCTCATCCTCTGGTTCCCTATGGTTATTCTTTCTGCCTGTTCGGATAGTCTAGGAATGTACAGCCTAATTTAGGGCCTACTCAGCTTCAGTAAGTCTGCTCCTCTGTGTGCTCATTTCCTCATTGGAAGTGTAGTGGTTAGACACCAGATTGGAAAGTGAGACTGTGAGGTGTAGTCTCTTTGAACATGAGGCCAGCTGGTGACCTTGAGCCAATCACACTCTCAGCCCTAAGGAGAAGGCAAAGGCAAACCACACCTGAAAACCTTGCCAAGAAAACTGCAGGGACTTGTCCAGGCAGTTACCAGTTGAAATTGACCCGAAAGTACCAAAACAAAACAAGCAGCCCCTCTCCCTTTGGAACAGTCTTGTGGCATCTTCAGACATACCTATTCCTTACAGCTATGTTTCTCTGCACTAAAATCAATATGCTATATAATAATTATTAACCTTAAGATAGCGCAATACTCTGTCGGCAGGCACAGGAGAGGTATTTGATATTCAGACTTGGGATATTTAAGAATTGCATGTAGGTAGGGGAAAATATATCCTACACCACAGGTGGCAAACTCAAGGCCCGCGGGCCAAATGTGGCCCGCCATGTCATTTTATGTGGCCCGCGAGAACTGCAAAGTTCCGATTGTCTTTAGGTCATTTGGTTACATTTATACTGTCTTACAGTTACATGTGGCCCTTTGAGGGCAACCATTACGCTGATGTCGCCCTCGGTGAAAATGAGTTTGACACCCCTGCCCTTTACACAACAGCACAAATTAGCCACATAGCTGTTTTATTTTAACACCTGCTAATGAGAATAAAAATCTCTTATTCAATTATGAGCATTAAGATAGCGTTGCCCAAGAGCTCCCAGATTTTGGGTTTTAGAGCTTTTTTTGAATATGGAAGATCTCATACCTGTTTCTCATCTAAGCCAGGTAAAAATAAACAATTTGAAAAAATATGTTAAAGTAAGCACAAATGGACTTTCTTTTAACAAAAAATAATAAACATGTATAGTAAGTCAGTATAAAAATGGAAGTGTGCTCAATTTCTAGGCATGAGGTAGTGAAATTTGGTCCATAACTTGCCAGATTAATCTTTAAAGATTGCAGGTGTATTATTTTCCCATTCTTGAACTTTTCTACTGAAATACACTGAAACTATGTTAAGGTTTTTAAAGACAAGCTAGCCTTAGTAAGTGGCATTACAAGAAGTAACATTCAGATCTCACTATAGCTGCTCATTCTTTATAAAACCAATATTTTCATTTAAATTTTCATGTTTCATAATTGCAGGCACTGATCAAATGGTTGTACCAGGAAATGAAGATGGGGTAGATACCAGTCAGTTTGACGACGTGATGTATATCGATAACTGATTGTAACAGATCACTTCTCCGTATAATTAATTCAAATACCTAATGGATATTTTCTTTTAATGTCAGAGCACCACTGTGTCGTAACTACATAATGCCTTCCTTTTACATTATATCCAATGTTTCCAGTAAATTATCTACTGAAATTTCAAAAATATTACCTGTTCTTTTTATTCTAATTTCACTTTTTAAATTTTACGCTGCGACTCTGTAAATTCATTTAGACCAAACCTTTTAATATTTTCTTATAACCAAGGAACATTTACATAAAATATCTTGGGCTTTTCAATTATCCTTCCTTGATATAATTGTACATAGTATTCACTGATCTGCTTTCCTCATTTTGTGCCTTTCCTCTTCAACTTAATTATATATTACTAGTGTAGTTAGTTTCCAATCTTGCTATTCTCTATTATTCATGAATTAACAGTACAGCTATATTACCTTTAATTCTTTAGTGTCATTGTAGTACAAAAGTTTCAATCCAAATGTTTAGTAAGTCTTTCTTGTATAAAATAATTAGACTGCGTCCCAATTTAGCAGTTGCTCCAGACAGTGACCGCAGTTAAGACTGTAATGAAAAAGTAACTTTGTGATCAATGGTCACATTTATGATCTTTCAGGACTTTAAAGCAAAAGGTGAAGTAAGATAATAAGCATTGCTACAGTTTCACTTAGTCATTGCTTTGTTAGTGAGTTACCATTTCCAATTGTGATAGCTAAATGAGCATTACCTATAAACAGTAACGAAACATTTTTTTCCAACCAATGCATTTATTCATGACCAAATATAACAAGGTGAGAGTAATGCTGGGGTAGCTGTACAAGAGAGCTTTAGCTGAATGAGATGGCATCTTGCTTCCTTAAATGTGAAGGCAGGAAGTGTGACAGGTAGAAAAAGGCTAATGGGTAAAAGGGGTACCATAAGGGTAGAGGAAACTAGTTTTTGACACAAACAGCTAGCTGCTAACATGCAGGTACAGAATTTTCAATCTAATTAAGCAGTTGTTCCCAATTTTAATTGACACCGAAAATATCAAATGGATATTCTGCTAGAAATACTATTTTAAGCTCGTTTATTCTTACAAAAACAGTTCGGTCGACACAAATCCATGTCCTTTAGAAGAAGCTTCCTAGCATGGAGGGGAAAAAAATCTTTCAGTTTTCAAGGAAGTTGTGGCAATTTAACAGTCTGAACTAATCAAGACTAAGTATGCTTGGTTGGCTGAATTTTAATTTTAGAAAGCATCTCTTCCAATTCCTTAACACTTTTCCTATGATCTTAACATACTGTATGTTTACATTTTCTTGTCTCTAGGCAAACAACATTCGAGTTGTCATATTTCATGCTTTTATTTTCATTCATACTGTGGAATAATATTGGTTAAGCCTTTCCCTCAGCTACAATAAACTGATAAATCACCTTGTTTTGTCAGTTATGAATTGGTTGAGATATCAACACAATATACTGTCAAAAGTTTCGGTATGAAAAGCCAGGCCTCCCTTCATAAACAGAAACTCCACATACATTGTTGGGACTATCTCAAGGTAAAATGTCTTATATTTATTGCAAAACACAGCGAGATTTTGTCTGCAGGGGCAAAATTACAAGTATTCTTATTCACAGCAACAAGCATGTTAAGGAAAACAATTGCCCAAATTCATGCAAATGATGAAGATAATATTTTGAGTAAGCTATCACTGGAAAAAGACAAATGTAATGTTTCTGGCTTTTAGGATTCTTCTTCTTCGTCATCGTTAGCTTTGGGTCGGAAATGTTTCCTACTCCTTTTCTTGCTACCGTGAAACCCTATGCTTGTTGTCACATTCTCTTCAGGCACCTCTGGAGAACCTGTGTTGGCTCTTCGAGCACCTCGTTCTTCCAATTTCAGTGGCTCCCAATCTTCCTTTTTTTCCTCTTTGCTTTCTGAGGGATCTAGTACAACTACATCACCTTTATCCTGGGCATCCAAGTTACCCAGAGGCCTTCCACTGGCCTCTTGATTTGCATCAGTGTTGGCCTCCGACTTTTCCTCTGTTGAAGCTCCTCTTTTTTTCCCTGATTTGTCTGAGCCTACCTTTACTGGTTTGCTAAAGATAATTCGTCCTGCACCAGAGCTAGAAGCATCCTGGTTGAAAGATGGTACATAATTTTCAGGACGTGTTGAGCTTTGTTCCTTTCTACCCTTGTTCAAGCCACTAAAGAACTCCATAGCAATTGCTCTGTTGGTAGCATCGCTACATTCTGCAACATTCTCCAAACTGTACTTGGTCCAGCGTTCTGGATGGGCCACATAATCAGGTACTGGTGGGGAGCTTTTATTAGACTGAACTGGCTCACGCTGTCTTCCAAAGCTTTCCGCAGGCATCTTGTTTGAAATGCTGAGTGGCGGCAGAGGGCGTTTAAACCTTCTATCAATGACATTGTCTTCACCCGTCAAGGGCACTGCCTGCTTCGCTGCTCCTTCCAGACAATCAAAAATGTTCTGGCTGCGCTGTGAAAAGCTCGAGCTCATGCCTTTCAAATGAAAGGGCTGAACAGCTGATTTTTTGCTGTTGTGCAAAGAGTCCCCACTCTTATTTGAGTCACCATCCACGTCATCTGACGGAACCGGCTCCTTGGGGGACACAACATCAACTTCAGCACTGCCTGAAAACTCAAAATCTTCTGAATCTGAGTCACTCAGGGAAATTGTATCTGATGGAAGGATGCCTTCGTAATCTGTGGCCCCATCAGTCACAATACCCACAAAGGGTTCACCTGCACCTTCATCTCCCATTCTTGATGATCACTTGTTTATACTGCCTTGATTTGGGTCTTTCTGCAGCCAAATAAGTTTTTTCAGCTGTTTCTCAGAGGATGTTTAACACCTCCTAGAACAAAAAGGAAGAGTTACATGCAAATATGTAAGGGCACATTATTGATATCTGCTTCTTCATTTACATAAGGAGATTTCAAGATCAAAAGTACCAAAACTTTAAAACAAAAAGAGAGAGAAAAAAATTACAAGACAAACATTAATTTAATCTATCATCTCAGCTGGGATCACTTGTTTTTATAAATAATGTTGACATTATATAAATTCTAAGTAGATTCTATACAAGATTTCTTGTCATATTATGTGATTTTTTTCCTATTTATTTTAAAATAAATCTATAATCCCGTAACCTGCCACGCTACGATTTTACAAGAGTATATATTTTAACCTATTTTTGCTATGCTTTCCAGATTGAATGCCATTAGTGCATCTCCTTTTACAAGTGCAAACATCTAATAATCATACTTGTAGAGAAACTCTCAACTGGTCTATTTTTAATGCTTTAGATTTTAGCCCAGGGAACAGAACTTCATTTTAATTAAGATTTCATTAAGAATAGTGGGTAGTCTATCAGTATCAACCTACCAAGAACTTATATTAAAGATCAGCCACCTTAAATGAAAACAAAGTTCTTCCTTAAAAGAAACGAAATGTAAAATACAAGTTGAGGAAATCTATGATCTACTGCAGAATACCACCCAAAATTGTGAGAATTAAAAATTTGATAGTATTAAATAATCTATAACCATCACATTTTTATTTTTATTTAAGGACAGAGATATTTAGAATAAACTAGTGGCTTCTTTGGTAAATTATGTGTTCCCTTTTGTGTATTTCTAACACAATAATATCTTTGCGCTGATGTGCAACTATTACCACTTGGAAGGACTGTGTACAAATCTGGAACATAAAGCAACTTCGTTTTGTTTTGACAATTCTCTACAATGGCATCCAAAATGATATTCGGTGCTCTGAATTGATTACAATTCTATAATACTTTTGTGTGTAGACAAACATGAGGTTTGTTGGCACAACTTCACACTATTTCTGAAGTCTGAAGACCTTTTTAGGTACTTAAGCATGTTTAATAGCCCAACAGTATTAGTGTTCTGATTCTTTAGTGACAGATTCCCCATCATGGGAGAACTGTAATTGACAAGAGTTGTCCAACAAAGTACTTTATGGCGATGGTAAACAGGCACGGAAGAACCTACTAGCCACTCACCATCTGGAGTATGAACCAGTATTCCATCCTCTGGGTCAGTAAAAGCCACCAAGGTTCTGAGATCCTGTACCCTGGCAGTAAGAGGTTGGACATATCATCAGCGCAATCAAAAAATGTGGAGTTGCAATTTTATAATATATCAATAGTACTTGTCACTTTGATAAGTGTACCCTCTAGCTTTGCAATGTTATCATCTACAAATAAATATTTTAACATTGGAAAGCAAAGATATTTGTTTTATTTATTAATCTAATTTATCTCTAGTAGAATTTTGGGGCAAACATATTATTGCACACTAGGCAGAGACAGTAAGTACTGTACCTCAGTGTTGGGACTTACACATCAGTGGATCTGTAGGACTGTTAAAACCATCGCTAACAACCAAATGTTAATACAATACAGTTAAAATCACCAAGCATAACAATATAATTGGATGAGATCAGAAAAAGAATCAAACTCAAGTTAAGTTCTTTGTTTTTCAAGGGCTAAGAAATGTAGTTTAAAGAAACACACATTACAGGTTGTGCATATTATAGGGGTTTTTTTTTTTGTTTCTCTCTCTGATCCATTCACCTCCTATCCCCCTGGTTGGGCAGTAAACAATAAAATTGTTCCAGAGAGAAAAGACTCACAGGATGTTTGCAGCAATCTGATTGCAACATAATTCAGACATAATGGCTTTTCTGTGACTGAAGTCCCCATCAAAATCTTCCATAGTAGTCTTGATCCTTGCTATCTCAACTGTGGGAAAGCCAAAGAGCATATTATCTTTTCCTTCCCCATCAAGCTTTTGCTATTAAAATAGTTAAATTTAAAATTTTATTTTATTTGTATCCTACTTGTATTATTTTTACAAATAACTCAAGACAGTAAACATATCCAACACCATTTCCTCCTCCTATTTCCCCCATAACAACTCTGTGGGAGTAGATTGGGCTGAGGGAAGGTGACTGGCCCAAAGTTATCCAGCTAGCTTTCATAGCTAAGGCAGGACTAGAAACCAACAATCTCCCACTTTCTAGCCTGGTACTTTAACCACTAGACCAAACTGGCTCTGTTCCTTTTTTAAAAAAAAAAAATCCTTGTTTTAAGACAGACTTAACAGATATATTTATTTGACGGGCCTGAATCCATGATTGCAACATGCCCTTTCCTTTCTTACCAAGGAATGCTCAATTCATTAATTTTTTGGGAGGCCATTCGGTTTATAAATTAGTTACCCTCTACTAGAGGGATATTAATATACATATCTAAAAGAAGAAAGCAGGCTGGCTTGCCAGATATGACTTTGCATTTGATAATCAATACATCAATCACACGAAGAATTCTTTTTAAAAAAAAAAAAGCAATTTATAATGAAAAAAATAGCATTTTCCCCATTTAAAAAGGGGAAAAACAAAGTGAAAAATATCAAATAAATAAAAGCAAACTATGCAACTATTGCTGTTATGCAATGGTTATTTATGTGAGCACTGCCACATTGTTATGTTACCATACCTCTGCTGACACAATTTGGAGATTTCAAACGTGCAAAACACGGTTATAATG
The DNA here is from genome assembly GCA_025802295.1 of Psammodynastes pulverulentus. Taxonomy (NCBI): domain Eukaryota; kingdom Metazoa; phylum Chordata; class Lepidosauria; order Squamata; family Psammodynastidae; genus Psammodynastes; species Psammodynastes pulverulentus. The sequence goes on along the minus strand of JAOYMU010000001.1, from coordinate 68,719,728 downwards.
ATTTCCTAGAGAGAAGGGCTGTTTCTTCTTATATAAATTATTGTCTCTCGCCCTTGTGAATTTAACGATATAATCCCAAGCAGGTAACCTGCAAGAGCTTTCACTCTCGAGTCTTTAAAAAAATTGAATCCAAAAGAAAAAAACAAACAAACCTGAATTCACTGTCCCAAGAGGCAGGGCGAATATAATCTTAATATCGATTTCATGTAGTAAAATGAAGGGTCAGCCGCGGGCTTAAAAATAGATTATACCCACGACGTAAAAGGGCAGGGCTATTAAAAATCGAGAAATATCGCGGGCGACTGCTTGGGAAACTTTCAGCCTGACCCAACCCCAGATCTTCCTCACACAGCCTTCTACCCCACTTATCTCCCAACCTTCAGCACCAACGGCCACTTACGCCGCCGACCTTTCAAGACACTGCGTGAAACTCCTCACCTGCAAGGGCCCGTTTCTCCCATCTGCGCGCGCAGCCCCCGCCGCTCGATTCCGGATTCGGCGCGCCGTTCCCGGCGTCGCATTCCCGTTGCTTGATGGGATGAGAAGTTTTCTCGCTCCGAAAAGGCCTGTGGGAACTTACGCCTCTATCGAAGAATTTGAACGACATGTCCCAGAAATCATTTCGCAACTAAACCCAATCCCGACAAAAGCTCTTCCTTCGGGTTTTTTCCCCCCCAATGTCTTCTGGGAGTTGTAGTATTTATTTATTTTAACTCTCGCCCGAGTTAGAGTATGCGACTACTGTAAACGGTGCGGAGAAAACTGTTACAGTTTTTGGACGCTTTGTACAGCCTCGCTATCGATATAAGGGTACAACAAATGCAGTTTGCTAAGTTTATTTCGTTTTATGCTAGAGCTCGGAGAGTTAATTTAGATTTAGGTTTGCAAAAATGTTTTTTGATGCTGTTTCCATTTGTCCAGAAATTTAGCAATGCATTCATCAGCCAGGGACTCAGATCTGAAAAATACAGAGCGGCTAAGGTGTCGGGATCAAAACTGGCACCGAGAGACCCAAATTAAGGCCATCTGTGGAAACTTAAGGGGTAGCGTTGCACAAGTCGTTCTTGGACACAGCAGATGGTAACACCTTGCTGATTTGGAAGAGCCAAGTCAAAATGGATCTCCTCAATAGTTGCATCAGATTTCAGAGCTGCAGACTAGACTGTAAAGATGAAAAACCATCCGGGAAGAAGTTTTTTTTTTAAATTTTGTTTGGCAACTAAATAGTGAAAAGTTCTTAAGACTGAAAAGCTTAATGGTTTCGTGACTTTTGGATTGTCCTGGTAAATACATTAATACAAACTAGAAGTGAAAAAATAAATACAAAGATGCAAGGAAAAAAATATAGAAACAACCCCTACTACATCATGGCAAGTATAAACTACTCCATGTTTTCTTCACCTCCTCTTTACTAATAAATATTTCATCCCATAACCCGCAAATCAAGTAAGTCACATCTTAATACTGTTATCAGCAAATGGTCCAAACAGAATGCTAGGATTTTAATATTCATTAGCATATATAAAACTCAGCATCCCAATATCAACTCTTAACTATAACAAAATCTCTCTTAAAAGGAATAAAATGGTCTCAATATCCTAATGTAAACAAAAGAAAACCAAAGTGTACATAACAAAGTCTATTTCTCCTTAACAGAAGATAAGCTCCAATACACATTTTCCCCATTTCAAATAACAATTCCCCAAAAAAAAATTTCCATTCCAATTTATCCAGTTTAAATATAAATTGCATATCTCTGCTCTAAACTATAAACATCCACCTTTCACAAATATCAATATTCTAATATAAATAAACAATTACAATTTAAAGAATAATTTATCTGACCCACACTGTTTAATGGAATATGAGTTAAACAGTTAAAATAAAAAAGTTAAAAATAAAAAAATAAAAAACCTAATTAAAAAAAGAATAATTTATCTGTAAAAACGTTTTCTAAAATTCCTTTAATAAAAACAGTTAACAAATATTTTTTTCTTCCATACAGAACTATTTTTTTCTGTAATTCATTAAGGTGATTGTTGATCCTTGTTAACAGCTTGCTTTAGCACTTTAAGCAGACTCTTGTAAATCCAAGAAAAGGAAATTATTGAAATTCCTTAATTTTTAAAACCTCAGTCAGTTTTTTCCTTATGTCTGATGACAAATTCTTTTTCAGAGTCTCGCTCATATTTTTGTTGGGTAAATTTTGCTGCATATATTGTTCCATAACATCTTCATCAGGGAACAAACTGTTCTCAGGAAGACACAATAGCTGACATAATTGAATTAAATTCATGAGGCAGGTCCCTGTGCAGTTCCTCAAGATGTCTCAAATGCCATTATAGATTATTTGTTTTATTACATCTCCTATCTCAAAAACAATTTTTCTTTCTTCCAAGCATACATTTATCTTTAAAAAATAGTTTTTAATATTTTAATATTCAAATTTTAATATTCAAAATGTTTTGTGACCCTATAAAACCTTGAGACCAAAACCTTGTCTTGCTTTTTGTTGTTCATTTTGAGTTCTAAAAGATTCTAAAAACAAAATTTCAAATACTTTTACTGAGGATTAAAAGCGCTCAACCTTGTCACTCTGCAGGTGTCTAACTTCTTTGAAGCAGTTACTAGGCAATTTCTGACAATAGTTAGCAAGAGAAGTACACAAACTTAGTGCCTTTTAGGTCTGTTTGTAGCTGGAGTAAATATCCCCCAATGTCCCAGTTATTCTCCACACAACAGGATTCAGTGTCTTATGGTCTATTTATGAAGAAGAGGAACAATTATAAGAAATAGTTTGGGCGATTTCACGTCTGTTTTATCCAGAGAGGATTGGGATCCCTTGTTAATGCTGTTAATATCAGCTCTGCTTTTCTCCAGAGCTGTCTTTCAGTCTGCCATTTTCCCCTTGAAGTCCTTCCTCAGACTACATGTCTTGAAGATTAAATTGTACAATTGAGATTGCAAGCAATTGATCGGTTTGGCTTAAAAACTGGATTTTTTTTCATTATGGGCTATCATATCAATAGCTTTTCTTTAATTTGCATCTCTATTTCAATCTATATGTTGTTTGAAGGATTGTTGTTTGTAAGATGGGCTATCTTTCACATACATTCAGTAGTAACAGTGGAAAGTAACTTTGATTTTCTTTAAAGAAAAAATTAAGTAGAAATTTTGAAAGGTTTTTCCAGAGGAAAACCTCTGTCCTCCAGTGCTCAGTACTTTTGCCCGTTCACAAAATACAAATAATAATAATAATAATCAAATTTCACTGCCATTGAAATGGAGCTACATAGTAGAGCAGAAGTCAATCACTTGGTGTTTTCTAGGGTTCTTTGCACTAAACTTCTCGATATTCCTATTGATTATAGAAAAGAGAAGAGCCTTCTCTGCCAAAGTTCTTGCCCTTTGGAATATCTTATCTCCTGAGGCGAGATTGACTTTTCATAAGTCTTAAAACCTGGTTCTGCCAAATGGCTTGGGGTACCAATGGGGGAGTTTTACATTGGAGGTGGTTGACTTAGTAAAAGCTAAACCTATCTCCCCCACCCCCCATGTATCTGGCTGCCTTCTCCATCTTGTGTTTTGTCTGCTCTGACATTTCATATCTGATGATTTTAATGTTTCTTTCAATGTTTATTATGCTGTAAGCCACCCAGTCGTTTGAAACGAGATGGGCAGCAAATAAATTTAATAAATTTATTTCTATCATACAGTATATGCTATCATACAGTATATGCATGGCAAGGACAGTGTAAGCAATGAGGGGATAGAGAGTTTAACATTCTTTAAAAGGTTTAGATTCAGAGGCTCCATATCTGGGCTCAGCAAGTGTAAATTTTTAATTGATCTGAATTTCTAATTTAGAATGGAGGGATGTAACTTCTTCCATTTTGAAATCAACTAAAGGATGTGGACACTTCTCTGTGCCATTTTGATATTGAAAAGCCACTACCCGAAAAGACATTTGATCTTTTGAACTGCTTCCAGGGTAGTTAATCTCCCTGGATAACTTCATTAAGCAAAGATTTGTTTGGGATCATAACAATTGAGACCAAAGTGTCAATCCTATTGTTTTCTCCAATTTAGCCGTTCTGTAGGATGTGAAAATTAATCACACCACACTTTGTAATCTTCATTTTGTTACTTTTACAATTCCCTTTCCTTTTAGCGATCTATATCAAGGAAGAGATTAAGGGCTCAAGAGTAATAAGGACTCACGCTGCCTTATTCTCAAAGATCCATCTCATCCTGGGCACCCTTTTTTTTGAACTATTACCATCTGGCAGACCGTACAGGATAATAAAACAATGACAAACAGGCTGAAAAACAGATTCTATCCCAGGGCAGTAACTCTGTTGAATTCTACTGTATAGTGCAATATTAATGCAATATCAGGGGTTTTCAATT
>JAOYMU010000001.1:68653758-68665865 GCA_025802295.1 Psammodynastes pulverulentus | reverse complement strand
AAATGGCCTCAAACGGGCCAAAAATCAGCTGAGAGGCACGCGCATGCGCAGTGCAGGTAAGGGGTGTGTGTGTTGCGTACGCATGCATGGGAGGCTGGGCGCATTGCATTGTGGGTGCCGGCACGAATGCGTGTGTGCTACCACATGCGCGTGCGCTTTTGGCACACCACAACAAAAAGGTTCGCCATCACTGACCTATAATGTTAGAATTTTAATGTCAAGTCATAGCATAAGATGAAAAATAAAGCTAAAATCCACTGACTCCAAAGGAGAATTAATTAAATTGCCAAACTTCATTTGGGGGCTGCATATGTTCAGCTGGCAAGTATATCAAACAATCAGACAAAATGTTAAAGTCTACTTGGATTTTATTTGGCTCCTTCTTGGAGCTAAAGAAACTATTTAATATTGGCAAAGTAATTTGGTTTCTATTGTACCACCAGATAAAAGAAAGAAATTGTATTGCTGTTCATACACAGGAATAAGAAATTGAAACACTCTCACAAATTCCAAAATTGTTTTTCCATTCAAAATCAAAACATTTGACAAATGGAAAACCCATCAATGTCCATCTTCCCAAGCAAACTGCTCTAAATGCTTTTCAGAAGATTACAAGCTCTTTTCTGCAATTACAACACATGGCTAAATCAATGGGCTACATTCAGTGTATGATTTAAAGATTCCTGAATTAATTGCTAACTTCCAAAACCTTATCCAAACAAATTTTACAGATGTCAAAGGTTTTTTTTAAGAAACTTTCCCTGTTCAATCTCTAGTTCTCTTTCAGGAGGAAAAATAACTGAAATTATTCTTTATATTATGAATATTCTTTGTGTTCAATTTTAGGAAAACCACAGCTATTAAAAAGAGGAAATCATTAATATCGGAATGCCCTATGTCTTACAGTGCTTTTTAAAACCTAATGTTAGTTTTTTAATGTCAATATTAAGGAGTGTAACATTGTTTGGCTTTTTCATCCAGAATTGAATATAAAAAAGGCTGCAGATTATACCAAAGTATTCATTGTACAATAAAGATTTTTGTCTTAAGCCGATTATGTAGTAATATGATCTTCACTGTACTGATACTTAATGTTTTGTGCATACTGAAAAAGGAAAAGGGAAAATGGAGCAATTTTGGCAATTAAAATACCAAAAAATAAAGAAAGGAAAAAAAGACTATCCAGTTTCTGACTTTCTCCTTTTTGTGCTTCTGATAATTTTACATTTTTATAAACATTTGGAACCTCTTAAAAACCAGAGTATAAATATTTGTATTTACCATGCTGCATGGCTTTTTAAAGTTTAGTTAGTTTCTATTGTGAATATATACTGTTAAATTTGCCACTGTTGCATATTCTCCAAGTTTAAATTCCCAAATGCTTCCTTTCACTGCAAGAAACCTGTGATAACTAAGGTATTTTAGTATGAACTGTTAAAGTAAAATGGCTCTTTGTAACAACATGAAATCCTATAAAAAAAATACTTATTCTGCCCAGTCCCAGATCTCGCTCAGAAAAAAATAATCCTATCAGAGGAAGCTCCAGATTGTGAGACCTTCACTATGGAAATAATTTTGGAGAATGCTCTTGCTTGGCCTTGCAGCCTCCAAAAAGTGCAAAAAAGCATTTCTGTTCTTCCCATGATTTTCAGAGAGTTCAGAGGCCGCAGGAAAGCACACTCTATTCTTGCATAGCCTTTAGAGCTTCTGAAAATCTTGTGAAAAGGGGTATCCTTTCCTGTTCTTTTTGGAGCTGCAGAGGCTTCATAAGAATGTGTGTGTGTGTGTGTGTGTGTGTGTGTGTGTGTGTGTGCATGTTTGGGTGTGTGTGTGTGTGTGCGTGCGTGCGCTCTTCTGTGACCTCTGGAAATCCTGTGGGGGAGCATGCTCTTGCATCACCTCCGTACAAAAAGTGCAGGAGAGATATCATGTTCTAATGCCGTGATGGCGAACTATGGCACGTGTGCCACATTGAGTCATCTCACTGTCGCCCAGCTGTGTGCATGCACGCAGCCTTCCCACCGGACAGATGATTTTCGGCTGTCTGGAGGGCCTCTGGAGCCAGGGGAGGCCATTTCCCCCCTCCCAGAGGCTCCAGGGAAGCCTCTGCAGCCTCGAAACAGGCCCGTTTCAGCACTTCTGATTTTGCCGGAAGGCCTGCTTCCCTGGAGCCTTTGGGAGGGCAAAAACGGCTTCCTCAGGGCTCCAGAGGCCCTCCGGACAGCCGAAAATCAGCTTGCTGGCAGGAAGGCTGCATGCATGCAGGGGGCCGCACGCGTATGTGGGGAGAGGTTGTGTGTGCATACACGGGAGCATGGGGGGGTCGCGTGTGCATGTGCAGGGGTGGGGAGAGCTCAGGGGATCCCACATTGTGGATGCCGGCACGAGCACATGTTCTAGTGCGCATGCACGCATACTTTCGGCATACCACAAGGAAAAGGTTAGCCATCACTGTTCTAATGTAATTTTCAGAGGATCTGGAGGCCATGCAAGAGCACATCACATTCTCATTGAGGTCTCTGCAGCTTTAGAAAATTAAACGTGAATAGGATGGGCTGGTGTCAACATCACTGCATTAAATTGTTATTTGTGACTGATGGAATGGTTCCATGCTTGACGAGATTCCTCTGGAAAGCCAACGTTATCCAAACAGAGTAATGGATAATGTTGGACTTCCATAGGGAGTCCATTTAAATTAAATGTCCACCTAGAACGTTTAATTCACCAGCACTTAAAAATTTATAAAGAACTGTGATGTAGCAACTCCTTTGCATTCAGATGCTTATTGTTGAAGGCCAGCTCCTCCAGATGTGCTCACCAATGGCAGATAACACTGATTCTTTTAACAAGAAAGCACCACATGCTGGAGTAGAGATAGAAGCTTCTAAACAGCTTTTGCCACAGGAACAGAAAAACTCGGAATCTGTTTAAGATTAAGGAAAGTTTGAGAATTTGAGAAATATGCCATGACATAACCAAGCAGCAGCATTCTCTACGTTGAGCCAAGAACAGCCTTTATTTCATGTGCTAACAGAATAATTAAACATTCTGGTTTTCATAAGTGTTAATAGGATTCTGATAGGTGTGTGTGTGTGTGTGTGTGTGTGTGTGTGTGTGTGTGTGTGAAAGAGAGCATGCGTGTGCATTAGTGCAATTGTTAAAAATTAATCTTAAACTAAGAATGTGTTCATTAACCTTTTTTATAGATTTAGTATGAAGCAATAAAAAGTACGTATATAACTATTTTCTATTGGTACCTCTACTTATCAACAGAACTTTTTGAAGCAACATTCATGTAACATGCTTTACTAGGTTAAAGATGGACTTAAGCTGTCATGCCAAAACAAACAAGTATCTGTTCTCCTTGTACATTTTTGTCATTTACCTGCAATACATAATTTTATATAAATTCTCTTTTAAGACTGTAATTGTCAGTCCTGGAGGCCATCTTTATTTTTTGGGATTTTCAGGGCTGCCACATTTAGTGCTGGGGGAAAATGGGAGGGGGATTGCATGGAGTTGGTGGAGATATATAGCCATAACAACATTCTTTCCTCTGGGAGTCAAGGATGTTCAGCCTGCACCTGGAGAGGTGAGTGGGGAACATCTCCAGTTGGGATGGTGGACCATGTGATGGACATGTCGGTGCAGGGGAAGGGACTTTGACTTTCCTTTGGGTGGGGAAAACCCAGGGGCTTCCAGATTCGGGTTTTCCCCAGGTGTGCCAATATGACATCTCTAATAAAATAGAACTTTGATGAACTGCTGGCCTCAGAGTCTTACTTGGTTGGGGGAGTTACTTGACAGTAATTTACTGTAAATTTCAATCCTTTCTTCCACATACTCTCCCATTGGTCCCCACTTTATATATCCAACTTTTTTGCCCATTTTATCATACAATCTTTAATCCGTTCTTTTCACTTGTTTCAATTTTCAATAAACGTTTATGTATCACAACAACTCCAAAACAAAATTAGTCTTACCCTTTTCAAATTCGAATTCTTCTTTCCAAATTTTTCCACTAAATATGATAGGGAAATCAGTGCTATGTAAAATGGCAACAATAGTTTTGGATTTAATTGTGGATTAATATACAAACTATTCACTTAAGTCTTTTTCAAACTTGCTAATATAAATTCTTCACCCAAAGTCCTATAAATGAAACACTTCACAACTTTTTTTTCTTATATTTGTTTCTTGTAAACAGATTATATCTTGTTTCATTTTTTTTTTCAAATAAGGAAGGTTTTTTTTCTTTTTGGAAGCGCATTTGCTCTCTCTATATTCCGTGTTAAAAATTTGCAATACGTAAACATTACGAAAGCATTACATGCTGTTATCAGCCTTCAAAATTACATTTTACCCCCACAGAGGTAACAAAAGGCGAAGTACCTATAGGGAAGAGTACAAATTAGTTGGTATATCTGTTTTCAATGATTGCCAAGATGGTTTTAGAAGTTAATTTTTGTGCGCTAAATCAAAAGCTTGGTTTTGAGAAAAAGAATGTTTTGTTGGATATAAATGTCAAAAGGATTCAGTCTCCAGCAAATTGCATTGCATCTAGGCTCCAAAATGTGTTTTTAATCTTTAAGTGCTATAGTATGCCAAATTTCTATTGGGAAAGCTAATTAGACTCTTACATCAGATTCCCAGATGAAGCCACCACTCCATTAGGCCTCTAAGTGAAGTGTTAGGGAGACTGGATCAATTTCTTTTTTCCACTTCTATCTTCTTAATCCAAAAATGGTCCTCATGTTATTTGTAATAGAATATATAAACAGTAAATTCAAACAGCTGCTGTGAATATAATTCATATCTATCTATTTAATTCATATCAATCTAATTAAGACTGAAATTCCACTCCTGCCTAAGATTATGAAGGGCCTTCTTGATCTTTTACTTTTTAAATATAACTTTTATTAAGTGTACCATATCACTATTAAGTCATGCTGAGAGAAGGAAGTATATATGAGGTCGTAAAGACAACATGTATTTCCTCCAGCTGTCCTTTGATTTGAAATCAGACCGGTAAATTGTTTTCCTTACTATATATATATATATATAAAGGCCTTTCTATCCTTTTGAAATTCATTTAGATTAATATTGAATCACAAAAGGGAAATCCTTTCATTTTGTCTGGACTGATAAAGAACAAAAAAAGCTTCAACAAGAAACAATTGTCCACACTATATATTTATTTGTTGGATTTGTTAATCAAACTTTTCCTTCAAAAATAGACACACATACTATTCCCAGGATTTAGATACAAGCACAAATGTAAATGCTCAATAGTATGCTACATATTTGGGGGGGTTGGGGAGGTGCCTACAAGTTGTTATTGATTCGTGGTGGTTGCTTGAATCCCTGCAGTTTTGTAAGCATCATTTTCAGAATTGATTTGTCATTTGCCATAGTGATAACAGTGAGTGATCCAAGGTACCAAAATTGGCTTTGTGCCTCCAACAAGACTAGAACTCGCAGTCTCCTCATTTCTAACCTGGTGCCTTGACCATTGCATCAAACTGGCTTTCTATTATTTACAGTAAAAAACAATTTATTTCCAACAGTCATCAACTGAATATTTTTTTTCTTTTCCTCAAATTTCCTTTCTCATACTTTAAAGATAGCAACATTTGCTGTCCTCCAAGCATCTTCGTTCTCCAGAATTTCTCAATACATATAAAATGCAGCCAAATTTTACCCTTTAGAATCCCAGGACACATTCATTCTATCACTGGAGGTTTAATATACTGGTACTTCAATATATATAGGTAATCCTTATTATACCTTTATCAAGCCCTAGCTGCAATTATATTCCTTCAATCTACTCTTTTCAATTGCTCATGGAACACCTATACTCTTGTAGAGGGCGGAGGGAATGGCCTTGAAGGACAGAAGGAAGTACCGCTATCAAGACAAAAGTCAGATTAAAAGGCCAAGTAAGTAACTTGAGTAAAAGTCTCATAAAGGCCGTGATGGGATTCAACGGGTGTAACAACCGGTTCGGTGAGCGCGTGCAACATTGGCAACTCACCTTCAGCTGCAACCCCAGTGTGTGGAACAGCTGACGTGCGGCAATCGGCTGTGCTGTGCGAATCAGCTGCACTTCAAAATGCGGAAATAAAGCACAGACAAGAGCAGGGGCAGGCGGGAGGGCCCAAAAGCTTATCGTTGAAGCCAACCTGTGCCCTCCCAGCTGATCTTTGGAACAACTGGTATGCCTGAACTGGGCCGAACTGGTAGAATCCCACCCCTGCAGTAAGGCCCCTCCCTAGTATTGGCCTGCCTCTCCATTTTCAACAATTTTGCATCAATTGTGCATCAATTTTGTGTAAGGTTTTTTTGCAGTTATCTTTATCTATTTGTTCTTTTTTATTTCCTCCTTATTTGAATAATTTCTAATCTCTCTCCATCTTTTAGATTTCTATTAGTTTCTCCTGCCATGGAATTCAACTTATTATTGTTTGTTTATTAAAATCTATTTATTAAAATTTGAAGGCTATTACAATAATAAGTTGAATTCCATGACAGTTCCAGGTCAGCTATGTATGTAATCTTCACTATTTGGCCTGCTTCTCCATTTCCAATAGGCATCTTCCTTTTTGTTTTTGGTTATGACTGGGGGTTTGTTTTTTTTTGGAAGTTACATTTGCTTCTTCTACTGTGTTCTATAGCATTTCCTCCCCATTAGAATGGTTTCTAATCTTTCTCCTAATCTTTTCTTTGTTTAGGATAAAATCAAAAACAGCTGATCCCCTTGAATCCTCATCCAGGATTCTTTAAGGAGAAATTTGTCAGCCAGGCAAGTCAGGAATTTCCTGGAGAAGACGTGCTTGGTAGAATTAGTCAGGATGTCAGGATAATTAATCTGCCATCTTTGCAAATCATTCAGTAGGGCAAGAAATAGTAATGTGCTTGGCTGGAAGTGAGCACAGACAATAGTATTGCTTCCTTTTAATCTTTTTATTTTGTTCCAGATGTTTGCAATAGGGCCACCAAATTCATTCCCATGGATTTTTATCATCTGTTATAAATTTTCATTTATTTTTATATGAGCACATTATAGCAACCAGTGTATGCTAATAATTTTACTTATGCACAGTTCCCCACCCCCATATTAAGAATTTGACATAATTTTGTTTCCTATAATAGGAACTCCATTTTTAATGGGCTGGTGGACAAATCTGAATTTTGAGAAATCATTGTTGCTGTGGTACTTGCCAATTCACCACACAACTACTGATTTACCCGAAGACAAGCTGAATTTAACCCACCCCTAGACTTGCTTGGGGATCTCTAGCTCGCCTGGAAGCTAGTTGAGCTCCAGCACTGCAAAATCTATGTATTACTAAAAGCCTCCTGTCTGTTTGTAACCTTCAATTAGCCCAAATGGTGCGTCACAGAACATTTTTTTTAATCAAGGTACCTCAAATTCATTAACTTAAAGAATTTGTACCAAATCCCATTACTCCCATGCAATTGATATTTTAAGGATCTGCACACCAGTTGTACCAGTCACAGTCATGTGGTCACAATTTCCAATGCTCCCTGCCAACCTCCCACAAGCAAAGTTAATAGGGAAACCAGGAGGAAGTTGGAAATTGCTCTCACTCCCACTGCATTTTTGCTTGCCCGTAGTCATTCTGTTTATCTGTTTAGGTAAGAAAATCTCTCTGAACGGATGACCCAATGAATCATGGGTTATCTAGTACTTTCTACATCTCTTATTTCTGACTGACAAACCCTTTCCTGGGTCATCTCCTATCAAGAAATCCCTGTAATTTTTTATAAGATATACTGTAAGCTGTAATCACTTGGCTGGCACAATTAATACTTCAGAGATGAAACTTTATTATTTCAATCAATTTCAAGAGTTTAAGCCCCCACCCCACTCAGAAAAGAAAAGATTTTACAAGAGCAAACTGTTTTAAAAAGGCTTAGATATATGGTCTCTCTTCAAATATTTCAAAAGATGTTTTATTTCACCAGTGATGACAAAAGTTACTTTCAAATAGGAAAGTACTGTATATAATCAAACATCTTATATGTACTACAATCAGATCCTCAGAGAAGGAAGGAAACTACAAGTCTTTGGGATCTTTTTTAGCTAGAAATTTGCCAAATGAAGTGAGGTGTAAAATATATAATAATTTAAACTACACAGTAATTTCACACAAATATTCCTCCTGCTAACCTCAAGCTTTCTGTGTTTCAACTGATTTATTTGTTGTTGCATTCCTGTAACACAGCAGCTCTATAACTGATGTTCCCTTGGTGACTCACAAACACTGTATATCACGAAAATGGAGTAAGAAGCAATACTGAATTAATCTGGGGAAGTGCCATTTTACTGCTGCTGTGGCTAAACCAATGGAAGCGGGACATCCTGGCCAATTTTATTACAAATCAATACTTATATATTTATAGACCACAATTTATCATCTCTGTATCCCTACTCTAAGGAGGCTATGGGATTTCCTTTTTGAAAATTCACTAGGCATTTATCAGAGATAATAATCCTTTGAAAATGGCCTTGGGAAACAGAATCAAGAAATGACGTAAAGGTTTGGCCAATTCTGTGATGAAATCCTGCAGAGAAGTCAGTCAGACAGGAAAACGAAGGAAGGAAACCAATTTCCCAGCGTTCAGATGGCACAGCCTCAGGGGGGCCGTAAAAAAGGCTTTTGACCTTGGAAGGGAAGCATTCCTGAATGCATACAAATTCCTGTGTACACAAGATCACAGACACAGCCTCCCTTCTTCCTTTTCCTCCAACCACAGAGATACTGTTTCAAGAAAGAAATACTGAAATTCTCAACTTTGCTACGACCTTCCCCCTGCCTCACATTCTTATGGAGTAATTGGATCGGAACAGCAGAAGAAATTTGATCCCGGAAAAATTACACAAAGTAATTTTGTGTATATACTTGGGCTAAATTGTGACAAAAGTTACTTCCCATCTGAAGAACCAACCTAAAAAAAGGAGGTTTAGGAGACTATTGAAGACAAAGCTGGAAACTAACTCTTGGTTTTAAATGGTAACATCCTTGTCTCTGCGATAGATTCAGATCATTCGGTATCACAAAAATGTTTACTTCTGTCAGTACTCTTACAGCAGAGATCTTCAATCTTGACAGCTTTAAAACTTGTGGACTTCAACTCCCAGAATTCCTCCTCCAGTCATATTAACTCAGGAATTCTGGGAGCTGAAGCCCACAAGTCTTAAATTTGCCAAGTTTGAAGACCCTTGTCTTAAGAGTCTCTTATCTAGGATCCTTATTTGATAGCTACTTGCCTTTGTATTTAGAAATTGTAGTTGAAGGACAGTGGAGTGGAAAGGAGGAACAGACAAACTCTATCCATAACAATCTTTGCATAACTGTCTGTCTTTAAACAGAGCCATGACTCATTTGAACTCAGGAAACCACTTGGAAATAGTATGGCTACCACACCCTATTTTTTCTTCCCATCTAAATAGATGCTTCAGCAATTCACATAATTGAGAGCTAAATTGATTCAACTATTCAGAAAGAAATATCAGGATTTATATACAAGGTTAAAAGTGTGTCTGGTTTGTTTGTTCATATCAATTTATATGGCTGACCAGCTCCGGAGCGTGTGCAACTGGGGGGGCGGGTCCATCTCACCCTTGCCCGCATGCTGCCAGCCGCCCCCGTCCCTTGGCGTTACAGGTAGGCCACCCTGTGGTTGTCATTGAGGATGGAGGTGTTGCTCTTTTCGCCGAAAAGGCATTCGGGAGTTGGCAGCCTTTGTAGGGGATAAACCTCGTCATTGATAAGCCAAGAGTCACGACGGCCATTGCCGCAACAAGGAGCGACCCCTGACAATGTCATCATCAGTCAGGGAAAGGAACAGCCTCAAGCCCTCCGAAAAGCCAGTGGATGAGGTACTCCAAATCCCCCCTTTCTTGTTGACATGTGGAGGTTGTCAGCAAAACATTGGGGATCGATACTTCCTTAAAGCCATTGACCAGTACTGGCATGAAGATTGTCTAAACTGTGACTTATGTGGGTGCCGAATTGGAGAAGTGGGAAGGAGACTATATTATAAACTGGGCAGAAAGCTGTGTCAAAGAGACTATTTCAGGCTTTTGGGCCAAGATAGTCTCTGTGCCTCCTGTGAGAAGAGAATCCAAGCCTATGAGATGACCATGAGAATAAAGGACAAACTGTACCATCTGGAATGCTTCAAGGATGCTGCTTGCCAGAAACATTTTTGCGTTGGTAACAGATACTTTCTCATAAACTCAGATATAGTATGTGAGCAGGACATCTACAAGTGGACTAAGATCAATGGGATGATATAACTAGCTTGTGCCTCATGGTCTCAAATACATTTCATGAGTGACATATTTTTGGCTATGGTGAGGTTATTGCTCACATCTATATGCTTTCTTTAAGAAAAGGGGGAATGAAACAGAAAACATAGGCATTGCATCTAATAAAATAAGTGAAATAAAAAAAAATGGTTGACCATCTTACCAATCTAACTAACTAATATGTAATTTTAGAAAAAAATATAACAATAAAAGGTATGCTTGTGCAGGGCAAGACTGAGAAAACGAAACTGGAGGTGAGAGCCACGAGGAGGTGTTTTATACTGGAATATCGGCTCAGTCATATGGGTAAAACTGGGAGGATTAACCCAAGCTGAATTCTCCAATCAAAGTATGCTGGAGACGAATAAGATTCTTTAAATTGTAAGTTCTCCAACTTCAATTTTGGATCCATGTCCATCCTAATTGGCCAACACAGGGCAGAAAGGACATATGGTTGGTTCTGGGTGTGATGAATGCATCCTTCAGAAAGGGCAGTTTCTTTACGCCTTCAGGAAGTGGTTGTCTCCCCCCTCATATACACACTTCTTAAGAAGCCATCCCTAAATGACTTTTGCTCTATCTTCCTTTGAAGAGGAGAGAAGATGATTGAGAAAGTGATTGCCTCAAATTTTCAGAGGGTCCTGAATGAAACGGTTACATCACGTACATCTCACAGTTATCTCACTCACTTTCATTGTTTATTCAATTTCTATAGTAACTCATCTCAGCCAAGTTAATCTGGGTGGCTTTCAATTTGAAAACTATAGAATAGTAAAACAATAAAACAATACAAACAACCAATAATAACAATAATAACAATAATAACAACAACAATAATAATAATAATAAATAAATAAAAAACCAGCAGCCAAGATTTATGTCTGTTTCTTATTTTAAAAAGAGCATTCATTAAAAAGCAAAGGGGAGGGGGGGTTGAACCCAAAATCATTCATACAAGATAAAGTCTACTTTGCCGATGTACATTGTACATCGAATAGAAACAGCATAAACCGTTCAGACCAAAGCCATACAGTTCTTCAATTTTAGATAAAACTCAGAATCAGAAAGTTTTGTTTCTTAAATCTAATGTCTGTTCAACTAAGGTCTTTTAAATCAATGGTTTGCTACAGAAAGCTAGTTTGGAATATGATCAGACCTTAACTAAATATTTTGAGGATTAATTAAAGTAGAGCCAGTTTGGCGTAGTGATTAAGGCACCAGGCTTAAAACTCAAGAGACTGTGAATTACTGTTCCATTTTAGGCACAAACCCAGCCTGACACTACAGCATTCTTTTTCAGCCCTAGGAAGGAGGCAATGGTAAACCGCTTCCAAAATCTTTACAAGGAAACTGCAATACTGTACTGACTGGAAGGCACCAAAAAATTAAAAGGAAAGTGCAGAGTGGAAAAATAATTGATAGAATTTTTGTCATTGATTTTAAAAGGCTCAAAAGCTTGATCTGGGTCTAGAGCAGGGGTCTCCAACCATTTGGATCTCAGGGACCACCAAATGCATAATTTTAAATCCTGCGGACCACTAATAGAAATCCAGTGCGCTGCTCGCTGAAGTGCCTGGTCTCCCAGTGTCAAGATGGGGTCCTTCAGGCAGTAACTGCCTGTTTCTGCAACTTTAACAACACTCAAAGAGCCATTTGGACCCGTTTCCCCACAGAAAACAAAACACTGGGATCTCTCATCTCTCTCTCTCTCTCTCTCTCTGTATCCCACTCTCTCTCTTGCTCTGTCTCATCACCCTCTCTCTCTCTC
>JAOYMU010000001.1:68637940-68648428 GCA_025802295.1 Psammodynastes pulverulentus | reverse complement strand
TTATATTCATGTACACTGAAGAAGGTATTTAATTTCATTGTACGAGGTACAATGACAATAAAGTGAACTAACTAATGTGACAAACCTTCACATCACTTTTTATTCATAAGTTAACATACTCAGATATTTTTCTTATTCCTCGTAAGGATTGGTTTTCAGAGCCTTCATTATCAATGAATTTGCTCCAGTTTGTTACTATTATTTTTAAATGTTGTTATAAAGAACTGGACATAGTATTCCAAATGAAATCTGACCAGGCAATAGGGTAAATTACCTCCCATGATCTGGATTCTTTACTCTCATTAAATAAAACTCTTTTCAGGAGTTATTATATATGGAATCGCCATCGTCATCAATTATTCAATGACCGTGAGTCTAATTGTAGATTAATCATAATAATAATAATATGCAGAAGATAGTAACACCGTGAACATAAATCTCATTAAACCTTATGGGGTTTTCAAAGAAATAAGTTATCATAATATGAAGGTAAGAAACTACGCTGAGTGCATTATGAATATGTGGAATACTGTTATTTACAGAGTAAAGGAAGTGCATAGAGGGTAGAGAGAAGTAACAGTTCCCGTTACTGATGCCTCTGAGGAGAATGGAATATTTATCTACGAACAGAGCAGTTGGCCACCTCCAATACTGGCAAAGAACAGCAGGCAATACGATCCAAAAATAGATGTGAATTTTAATCCCTTCAAATGGGTGACTCCCTGGACTAAAAAAAATAAAAATAAAAATCCCTTAATGCAAACCAGAAATCATCATTAAAGCAGCAAAGCAAACCAGGAGAAGCAATAGTGATAAACACAAATTACATGGAAATCATTCTATTGAAATAATTTGACCTTCCACATTAAAGCAGTTAGGCTCATGGCCAAAACTGCAAATTGACCTGGCTGTTTCCAACATTTCCCTGGGACATCTGTGACAGATTTATACCGGAAAAACTGTATCAAATACAGAGGCAAGCTTGTCCCTTGGAAGAAAGCGATTCATTCACCAGAAATCCAGAAAGACATGTTGTTACTTTTGCTTATTAATTAAGGCATATTTGTGTACATAAAATATAAACTAATATTATTCATTCAAAATTATGACATGGTTACTTATTTGTAATCAAACTGAAGGTGACTTGAAAACGCAACTGCTTCATCTGGCATATTCCTATTTTGGAGCATTTGTATTGAGGTTTGTACAGTGGGCCACTTTTGTCTTACTATGCAAAACTAATTTGTCTATGAAGTCACCAAAGATTAAGATCAACTTGAAGACACTTATATTATCCCATCAAGTGGCCAGCCACACCTAGTTAATCCTGGCTAATCTCAAAGAGCTAAACAAGATCAGACATGCTATCACTTTGATGGCAGACACCATAAATCTCAATAAATTAGACTGGGAATTTGAAAGAGTATTCTGGAAGTAGACATTGGTAAATACTATGTCTGTATGGCTGTCGAAAAACATTTATTTATTAATCATTTATACAGCCACCCATCTCCCACAAAACAACTCTGAGACATGTCCAGGTTGTCCATCCCTGTGAGTCAAACTTGAGTCAGCAAATATTAATATTTTATTTTATTAAGCTGTCTTAAGATCAGGCTATTTTATTCATCTAGCCCAGGGGTGTAAACTCATGTCGTCATGGTGGCATCACGTGATTTATTGTGACTTTCCCCCTTCACTAAACCAGGTGTGGCCAGCTCATGATGCACCTGGCCCGCAGGCAGCGAGTTTGACAGTTCTGATCTTTTAAATGATCTAGCCCTATATTGTAACTTTGACAGGCAAAAGTTCTTAAAGGTGGTCTTGGACAGAGGTCTCTCATAGATATTCCGTAAGTCAATGTATGATTCAGTGCTGAGCTACAGTCACTAAAGTCATTTTATGTTTTGCAACCATATATGAAATATTCAGTGACAAAATATATTATGGAGTATAATCTCTCACTCAGGTTGTTATGAATTACTATAAACTGAACTTGAAATGAACCTTGAAAACAAACTGTGTTACAAGGTGCGTTAACTCAAATTGTCTGAAGAGAAGACCTGTATTATTCTTGGATAAAGCATCTAAGATAAGCAAATCCATGAATCATTCTTAAAAGAAAAATAAAGCTACAATTGTCAGAGAAGAATGTTATGTTTGGAAATTAAACTTTAATACGTATCCCTCAAACACTGTCATAATATGTACTGTCAGTACACTGTCAGCATAACCAAATATAATCAAACTGGATTTCAAATTGTAGTTTTGAGATGTATTTGGCTGTGGGGGTTTGTTTAAACAGATTTGCAATAGCCAAACAAAGCCAGCAGTTCCAGATAGAAATGAGCAAAAAAAAAACCCAAAACACCTAAGACTTCTATATATTAGTTCTATAATTATAGTATATTTATAAATATATTTCTCTAACCCTACCCCCTCCTGAGACAGTTAGCAGCAGTTAAGAGGCTGTGATCAAGAAACATCCTTGAGCCACTATCTAATGCTCCCTCAATGCCATACTGGTGGCTTTAATTTCCAAAGCAGCTTTTTACCCAATGGCCAAGACTTTTGTCCTACAAAAGATAACATCCAAATGTTCCAAAATCCTTGTGTGCAAAACAAAGCTGTAACAGCCACAGCTAAATAAAGTAGATTAGAACTTGCAAATTTTAGTAACATATAATCCATCTAACTATAATGTAGATAAGCAATTAAAACAAGGTAGTAATAGAAGATCTTCTGTTTTAAAAGTGACAACTACAAAGACCATGAATCTAATCACAGCTCTTGCTCAGGAAATAGCCAGTAGCTAATCAGAATGTATACAATCTTAGTGAAATAAAAATGCCAACATACATGCCTCAAATCTCTTATTTTAGGTCTATATCATGTTTACAGCCACCACAAGAAACAGAAAATATGTGTGTGAAGTTTAGGAGTGGAAGATACAACAGAAATGCATTAACAGTTACAACTTGTAATTATATGACCCAGTTTGCAGTGTTAAATGCATGCTCTTGACCTGGACAGCTGCCCCAGTTTGAATTAGAGACAGAGATGTATAAGGAATATTTTAGTTATCTAACAGATAAAGTTGCTTGGATTCCTTTGGAATTGATTAGGCAAGTCCTGCTGAGAAGGCAGAGTCTATGTTATTCGGGGGAGAGATTGAGCTCTAATTTAGGGAGGTGGGGTGCCCCAGAGATTGACAGTCTTGCCTCTTTTGTTTAGCATTTACAATTTTACATGAGGCCACTAGGTAAGGTCATCCATTGGTTTTGGAGCAGGTGTCACCAGCTAAACTTCTTAACCTCTGATCAATCAAATGATGCAGTTTGTCTTGTCTAATACCCAAGGGTTGTAAAGGTCTGGGTGGCAAGTGAGAGTCAAGCTCAAGACAAAGAAAATATTTGCGTCATCCAAGGCCAGAAATCCCCCCCCCCTTTTTTTGTCCAGGATGGAGTAGGACATTCGATTCAGGACTGGGATGCAATCTAGGAATTTTCCTAGACTCATAGCTTCTGCTTAAAAAGCAGATCATAAAAGTGGCCAAGATAGTCTTTGCAAAGATCCATCTGGTACACAATTTGTGCCTGTTTGTGGATTGGGAAGTCCTTCAGATAAATTACCTCATGTCTGTAATGTGGTCTATTGAGGCTGTCCTTGAAGGCCACTCAGAAGTTGCAGTGGGATGGCCAAGTTACACTGTTGCTTCAGAAAATGTGTCAATTGGCTTCTGGGCAAATTTAAAGAGCAATAGCACTTAGCCTTATATACTGCTTCAGAGTGCTTTACAGCTCCCTCTAAGCAGTTTATAGAGTCAGTACATTGCCCCCAGCATTTTACTGACCTTGGAAGGATGGAAAGCTGAGTCAACCTTGAGCTGATCAAGATCAAACTCCTGGCAGTCGGCAGAGGAAGTCTGCAATACTGCATTCTAACTACTGCGCCACCATGGCTCTTAAAGATGCTGGTTGCCACCTATAAAGCTCTTCATGACATAGAACTTGGCTGTCTGAGGAATTGTCTATTTTTAAATAGTTACTATATAATTTCCATTAACACTAGAAGTGGTGAAAGAAGAAGCAAAGAAGAGTATATAATTGGAGAGAACTGACATGGTCCAGGTCCAAATAATGAGGGGTCCTTGGTGCTCTCTGAGCTTATTTTCTTACAGACATTTCATTACCCAAACTAGGTAACATCATCAGTGCTAGTCCAAATAATGTCACATAATGGGAACCTGGAAGTGGGTTTTTATGTCGCGGTAACTGCTGTTTGAATAGAATCCCCATCTCTATACATTTGTATGGCCTGGATCCTGACATGATACTATTTAAAAAGCTTTAAAAACCCAAATGGCTCCTCTCAAGGAGTCAGATGGTGTACACAAATGATATGGGGTTGCTCTTTGTTGTTCAGCAGAATTCTTCGTGAACAAAAGTAAACTTTGCTCAGACACAAGAACATGATTTGCCTTCATATCCCCTTAAAATCATGATATCTATGAAACCTGGGATTAATTATACATCTAAAATGAAAAAATAATCCTTAGTTCCTTAGTTTGTACAGCATCTATTCCTCAATATATTGGTTAAAAATTATGCTTTGTATAGCTTATTAAGTAAACCATTTCCAAAATAAGTATGAATAATAACAGAAAATCTTGGGGGTGTTACAATGTGCACAACTTGATGTTCACAAATAATTGAGTAGAGTTAAGAAAAGTTTAAAGAACCTCCTGTCAATGGAAAGGGAAGAAAATGTCAGTCATCCTTCCTTCTATTATTGTTTGCAACAGAACACGAATTCAGCAAACAAATCTTGTATGTTCCTTTCCATGAATGGGAAATCAATCTGGTGGATCATTAACCCTTCAACATTTATTTTAAAATTCTATCTATCGTACTTTTCCTTTTTAATTATTTCTATTATTTACAAGCTGTTGTGAGAGGATTTTTATCCTGAAAGTAGGAAGAAATAGAAAAAGACAATGAAGCCACATTAGGAGCAACATCCAAGTTAATATTCCAAGATTCAAAAGAGACTAACAAAATATAAAGCAATCCAACAAGATTAAGATCAATTGGGGTACTTAGCCTAGAGGGGAAAATGGTTATAACAGCTTTAAGTTATTAACAGTTATTAGATATTCATTCCAGGTTAACAATGGTAATAGGGAAACAGATTTACACTAAATAGGAAGCCACAGCTGAGTAAATATTTACTAAACAGCAGCTGAGTACTTAGAGCAAACCATCAAAAGAGGTCACATCTCTGATTCTTCAAATAAATACTTTGACCGCTGTTTGCCAGATATACTTAGAAATGCAACATTATGTTTACTAGTAAAAAATTGCACAACGGGGGATGCTTCCTGTGGCCTGATAGTCACATATAGTTATTAAACTGTAACTGCAGGAATTCTGCCCACATTTCTTCAAACATTGTCTAAAGTACAAGTATACTGGCCTTTAGGAGCACAGTTGTGAGGTAACCCTCAGTAATATCTGAGATCAAAGGACCAATGCAGTGGCATCAATTCAACTGCTATGGAAATAAACATAATAGAGGCAATGCTAGCAGTATAGATTTTTTAAAAGAATATAGCCTGTCTTTAATTCTTTACTATATTATAAATACTATATTATGAAGTATCTTATGAATGACATAAAAGCTGCAATGGAACATCCAATACTTTTCCTTCTATAGTATCTCCAATGTCCATGAGATTTAAGAGACAGTTCCAGAGTTCTCAAAAACAAAACAGAAGTGGCATAACAGTAGGAGATGAAACCTCAATTCAGATGTTACTTCAACCATGGTTTAGGAATTAGGAATGTATCGTGAGTCTATACATGCCTTTCTCCCTTATCCTCATCAATTGTCTCTTTCATTCAGGAGTCTTTATGTAAAATCATAAGCTGCTAAACAACTCTTCAGCTGTCTTGAGACTGGCACTAAATAGTTTATCCAGTCTGGACTTCACAGTAAACTACTGTAAACACAATCCAGAAATAGAGGGAAAGCAGGAGCAGCATTGTATGACCACATCAAAACATTTTGCTTTTCCCCAAAGCCAAGTAAAAGAGTAGGTGGCCAGGTAAGTATGATAAACAAAATAAATAAAAGCAGTTCCTCTTAATTTCATACTCAGGTGTTTGCCATACCTGTAGTTGACGTTTATTTCAACTTTGTTGATGGGAAAAGTTTTCAACTCACCTGAAAATAATAGATTAGCTGCAAGAATACAAGTGGGAAGTCCAAATGCTCCGAAACATTTTATTTTTCTTCTCAGATCACCAGGAGCTGCCATGAGACAGCTGACTTACTTTGCCCCAAAATTGCACAAGTTTTAATTCTTGGTTTCTACAGCTCCAAGAACCATATGCATTTAAATAATGTTGCATCCTTCATCTCCCTTACCTCCAAATATTTACTATCTTAATTAATTGCAGGTTGCTTAATTTGGAAAGAACTGAAAAGATCAACTGAACAGACTGAAAGACTTATAGATGTACAGAGATATTTTAAATACCTCTCAAGAAGAATCTGCTGGTTTATTTATACTAGAGCTTAATACAAGATTAAAATGAAAAATGGGAGGACTTTTTGTATGATTGTACAATCAACATTCATACTGTTTTTCTTTTTCCATAGCTTCCAAACGAGCTTTCTCACTGATTTCACAAAGCCAATTTGTTGTTGTTCAGCTTCATAAATCTTGTTGCTTTCAATGCCCATGCACAGATAAGTCAATGAACACTGAGAAAGGAATATGAGAGATCAGATTTGCCTTATGATGATTAGGTTTGAGGACACTTTTAAGGGACTCTTCTGACTCCCTTACTTACCCTTTTGTTTGCCTGGAACCCATAGAGAATCTGGGGACATGTTCAAACAAGAATCATGATTAAATTCTTAATCATAATTAACATGATTTTCAACAAAGGTTAATTTCTATGCCCTCAATATTTCATTTGTTCCCAGTATATTAACTTTTCAGTTACTGGTAAGGATAAAAATTCTTAGATTTTGTGATTCCTCCAACTGTGAATTTAGTGAACTGCACACCCAGTATAGTTCCTGGGGACTGCTGCTTGCTATGAGAGTTCTATTATAGGAAGAATAGAGGTAAATGTTTATCTAGATGTAAATCACAACTGGCATAAAAGCACCAAGGAACAGGCTTGATTGAAATGTTATTGGCAAAGCCATTTGCAGCTGGAAATATAATTTATTTCTCCCTGCTTCTCTTCAATTTGTAAGCACTTTCTGGCAAGTGGTTGTTTATAAGAATTTGCTAACTCATTGTGCCCAATACCAATCACAGACACTCTGCATTTATAGACTTTATTTATGCAGACTTTATGGAAATGAAAGGAAACATGCGTGCTAATATTAATAGGATCATTCTCCATAATTGTTTACTTTGGAGAAATGCAAAAATTATCTCACTGCATTATTTTTCCCATGTGCTGCTTCTTTACATTTCAAGCTAATTTTAAGCTCCCCCCCCCCTTTTTCAGAAAATATATTTTTCTTCCCATTCACAACTATTTTATGACAGGTTTGTTTTTCACGGAATGGCCTTAGTTTGTACAACTCATAAAAATGCTTGAGAAATGATCAGATCAGCCCAATATTTTTCTTATTCTGAGGAAACATTTAGCATGAAATGCTCTAAGTTTCACCAAAAGCTAATCCCTTCCATTTGACTCTATTCAATTGTGCTGTTGGGACTTTCAGGAAACACCATTCTTGTCTGAGAAGACAAAAATACATTCCAGAAAAAGGGAAAACGTTTCCGAATTGGGGCCAAGAAACTAAATTTGAGGAGTCTTTAATGAATTATCATTTTTTTCCTAAGGAAATTGAAGAAACAAAATCATTTTTTATAAAATGCACAAAAACCCCATAAATATATCTCAATTAGATCTTCTCTGAATGCAGTGTTTCCTGTACCTGTGTGCAACATTCATATATTCAAATTTTTAAAGTATCTGGAAGTGAATTAATGGAGGCCTGAGAGAAATGGCAATAACTGCAAGGGTAGTTATACTGTAGAAAATTCTATTATTATACAATCGATCACAAGGAAATGTGGAACTGAAAGGACAAAACAGTGAGGAAAGTTTAAGAAATCATCACAAGAAATTGAAAACGAATGTCTGGTAACACAACAGAAGAAAAATCTGAACTGATTAGTTGCACAATAAATCTTACATAGCTTTCTTGTTTCAGCCTTTTCAGATTTTACCATTATAAATACTATGTCAACATATTATCAAACACTACCTAAAGGTATAGATAAGGAGAAAGTGGGGAGAGATGCAGATGTATTTTCTCTCCTCTTCCCTATTTTGGGAAGAAGAATGGAATGATTTATGATTACAGCAATTTTATCCATTTTGCTTTAGTCAATTCAATTGTTTGGGAATACATTCAGGGACTTATTCCCTAGTTTTCAACATAATGCAAATCTCTTATGTATATTTATTCATAATTATCCATCTGTTCAATGTTGATTTATTATAATAATAGCAACTATAACTTCATTTGGAACTATCTCCTTTTCTGTCCTTCAACTGTTTTCTGGGACCTGATCAGAATCCTTTTAAGTCAAGTCGGGACCTTTATAATTCCCAGAATCCCAAATTCAAATCGAATTTTTACACTCTGAGAAACAGAGTTCTACAATACTGTCACAGTCAGCTCCATGCAAGCTGGAGAAGCTAAAGGGTAATTAATGAACTGCAGCTGGTGCATGCATGAAGACTAATCTGAGAGCCTTTCTCCACACTCTCCTTTTGTCTTCAAATTTAAGATTCTAGGAACAGATTAAGTATACCAAGAGTACATGAATGTATTCTAGACAGCCTTTATGTAACTAATCATAAAAAACTGAAGAATGAAATTTCAAGTTTATTTCAGTTTTTTCAAGCATATTAAATATATGATATGTATGTATTCTGCCATCAAGTTGTTGACAACTCTAATAGACCACACAGATATTCTCCATGGTGAGCTGTCCCTACTTGGGCTTTCAGGTCTTCCAATGAAGTGCCCATTGCCCCGGTAGGTGAATGTGCATGTATATGTATGTTTATTTATTTATACACACAAAAACACACAAAAGATAAAATCTTGAGAAATAATCTTGATTGACCCAGCTGTTTATAAGTTGCTTATGAAGAATTCCCAGAGATTCCAAACCAGATGTCTGCAAATGGTCCACCTCTTTTCACAGAATCCTGGGAATTCTATGAATCCCATTAGTTGAAAAAAACCGATAGGAGAAAGCTGTTTAAGTGTTTATATGTTGTATTAATTTAAAACACTGGGTGTTTGATTTGGGAAACTGCTGTGTGTGAAACCAGCCACTGTTGGTTTATAAACTACAAAATTATTCTGTAAGGCTACATATCTGACAACAGTGATTCTGGTTGGTGTAGAAGGATGAAATGAACCACAACAACATAAACTTATGGTTTATTTATTCAAAAAGTGTTAACCACATTGGCACTAATGTAATATATGAACTCAGTTGTAATCTACTACCGCTTCTTAATCCCTTTCTCTTTCCATAGTTTAATGAAGAGTACAGGGCACAGATTTAAGGAGCATCACAAAGTGACGCAGCTTGGAAACAGGGTAAATCTAGCAGGAATAGGATAAAAGAAAACACATGAATTTGTTTTATTTAAAACTGTTTATGAGTTTCCAAATATGTCTATAAGAATTTCTATCAATAGGTTTTAGCATTGTATATATATTTACTCAGATGTTCAACAGTGTTTATAGAGAAAATTCAAGAAACAGACATAAATATCTTGCTGTTTACTTTTAAACCCTTAGTTATCTGAGATGGCATGTAAAACATGTCTATACAGATTCTCATTGAAATCGTTTAACTGGGACAAACAGTTTCAGAGGAGCATTTAGCATATACAGATATCTTAGCTCTCTTCCTCAACAAGTACTCAACATTGCTACCATCTGAAAGCAATTAGATTTATAGACATTTTCACACTACATTCCTACAAATTTTTATTTTTATCCAAGAAGCAAGCCTCAAAATCTGAAGGTGAAAACTTAAATTTCCTCCCCATATGAATTTTAAGTAATCTGTGAAGGCCTGAATTTCTTTTCTACTTGAAACCAGGGAAACTTGGAGAAACTCAAGACCTTCTGAGACTCGGGGTGTGGTTGGTGCAACAACCAAGGAGGAAAGATGAGATCATGAAAGGCAGTCTAAAAAAATGCTGAAAGTCATCCATTTTAAACCAACATTCACATGAATATTCAATTTCTTCTTTTATAGACACGGACATTCTTCTTCCCAATCACTTCAGTTTTCATGCCGATATATATGCAATAATTTCCATAATTCATTAAATAATAGAAAGAAGCAAAATGCTAAGATTTTTTTCCTCCATGTTACTTTGAAAAATAAATGAAATCCCCTCATACCAACTTAGCTAG
>JAOYMU010000001.1:68399956-68412214 GCA_025802295.1 Psammodynastes pulverulentus | reverse complement strand
CCCCCCCCAACAAAATAAAGTTTCTTGTAGGAAGGACTCTTATAATTAATATCAAATCCTTATTTCAAATTCATCTAGACTCTTAGTTTGGTTTTAGCTTTCCAAAATCAATACTCTAAACACTCTTTTGCTGTTTATTCCAAATATGTAATGTTTTTAATCCTTAAATTCATATTTAAAACTTTTTTATGAAGTTTTACTTAGCGAATGCAATGCCCTACAATACAAACTTCCAAAGTTCTAAAGACGCTTTAAAAGGTTTTTTTAAAGCAGTAAAAACTAATTTCAAGGTGATTAAAAAAATGAGGCACCATTTTAGCTTTTTGTCCACAAAAGTTGCATTATCACTAAATTTAGAGCTTAATCCCTCAATTTACAGCCACTCAACTCATAAATTGACCACAAAACCCTCAGTTCCTGTGGTCTAATCACAAGGAATGGTTGCCCAGTGAGCACATTGGCAATCTTCTCCTTTTTTCCAGAGAAATTTTGCTGGCCAGAACTCACATCCAGCCATTAATCTTGTCTGTAAGGCTGTCCTGTTTTGGCAGGATGTCTAGCTTGCCATAGTCTTGCCAGAAATCCCCAACAGAATTTGTCCTGATTATTATTGAAGGTATGGCTTAATTCCATAAGTCACAGCTGGGTCACTTTACCTTGAAGTGAACGAAATCTTTTATCTTTCATTTTTCTGTGGATTTTTAAAATAATAATAAAAAATAATAATTAAAGAACTTTGCTCCTTCTTGTTTTCCCCCTGTAGGAATTCTTGAATTGCTGATTATACAATGTGAGAAATATATATGGTTGCCCAGCTCCAGCAGTTGTGATTCTGGGTGGGCTTCATTCAACAAGCAAGAAAAAATAGCAATAGCAATAGCACTTAGAGTTATATACTGCTTCACAGTCCTTCACAGCCCTCTCTAAGCCATTTACAGAGTCAGCATACTGACCTCCCCCTCCCAATAATCTGGGTCTTCAGTTTACCAACCTAGGAAGGATGGAAGGCTGAGTCAACCTTGAGCCTGGTGAGATTTGAACTGCCAAATTGCAGGCAGCCGGCAGGCAACAGAAATAGCCAGCAGTACTGCACTCTAACTGCTATGCCACCGTGCCTTGTGCAATTAAAAAGAACGAGGATTAATTAACAGGCAACCAATATCCTACAGGTGGCAACTCCAGTCAACCTGGCCTCAACACTTGAGAAAACCATGTTTTTAGAATACTGCAAAAGGCCAGCAGGATTGGGGCCAATTGTATATCGGAGACCCTTTGCAAAAGGCAAGTTCTTCTCCTCTTCCATTGAATTCAGTGTGTTTGTAAGTCTGCTCTAACAAATAGAGGAAATACAACTCCAAGGGATTGTATGATAGGAGAGGTGTGAATAGAATCTTCTTGAAAGCAAAACAACTAAGAAGAGTCTGATTATTTCTCCATTCATTTCAGTCAGGGGCTCCTGAGTCTGCTTTTGGTTTTAAAGCATTTTTTTTTTGTTTAATCAAAGCAGCCTATGTTTATTTGCAGGGGAAAACATAGATCCTGAAAGAGCCTGTTTTTAGAGCCCTCCTTCTGGAGTGGGACCATTCATTTCACTGGGATGACACAAAGAATTTGCCATTTACAGACTGCAATCAGCAGCCGAGTTGCTATAATAATGAAAGGGTCTGAAGTTCATGTAACCATGCAGGATTTTAATTCTATTTTTCCTGTTGTCTCTCAAGTCCGAGAAAGGTTGCTGCTGCTGGTGCTAAGCCATGAAGAATCATTATGGGCTATTAAACTCTATTGCTTTTGCTTTTCTTGATTGGAGCTGTAAAGGGAGAATGGCAGAGTTTTCAGTGAATGCCAAACTGTGCTGTAATTGCCTCAAGTGACAGTCTGTAATTATTCAAGATTATAGGAGAGAGAGGGAGAGAGGGGGGAAAGGAGAAGCTATATGGAGATTGAGCTTCACAAATAGATGTGTATGAACTTTTCTGTTGTTTTTTTCCTCTTTCCATCATCTGTAAGTAATTGTCCTCTATGAATTTTTTTTGCAGATGATATATTAATGTATATATATGAACAAGATGGGACAATATTCGTATTATATTACCTGATGCTCAAAATGGAGAGTACAATTCTGTCTCTCTAGTCTGTGTCAAGCAGCTTTGGCCAGAAATATTTTGCTGCTTGGACCAAAGCTGGCAATCAGTATTTTTTTCTCTCCAAAGGCTTTGTCATCTGCAATAGGCAGTTTCCTCTATTGCACTCAATGGTGAAGGATATATCACCCAATGTACAGCACATTTTGCAATCCTACCTGTCAATGACTACTTCAGCTTCAACCGCAACAATACACGAGCACACAATAGATTCAGACTCAAGGTAAACTGATCCAAACTTGATTTCAGGAAATACGACTTCAGCAACAGAGTTGAAAAGGCCTGGAATGCACTACCTGACTCTGTGGTCTCTTTCCCTAACCCCCAAAACTTTAACCTTAGACTGTCTACTATTGACCTCACTCCATTTCTAAGAGGTCTGTAAGGGTTGTGCATAAGTGCACCAATGTGCCTACCGTCCCTGTTCTAATGTCTTGTACTTGTTTATACTTATATATTTATGTTCTTTTCATACCTGTACTTGTTTTTCTCAAATATTCTTGACAAATAAAAAAATAAAATAAAATCTAATACCAAGGCAGCTGTTTCATTCCATTAAATGTCAAGCTTTGTCCTTGTGCCAATGGATAAGACCAGTCCTGTCCAGATGTTGGTACTGGAATAAAAAACAACTTCATGGTTGCATAAGGAATAGCCTCTCTTTTCTATATAAGGTTCTAATAGGATCAGAGCAAGCAGTGACTGATGGGGAAAGAGATCTTAGAATTACGGTAAACAGTTCATGAAAGTGTAAATGCAGTATATGTCAACTATAAAAAAAAGGCCCAACAGCATGTTATGGATAATAAGAAATGGTATTGAAAATAGAGATACCACCAGTATTGTAATGTCCTTATATGTAAATCAATGGTGTGATGGCATCTGCAATATTTAGGTCCATAACACCTACAAAGGATATAGGAGATCTAGAGATGGTTCAGAGAAGAGCATTTAAGGTGATCACAGGGGTGGAACAGCTTTGCTGAGAGGAAAGCTGTGGCATTTGGCGCTTTTTAGTCTTAAAAGGAAGCAAATGAGACAGGGCACAGATTAAAGTGTACCAGTGTGGATAAAGTCAACAAGAAGAAACTATTTCCCCCTTTCCCAGACACTGGAACTAGAGATCCCCAATGAAACTGAATCTTGGAAGAATCAGGACATTTTTTTTTTAAATGCAGGCTGAGACATTTTATATAAGAATGCACAGTGAAAAATCAAGGAAATAATCTATGCCTCTTTGCCATTACAAACTGACTTCCACAGTAGTCCAGCACTTGTAGGACTATCAATCAATCAACCATCAACCAACCAATCAATCAGAATAGAGCTGGAAAGCAACTTGAAGGTCTTCTACTCCAACCCCCTGCTCAAGCAGGAGACCCAATACCATGCTAGAACTCCTTAGAACACTATGCTAGAACTCCTTAGAAAAACACCTGCAAAAAGATATGATGGCAGTGCTTGAACTAGGCAGACAGCTCTTACGACAGTCTTGCAAAGTAATTATTCACTTTCCAAGAATGTATACAAACCCATAAGAAAGGATTTGAGTGACGGGCACATTTCATACGGAACCTCAAAGTTATAACATTCATATGCCTGGAAGGTATATTTTCCCTTCTTTATATCTCCAAAACAATGCTCAGAAGTCAAAGCAAGCCCCCCAAGGATTCACGTTGTTGCCCTTGATCATGCCATTTCTTTCATCTCCTGTGGATTTGTGTTTAAGCTCAGCCTGAAATGTTTCTCTCCCATTTGATCGGTTCCACTAAGCCAACTCCCCAGGGCAGTTTTCATTTTTCTGCTTGTTACAGGAACCACATCACACAGCTTCCTTGATGCATTGTACTCTCTAATCATCTTTTCAGATAGGATCTGTTGGGAGAACAAAGTGACACTCATATTTCTCTTCAGATTCTATCTATCAACTTGTCTCTCTCTCTCTCTCTCTCTATTATCATATTTGACCCTTCAAAG
Source organism: Psammodynastes pulverulentus (assembly GCA_025802295.1). Lineage (NCBI taxonomy): Eukaryota > Metazoa > Chordata > Lepidosauria > Squamata > Psammodynastidae > Psammodynastes > Psammodynastes pulverulentus. The sequence goes on along the minus strand of JAOYMU010000001.1, from coordinate 68,408,093 downwards.
TCCCAAATGCTAAGACAGGCATAGATATCTATTAGTATTAAGTGCAACAAAAGCAAAGAAATTAGTAGCTACGTTTAGGGAATCTAAGGATTGTTAATATCAGCTGGATGTTACCCTGTTATAGTACAGCAATTCTTCCTTCTTCGAACTAAGATGCTGAAGATTACGTAATAGGAAAGATGACAAGGCCAACTTGGTAGTTCATTTCAATTATTCATTAAATCATTAAAAAGTATGCTTACTTCTAAGAAACTGCTGCTATATATCCATTTCTATTACCGTTCCAAAGAAGATATAGATCAGCCTCTCTAGCAATTTTACCCAATCTGCTAGTTTTTTCCACCTTTTGGAAACAAAATAATTAAGTTTCATTATACAAAACATCTGTTACCCATGTTGAGGCACTGGAAAAGAGGAAGAACAAAGGAAAAAAAGGAAAATTGACAAACCTGGTCAATAGATTCTTATTCAACCAATTGATGAATCAGTGAATTCGAAAACTTAGCTAAATCTTCTATCTCTGATCAGTAAACTATCATCCTATTGCTGGGTAAAAACTAACTGGTAGGATCTTCATGTCAGTCTCTCCTTCATAATAATTAGACTTTAAAGTATTTAGGTCAGTGTTTCTTAACCTTAGCTACTTTAGGATATGTGTGGCCTTCAACTCCCATAATTCCCCAGATAGGAGTTGAAGGCCACATTTCTTCAAATTGCTAATGTTGGGAAACACTGATCTAGGTTCACTGTCAATTCGTTCACTCTGGACTTGGACTTGACAAAAGACTTCTTCCCACTCATTTGCTATGCTGTTGGCCCTTCTTTTCTCTGAACTGAGATGAGAGAAAAACAAGCACATTGGGTCATAGTGACAGCCATCCATTTTATCTCTATTTATCTCTATTTTACTGCCTAGCAAAGGTAGAAACCAGCTGGCTATTGCTGAGGGCCCTTTGTAGGATTTTCCCCCAGTCTCAAACATTGGACGGGACTGTTAACCTTCAGAGAAAATCCACTTAGTTCCCATTTTAATGTGAGCTTATTTAATTTTCACCTCTCAAAGCTTTGCACAAACTAGAACATAATTAAACAGTGATATTTGCAGCTTTTCAATTTTTTTGCAATATAACCTATCACTTAAGAATACTTTCTAAGGTTGGTTAGAAGAGATGTTGGACCAAAAAATAGAGATGAGGCCAGAGATGTTCTTATTAGGAATCATGAAAGAGAAAAATTATAAAGGAACAATATACGTAATGTCTCATGTCATGACGGAGGCAAGACTGGTGTATGCCGAGAATTGGAAAAAGGAAGAGGTACTGACTGAGAATGAAATAATAATAAAAAAAGGTCTGTGCAGAAATGAACACTAAAAATTAAAGATAAGGGAGAGTACTACGAAGTCTGGGAAAAATTTTATAAATGGTTAGATCCAAAGAAAAGGGAGTTGGATCAAAACTAAGAATATTGTCGCTAAATAAGTGGGAAGGTTTTCAAATTAAAATAAATGGAAGATGTAAAAATAGGTTGTAAATGTGTAAATAAACACATAGGGTGTAAGTAATTTGTGATGTTAGAGATGAAGATGTTAGAGACACATGGTTATTAATATATTAGAATGTGAGGGAAAATAAAGCATATTAGAAACAGCTGCTTGTCATATTAGAAATGAAGAAAACATTGGTTAGTAGTGCCTCCTAAAATGAGTGTTGGTCTTTATAGGAAGGTTTAGGTTGGCCTTAAAGGAAAAAAAAGCCAAGCTCATTCAAAAAGGTAACAATACCAACATAACAGTGGAAAAATGTGAGATCAGGTAGAATCATACCTGACAAATTTGGCTACCTGTTATTGATGTGATTTTTTGTGAAAAAATATGGATAATAGCAACTTTATTCTTGATCCAGTGACAAAATAAAAAGCCAGCAATAACAACAAAGGGGTCCTCATATATTTATTTGCTCTGTTTATGAAATGTATGTAGATTTGCCTTCTATAGGATTGAGCAACTGGCAATAGATCAATCAGAGACTGAACACAGCATTTCTAAACACAACTCAATATACTTATGACAATCTAATTCTGAATTGTAGAATCTCCTTCCCCTTCTCCCCCCCTCTCTTTTTTTGATTATTGCTAGTGGAGAAGGTCATTGAATCAACAAACAAGCAACATGTTTGTGTATGGGGAGGAAAGGGCTGGAAAGAAAGGCAAAAAGACTGCTCCCTCCTCATCAAGTTTTTTTTAAGTACACAGTTAATTTCAGGGAGTGGGAACACTCAGTATTACTGCCTGTTCATAGTAGTTCTGGGAGTTATCGCCTATTCTTGATCTAAAGCACATAGAACATTTCGTACTAGGTTACATTCTATGATCCGTTAAAAAGTTCTGAGTTTCCAGCCTCACAGAAATATTTGAATATATTAATAATAATTAGCAGACTAAGCAGGTGTGAACTTTTTATTAATTTATTCTGGAGAATTTTAAGCCTGCTTTGAAATAGATGATCAGGCAATGATATAATTTTTTTTAAAAAAGATAGGCTTTCTGAGATATAGAAGATCTATAAAAGAAAGTAAACACAGCTCCCAGTCAACCTACTGAGGATGTTGAGGTAGCTGTAATTTTTAACATGGAGACTAGTTTTATTAATGTTTGTCAACTTTGAAATTTAAATCAAGCGTCTTCATTCTTATAGAACCCAAACCTCTGTATTTAGATGATACTTGTGTATCATGTGGGTGGAAGACCAGGAGAACAGTTACAAAATAAAGCCACTATTTCAATGTTAGTAGATATACTCAATGTAGGTAGGACCCAAGCGTGTATTTCCAAAGGCTTGAAATCTTACCTTTTGTGGCTGTCTAGCATTTGCTGTGGAAGATCAGAAACCTTTTTCTTCTTAGGTTTTAAACAAATGTTCCCTTCTTCTGACCTGACAAAATTTCCCCAAAGTTCTCCACCAAACTCTTAAGAATGATTTCAAACCCTGGTTCCAGATCATCTTTCTATCCCCTTTCTTTAACCACATGACCCAACATTTTAACCAGCAAAATGTTGCTCTTCTTTATTTTTGCCTCTTTACATATTGCTTGGCTAGGCTAATACAGTCATATTTATCAAAGGCACACTGAGAATGTTCAGCATGCATATGACTAGAGGAAGCTGTAGTAAAAACCCAGGGTAAATAACTGAGCAAATACTTTGGGTGCCAGGGAGTCAACTGTGAGTTTGCAGGAGCTGGGTGCCTGTCATCTTTGTGGCAATTACATTTAATGGGACACAAGTGTTTTCTTCCTCTGCATCTCTTCCCTCCTCCTCTTTTCTCTCCCTGAGGCTGAAGGGAGGGAGGTGGACAGAGGGGGATCAGAGAGGGTCTTTGACGTCAGACATGCCCTATAAAAACCCAGAATAAGAAGGGAAAACAGTGCTGGAAGCTAAGCCAGTTCATCAGCAAGGATGCCAACCCCAAACGCCTCCAGTTCTTCAGCCAAAGGCTTCCGGCGGGCAGTATCGGAGCTGGACTCTAAACAAGCCGAGGCCATCATGGTAAGCAAAGATGCTCTCAGCCATCCCTGGGATGAGATGTTGATTTGCAGAGACAGACAAATGTAGGGAAGGAAGAGAAACCTAACTTTGTATCATGAGCCTCAATCTACTGTGGGAGAATCCGAAAGCTAAGCAGACCGGTCCTTAGAAATGTTGGCGCTAATTATTACTACCAGAGAATAATGCAGTTGCCCAGAAGATGCATGCCATTTATAGAAGAAAAAATGATGAAATAAAAAATAATAAAACCAAATGGGGAAAATGTGGAATCATATCAGAGCTAGGCTAAAACTAAAACAATGACAAAAGGCTTTCTTTTATTATTGAATGCTTGAATTGCTTTGCATCTCTTATTATTGCCTAGCATTGGAGTTTTACAATATTTTAGTTTAGTAAAAATTTGGTGCTGTTATATGCCTTGCTTTATTTGCTTGTTTTGGCATGAGGGAACAGTGATTCGTATCCAATGACAAGTTGCTAATCCCTTCTTTGTAACACTGAATCTCAATTCAGCTCTGCATTTTTCCTTGCTGCAGCATCTGAGTAAGGTCTGCACTTTGCCGCTCGTAGATATGCACAGAGACTTGATGTAACTATATCAGACTGTATTAAAGTTTTATAGATATTGCTAGCTGTAACTTTGTGTTATGTGTGACCGTTGCACTTCTAGCACCAAAGGTAAATCTGTTATTTTTAATTTACTTATATTTTTGACTGCCTGTCATCGAGTACATAAGAATCAAGTACTCCATATATGTGTGCCAACTAAACTTCTTAATGTTCTGGTTCATTAACTTGGAATAATTATGAAGATGTCAGATAAACTACTCCACCCTAGCAGCTTGAGCATAAAACACCATTGATTACATTTCTCTTGCTTTCTTGGCTGCATTTCCAGAGGGCATAAGTCTATAGCAGAATATACTTTGTTCTTATATTGCAGACCCAATGAAAATTGCCCCATCTTCCAAGAAACTGCATTTCACCACAGGAAGGGACCTGAAATTGTTGCCCACAAAATCTTGCCCTGTGCAGCAAATAGCAATTTTATTGTGCGGATTATTTGTGTAGGAAGAAAGGATTAAGGCTTCACCCTTCATGGTTCTGAAATAAAGTACTTATTATGGTTATTCTTTAAAAACAACCACAAAAATATAATGCAATTTGGCAACTGATGTTACTCTCTGAAGGACAAGCTTTTTGTTGAGATAATTCTGATTCTCTTTGGGTTAACAGTTTCATATTTATTCTAGATATACACTATTGTTGATTTAGAGTAGTAAAGTCACTTTAGTGAAGAAAAGTTTGCTGATTGGCCCAATGTGTTAAATTCTACAAGTGATCATGTTTGATGCAGTTTTCAGCAGAAACCATACATTCTCCTACGGTACAGTTTTTGCAATTAATTAGTAAAAGACCTTAATCAAAATTGTCTATGAAACTAGAGTAACATGTCTAAGAAGGAGAGGTTTTTAATTTTTCCCATTAAAAATAACAATGGAATTATTGTAATAAACTTATTTTTAAATCCAAGAGATGTTTTCATAACCAATACATTTTGGGGGAAAAGAAGGGGAGGCAGGGAGTTAACACTGCAAAACATCTAAAACTAGGTTAGCAGAAGTGATCTTAAAACAGCTCTTTAGATATCTTTTTAAATGATGTTTTTTACAAGAGAATGACAGGAAATAAATTGTAAACAACGTTTTAGTTACATTTAAATAAAAGATCACAGTTTCTCTACTTACTGCCACTTCCCTTAAAAAGCAGATTCCAGTTTTGATTTCATGCTACTTTTAAAAACATATAAAGAAAAATCATAATCAAATGTTATTTTATATTTAGGGATGAGGAAGGAGTTAATATCAAGGTGGGAGGATTTGTTTCAGGGATGTTGCAATAAAATATTGGTTGTATTAAACCACAAGTTTAAACAGTTCGTGTGAAATTCCAGCAGATGCATTTGTACAACCGAGGTTAACCTAGTTCTTGTTTATACTTCTTGTGGCATAACATGTTTTATGAATCTAGACCACTCAGTTAGTTTATGGCTAACTATGCTGTATCAATCCACAACATGGATTTAATTCAGCAGCCATCTAAACTTATTTTATAATTGCAATCATTTAGTTAAGTATCTAATTCATTCAAGTTTCAGAAGTCAGAAATTCTTGCTTTTTTTATGCAGCTTCTGTTTTTTTCTTCTTTTTTATGTTATATTGAATGCTACTTATCTTCGAAATCATTTTTAGATGGATACTGAATTAAATCCATGTTGTGGATTGACACAGCATAGTTAGCCATAAACTAACTGAGTGGTCTAGATTCATAAAACTGTGTTATGCCACAAGAAATATAAACAAGACCTAGTTTGTTGTCACCAGCATAAAAAAATAGAAAAGCAATTAGCTGCCTATGACTGAGAAACTGAAAGAGAAATCAATAGATATTCCTTCAAGGAGATCAGTTCACGAACAAGGGTTATCCCTCTGCAAGCCTCACAACAATCTTGTGAAGCCAGTAAGGCAAGCGGATTTGATTTTTAAAATCTCTCCACTTTGTGAGCTGAAATTGTAGTACACGGTACTTTTTGAACTGATATAGCTAGCCAGTTTCATTCAGCTTAAATTCAAACTGTCTCTGTTTTGGGGAGAGCCCGAGGTATCTTTGAGTCCGTTTTGACTGCTGGAGACTGCCTGAACAAATCCGTGCAGTTTTCCTGCTTGCCTGTTTCCTAGAGTTGAGAGAGAGGGAACAACCCCAGGTCACCCAGCTGGCCTTGTGCCTAAAATAGGACTAGAACTCCTGGTCTCCCAGTTTCTAGCCTGAAGTCTTAGCCATTACACCCAACTGGCTTTCTAACCCTGCAAAATGTTTGCTCATTCTAACTTTGGGCTGGTTTTGGCTAAATGCGCAGTCCTTACAATTTTGTTTAGAGCAGGAATAAGCAAGGTGGAACTGTCGGATCGTTTTAGATCTCAGCTTCTATTAATTTTAGCCAGTGAGGCCAATCATAGACAACTCTAGAAACTGTGGTCTAAAACATCTGAAGGTTCCTAAATTGCTTTCCTCTGATGTAGGGACACAAGCGTGGTCCTGACTTTGTTTTGCTTTCTCTGTCTGCAGTCAGGAAGTAAATTTCACAAGATCAGTCAAGTACCACTTTGCCGTCCCAATAGGGATGTTCAGTGTTGCGCTTGTGCAAAGAATGGAGATGAATTATCCTATACAAGTAAATGTAATAGAATTCTGTCCCACCCTTCAGGAAAGGGCATATTCCAGGGTTTATTTGTATGTAAAACTAGCTAACTAACTCTTAGATATAAGCAATCGAGATTCACTGCTTTGTAGAACAGAGGGCTTTTTTTTAACTGAGCAGATGCAAGGACATTGCTTGAACTCATACTTTAAAAAAAGGGAAGCTTAAAGCTATCATATTTATCTTTAATTTCTTTCCCCCCCCAAATATAAATAGGGAAGTAAGGCTATGCAATAAGGTGGAAAGGTCTTTTGGCCCCAGATGGCTTTTGCCTGACCTATAATGAAACACCGGCTTGAAATCACGGACTAAAAAAGTACTGTTAGGAATAAAACCCGCCGCTTTCAGCTTTCATTATCCTCTCTTCCTTATTTAACGTAGCAGGTTGCATTTCAAACAAGATTAACCTATATCTGATAGGCAGTGTAGTAGGCAATTGTGATTCCCCCCTGCTTTTATCTGGAAATAAGCGCAAAAGTGATCACCATCCTTCCTCCATAGAGAAAACATTGTCTATTGAATGCTGGTGGAAATAAATGAATAAATAATTAAAAAGTATTTAAAAAAATTAATAAAAAAATTAATGAATGAAGTAACTTGTACCTTCTGGAGGTACAATGGAGGTAAAGATAAGTGTATCTTATTCCTCAAAGATGAACAAAACAAGTTTTTCACAGAAACATTCTGCCTAGGCCTTGGACTTAGATAACACATCAAGTTAAATAAATGAAGCACTGAAGCAGTGTCACCATAAAATCAAACAAAAGTCCATAATCCCATATAGGACTTTTTCCTCAACCTAACATTGTCTAGATAATTTAGGATTGTAATTCCTAGAATAACCAACCATTTGGAGCCAATAGGATTCTGGGAATTTGGAGGGTACTCAGTTGGGAATGGCAGGCATTACAAACTGGGATATTGTACAAAAAAAATCAACAGGTTTTTTTTACTACGTAGACATAATTTAGATTAGATAATATCACATTTAAGAGTATATGCTTATATATGTTCATTCAAAAGTAAATCCCATAAATACCATTAATTCCAGGTAAGTAAGTATATACCAGTTTATAAAACTATGTTCCCATTGTTTCCATATCTGGTTTTACCTGTTTCCTTGAACGCATTCTACGTCAGCTTCAGATGTTGGGGTGAGGGCAATGAGGACCTTCATGCTTTCTAGTTGAGTTGTTCTACAATTATCAACCACAGGTATCAACAATAATAAGGTTTTTGATAATTGTAGAACAACTCAACTAGAAAGCATGAAGGTCCTCATTGCCCAGACAGCTTATCCACCAATAGTGAAGGTAGTTGAGGATTTTAGGG
>JAOYMU010000001.1:68295280-68305329 GCA_025802295.1 Psammodynastes pulverulentus | reverse complement strand
GGCGGGCAAGGCAAGGCAAGGTGACAAAATCTATCAGCGCAAAGACCCAGATGGCTCTGGAAGGGGAAATTGGTAGCAGCCGGCAATGAAATGCAAAAGATGCTTTGTAACAGACTTCTGCAAAGCTTAAGATAAGGAAAGTGGTCATTCACCAGAGAGGTAACATCCCATAATACAATCAGATGATAAGTTAACACAATCATCTCACTCTGAACGATTGAATTGCCACCAATTACTGCCAGGGTGAATGATCATTTTGTTTATATTATGTTGTATATAGAACTGAGGAGACTTTTACATTTCCGGGCTTTTTTCTCCTTCCCAGACCTTTATGCAAAGTTACTTGCCAACTGATATGCAAATGAGATAACCAGTCCATGAAGATTCATTTTGCATTTATAATATAGTTTTATACACATCGACTCAGAAATAAATGTTACGGTATGTTCTTATCTTTATTATGGTAGGTTTTTGTTTATAAGGTTTTCAGGTTAAGTTCACTACAAAATGCTGGGTTGTTAATGGCCAAACTGGAATACATACAGTATTGTGAAATGGCAAGATCATCACAGTTTCTTGTAAAAATGGCAGTGGTGTTTTAGAAATAATATTTATTCAGAAGTCAGTGGATTTACTTCTAAGTAAGCATGCATAGAATTTCAGCCTGAAAGTATCTAATTCTTGAAATCAATGAAGGGTCTCTTTTTAATGTACCATTATCATCTTTTTTTCATTACAGCCCAAGACCGGGTACAACGTAAGTTAAAGCAATCCAACTACAATTCAAAAAATATAATCACATTATAACACATTAATACAAATTGTATTTCTATGAACAAATCTTGACAATTTCCTGTCTAGATCAGATTGGGATCAGCTGCCATGAGGATGGTCTTATCTAATTATATATTTTTATATCTCAATATGCTGCGTTATTTTATCTGATTTTATTTGATATGGACATTAGTCTAATCAGGAAACAGTGAATGAAACTATTAACAAATCTGGATATTCCGGACCCTTATCACTAAGGCACAAAATGTAGAAATTAAAATGTGATTTCAGGATACCTGGCCTTTTTAAAAATGCTTCTAGGTGGTTCAGCAGTCTTTCTATTAGAGGGTGAATTAATTGACAGCACAGTTCTGCATAGTGTTTCCACCTTAGAAAAACATATTCTCGGATTTTGAATTCTCTTGAAGAGCTGTGGCTTTGCGTAAGTTCTACCAGGATTCCTTAAAATCTAGCTTCCATCAAGGTTGAAGGGAGAGGTGTAATGTAACTAATTTCACAGCTAAATATTTCAGTATTTGGATTCATTTTGGTTTATGTTTATAGGAAATCACAGGTTTTGATGCACACAGTATATTCCTGGTGGAATTGAATCACTACTGTAACAATATTTTAAGATCAGAGTATGGGAAAATATTTAGAAGTAAACTACAGCATATTAGCAATGAAAATAGAGTGATAAATGGATCTACGAGTAGTTCATTTAATACTAGTAGATGCACATCTTCAATTATTTATAGATGCCAATCTAAATTTTGCAATTGGCTAATGTATCGTGAAAATTGCCAGTTGGATCAAGACCGTATACCACATGTAAAATTTTAAAATGCAACCTGTATTGTATATATGTCAGGCTTTTGTTGCAATCAAAATGTGATTCCAGCCAATTGCATATCTCCCCCTCCTAAATACAGCAGCATAATAAAGGGCAGCCCTATATATAGAGCTACAAAGGTGTAGTTTTGTGCTGTTGTGAACAAAGAGAGGGCAAGAGACAAATAGAAGTCTCTTGTATTACTGTAAATGGGATTGTAAAAGTCACATGCACCCCAAAAGGTATTTTTGTATCATTCCCATGTCACTCTGTGATGAAATCCAACAATGTCTTTCTTTGAATAAACACAATTTCTGCTTAGTTCCCTGGGGGAGAATTATTTTTCCCTCTTATTGCAGTCAGCATTTTCAAAGTCTGAGAGTGATAATGACTATAGTATGCATACCTAGTCAATAATATGGTTGGTAAGGTAAGCCGTTATTCGTTTTGTTTATCACAACAGAAAATCTAATCCAGGTAGTCCTTGACATGGCCACAGAATTCCCATTGCTAATCAAGGCAGTTAAGTGTGATGCACCCAATTTTGTGACCTTTTTTTTGGCCATTGTTGGGTGAATTGTGTGGCCATTAAGCAAAACCATCTTCCCCCATTGACTTTGTTTGTCAGAAGCTGTCCGGAAGGTTGCAAACAGTGATCACATGACCTCAGGATGCTGCAACCATTGTAAACATGCTGGTTCCCAAGTGCCCAAATTTGGATCATGTATCACTGGGGATGATGCAAGGGTCGTAAGTGTGAGAAACATGTTTTTTCAATGCTATTCAGTGTAATTTTGAACAGTTGTTGAATGAATGGTTTTAAATCAAGGACTACCTGCAGGCAGACATAATTGTTCTTATCTGTACCTCCAAGCTTCTTCTTCTTTGTATCCAAAGTTTACTGAAGCCATTTCTTTTAAATGCATTAGAAATGTTATTCGATGGACTCACAGCATATCATTTGTACAGAGGAATTTTCTTTTTTATGAAGAACAGCTTCAGTCTCCTTTGTATGTAGATTTAGCTTTATCTTTTCTTACATCATAGTTTTCTTTTAAGCTGTTGGGATACTGGATTACGAGAGGAATTCCACCATCCTTTGCTTTCAGATAGCATGGCTATGATCTCACTCAGATTCTTTTTTATGCCCTGCACCTGAATTCTCTCTCTTCAGTCCTCACCCAGTTCAAAATCTCGTTTTCCATTTTACCCTTTCAGTCCCAAACTGGAGCAAAAGGGTTGCTTTTACTCTTCCATCCCAAAATTCAGTAAATTACAATACATCCAACACTGTTACTTCTAATTTATTTGGTTAACGTACATGCTGAAAAAGAAAGGAGGCAGGGAAAAATCAGCTCTTTCTCAGTCAAGATCTATGTTTAAAGTGTTTGCTATCAGTTCATCAATGCAGCTCACTTTCTCATAGACAACTGGCATTAGTACGGCAGCTATCTTTAATGTTATTACCCTGCGGAAAGATATATGTGCCAAGATGCCTCAAGACATCTGTGACAATAGTTCAATGGAGTGAATTCATACAAAATGACTGTCAGTGTCATTTAGGATGAAGCTGAAATAAAGTAGGATCCTTGCAAGAGTCTAGGAATGCATCCATGAGGAAATTCCCCCATAAGTTAGAAGTCAAAGAACTACAGTATATTCAGCTTTTAAACAATTGTAAAATAGCTATTACACAGTTGTTTCTCTAGAATATTTTTCCCCTGGAAACTGAATCACTATAGAAATTCTGGCATCTAATAATAATATTATATTGTTCCCTTAGTTATGAGGCAGAGATAAATCCAACACCTGTCATTTCACTATCTCCAGCTTTTTAATAGATACCGTCTTCAGCTTTTTATGTGGGAGGAGCTCCCTCAAAACATCTGGCAAAACTATCTTGCTCTTTTTCATCTTTAAAAACACTCTTGCCTAACATTACATTAATTTAAAACCACCTGGAGAGAAGCTCATATACAGAATCTCCTCACAGTTAAACAGAGATCCACCTATTGCCACACTGTTTGCTGATAGACTAGATTGGGTCCGCCTTAAACATCTTGGCCCCAACATGGAGGTGATGACCTAATCTCTGTATTTCATGCTACAGAGCAGTATTGTTTTCAAACTTAGCAACTTTAAGATGTGTGAACTCTAACTCCCTAAATTCCCCAACCAGACTTCTGGGGATTGAAATCCATATAACTTAAAATGGAAAGTTTGAAAAACACTGCTATAGGAGGATACTTTTATGCAAGAATGGGATGCTATTCCTATCGTTTTCCTACCTATATTAAGGCAGGGGAAATCTGCCAGAATGCCATCTGTGGTAAATAGGCATTTTGTCCTTAGACCTCGTTGCCTACTCCTGAAAATACAATCTCTTAATGGTTCATTGAATTCTAACTCAGACTAGACAGAAAGAACAAGGCAGGTGGAAAATGGTCTTTAAAATCTAATAAATATTCTGGTTTATTGCTAACTACATCAATGAAGAACCCCAAGTGATATAAAAATATCTAAAAGTCAAACAGATTGCACAAATAACTATCTAAGACTGAAAATAACCACAGGATGGTCTTTGAAAACAATGGAATAGAAAGGAAAGAGGCAGAAGATGCAAGTCCGGGTAATACCAGAATGGACCTTCTTGAACACATTGCAATACACCCTCCTAACTGACAAAATTTTTGAAAGGGTAAAATATTTTTATAGATAGAAAATTTAATGAAATAAGAAAATCAAGCCACAGGCCACTGCTTTGAGCTCTTTCCTCAAACACAACTGAGAAATTTTCATTAAGAATATAATGCTTCAACTAAAATGGTTAGCGAAGGGGTGGGCAACCTGTGGACTTCAACTCCCAGAATTCCTGAGCCAGCATGGCATGAATTCCTCAGGCATTCTGGGATTTGAAGTCTGCAGGTCGCAAAGGGGCCATTGTTGCCCATCCTCCACCCTGGATTAGTGTTTCTGCCATTTCCATTTAGGAGCATCATAAAGGAAGCAGTTGTAACTTTAAAAGACAAAACCTACATAATAAAAGCTATATTACCTTTCTAGCAATTAATATTTCGTTTAGCAACTTTAAAAATGATATGAAAAAGACAAGGAATGCGGTAGAAAGAAGACAATCAAATGCAAGTTACGTAATGCTCCAGGAACCACTAAAACAATCTATTCTTGGAGAGGCCCCCAAAAGCAGTTGCTCTTATTGAACCAAAATCAAACCTTCTCAAATGAATTTGACTTTTCATTTTGTGGCTGCTTACAGCCACCATTCACTTCACTGTTGCTAGTTTCCCCTATTCCACTCCATCTTCCAACACTTTGCCAATCAAGAATATATAAAAGATGTGGCCTGGGGTGGGGCAATCCTTTTTTGAGGATCAACATGGGAAAAAAGGCATCTGTTTTCCTATCTCAGCAACCAGCCTGAAGTTCTTTCTGTAACACTTGTGCCCTGTGAAAAGCTTCTTCTTTTGCAAGAGGCCGTGAAAAATTATCCACGAGGGTAATTTCCATAGCTTTCCAAAATTTTAGCACAGGTCTCTTTTTCTTCCCTTCCCGCCTCTTCCCATTACTCTGCTGTGCTTGCTCAATCCAGCGGAGTGAATTAATCGCTTTCTCTAAATGAAGGCCAGGGATGTCAGGGCTGCCACATATGGGTTGCTTAAATTGCATCACATGGCGGCTGTCTCTGTGTGGTGAGCCATTCATGTGGATCTTGTCACTACGAATGGCTCAAAAAGACAGAGAGAGAGAAAGAAACCTGCAAGGATAGAAATAATTCAATCTGCATGGTGAGTCGCTACGCACGATCTGTTCACAGCATGTTGGTGACAGACCGAGTTATTGAAAAATATATCTCCCTCGCCCACTAAGATGGGACATGACACTGCCCAGCCTTATCCAAGTAGAGCCTCTACTAAAGATCCTTGAATTCCCAGTCATTATCTGGTGGCAGCCAGGATGGAGAAAATTCTACTAATCTTTGACAGTTAAGATTTCCCCATAACTTAATCCTACATCTTACTGTAAAGCAATGGAACTTGTTGATATTGATTATACGTAGCTACTAGTGTCATGTAGTTAAACTAAAAGTCATCTAAAGGAGATGAGGTGAATAATTCTTGAAGCTACCTCACAGGCAGAGCAGAGGTGGTATTCCGCAGGTTCTGACCAGTTCTGGAGAACCGGAAGTGGAAATTTTGAATAGTTCAGAGAACTGGGATGGAGATTTTGCAGTATGCTTCCACTGGAGTGGGGAGGGAATGGAGATTTTACAGTATCCTTCCCCTGCCATGCTCACCAAACCACAACCACCAAGCCACACCATGCCCACCAAGCCACGCCCACAGAACCAGTAGTATTTTTTTTAATCCCACCACTGAGGCAGAGTCTTTTGTTTTGAAATACAACCTCCCTTCATTCATTTTCTTCAGCTGACTACTTAATGAACACTACAAGGTAGGTAAACAGGTATGCCTATAACATATAACAAGATATAGATATTGAGCAGTAGTTGTCCCCAACTTCCAGAATTTTTTCTTCTTCCTCCTGATCATAAAAGAGTCTTTAACAACCCATACATCCTACAAAATAATCTGACCATAATTGAAGTTCCCTGAAGGTCGGACCTGTAAGCATTCCAGAAAATGTTTGGCACAAGCAAACAAACAAACAAAGCCTACCCTTGCCTTAATTACACTTTCTTTGTTTATCTTGGTCCCATTCAGGTCCCAGCAATGTAAGTTCTTCACAAAAAAATAGCGGAATTGTCTGTTGCTAAAGCACAGGTGATCAAGATGCATGATTCAGCTCAGCCAAAGACTACAAAAAAAAACACATTTTTAAAACTAGAGAAGAAAACGCCTTTTTAAAGTTTCTCAACTAGGGCAACTTATTTGTGTTGCCTCTTCATAATTTGAAAAGGAAAAGCATTTGTGCAATAATCGGGAAGGGTTTAATTATCAACGTGAACATTAAAACAATTAATTCACCATAAAATGTGGGCACGAACTCACGTATTGAATGCTGCCAAAGGCAATATCCAAAATAACACTTCCACATACACACACAAAACTATAGTCCACTTAACTCCTCAAGTATCTTTAGGAAGTTGACATACGGGATGGTTCTGGTGGTAGCTATGTTTCTAGTTTATATGTCAGGTTTCTTGAATATAATGAATTTCAGAACTGGGTCTTTTTAAGAAAGTGTGCTTCAGTACACTATAGTGAATGATACAGGGGAAAACAACTAAACAAAATGTTTGGCACGATTGAGTACACCCTTCCTTCCACATCCTTTTATGGCTCCCTAAGAATCCTGGGATCCCTAATCTATTTCCTCCCAATGCTGCAATATTTCTTCATTTTTCCTGAATGTAAAGTCCAAGGAGATAGGGCAATAATCTTCCCTTGCCAAGTGAAGATAGCTTTGATTGAGAGTCAAATAAACCATTAGAGTTAATCAATGAGCATCTGAGGAGATGATTCTGTCAAGGGCTTACTAAAACTTGGGACCATCGTTAAGCTATATGCACACATAGTGCTAGTCCAAAATATGTTTGGTTTGGCTATGTGCAATGTCTGAATCCCTCTATTGTTTCTTTCTGATACATTCTGTGAACTCACAAAGAAAATCCATTATGAGTTAGGAAGATTATGGTATAGTTAGTAGACACGAAGCTATGCACACTTCAAAGTTGATTGGAAGAAGCATTTTGGACGTTGTGTAGTATAAATATAGCCCCTTCTTTGCTCTGCATTAAAATCAGGTTGTCTCAAAGAAGAGAAGGGCTGTTCTCACACTTGTGAAAATTTGAAGAAATTCTTCAAAACATTTTCAGAGCATGCTCACCTCTTCTAGAACTGTATTTTTATAGGGATAAACATGTACTCTCCAAGATGACTCAAACAGCTATAAACAAATCATTTATTTCTAATGACACCAATGCCATTTTGCTAGTGCAATTCAGTTATCTGAATTATGACCTTAATGGCATTAGGTACAGATTATCTGATTGAACCACCTCATCATGCGGGCAGAGAGGGACTACCTTGGATCAAGTTGGTCAAAAAACTCTAACTCTTGGGATGCAGAAGAAGAGCCTTTTCTGCTACAGTGCCCGCCTTTTGGAGCACCTTACCCTCTAAGGCAGGGGTGTCAAACTGGCAGCCCACAGGCTGGATGCATTACACCTAGGCCATGCCCATCCCAGCTCCATGAAGGGAAAAAAATGTCAGAAACATCACACGATGGCAATGTGACACCATGAGTTTGACACCTGTGCACTAAGGTAATATCTGCCCCCACCTGAAGACCTGCCTCTGCAGGTTGGCCTGAGGTCCAAATGGAGGAGTTCCATGCTGGAAGGGGCTGCTAGATTAATGGCACACTCCATCTCCCCCTCTCTGCTTTCCATCTGTCCATCTTTTTGGTCATCATTTTGATGTATTCTAATTGTGCTCTTTTTTCATTGTTTATTTTATTGTTCTATTATCTCTTCTGTTTACACTCTTTTCATTTCTTTCTTTTTATTGTTGTAAACCGCCTAGAGTAACCCCACAGCGAGATAGGAGGCAAATAAATTTAACAAATAAATAATAATAATCTGTGCTTATGCTTCTTTTTGCAGCTAGGTTACCAGTTCCAATAGGAGATGATCAGGCTGAACCTGAAGGTAGAGTCAAACATATCATCAGTTGGGAATTCTTGTACAACCACAAGAGATCAAAGTCCAACCCCACATGAATTTTGTTGACTCTTTATCTAGCGCCAATTTGTCTTGACTGTTAGTAGATCAGATTCTTGTTCATAGGTAGCATATAATAAACTTTTAATGCTTTGAACGCAATTCCTGTTCCTGGTTACTTGCACCTGACATCTCCATTTCCATTGGTTAATTTTTCTTACAGGTAGTCCTTGCTTAACGACCAGTCACTTAGTGATTATTCAAAACTATGATGAACTCCTACACCCAAATAGTATTTTAACGTGGTTCTAGAGTTCCAATGGCTGCACAACCCCCCCCCCCCCATGGTCACATGACTGCATTTTGGATGCTTGGCAAACAGCTCGCTGCTGGTTGCACTGTTTTGCAGTCATGTTTTACGTTTTTTGCTAGAAACAACCAAGGAATGCATTGATTTGTTTAATGACCATGCTGTTTGTTTAAAGACTACCAACGCAAAAACTGCCGCAAACTCAGGTTCGTCATAGGGTACCTTAACTTAATGACCATCGTGACTTTTGACAGAAACTCTGTAGTCCACTATGCTTATAAATTGAGGATTACCTCTACAGCATAACATGCTAGATTTTACCTCTTATCTTTCATATCTTTCTAATTCAGTGGAGAAGAAAACAGTGAAATTGTAGTTCTTGACCAACAGCTGTGGGTTTCCCATCTTGGCTATTACTATAGGCAAACAGTGTTTTATTTATTTTTTAAAAAATGGGGAAACATTTCACCCCCCTTCATCTATTATTTTTCTGTTCTGTGGGGTCCTTAGTGCTCTCTAAACTTGGTAGTTTTCTTGCAGACTTTTCATTACTAAACTAGGTAACATTATCAATGCTACTCTATTCTCGTTTATTCTCTGAACACACCCCTTTTCAAACTAGCTTCTCCAGCATCATTATAAGTCTTTACTGGGGAAAGTAATCAAGTTGAAGTTGCAGTTATGAATGATAATCTTTGACTTCTGGTCCTTAGATTCCTTGAACAGGCAGTGAGCAAGTTTCCAATCTAAACTCACACATTCCACAACAATCAAACAACCATACTCCTAGTTTGCAAACCTCCTCCTACTAGTAGAATAATTCAACTGTTGCAATATTCTGGGGGTACATTTTTGGGTGTAATTTTAGGAAAAGTGACATGCCTTGGGCTGTTAGGGTTTACTATTTCCCCACACATTACAGTAACACATAACATTGGAAGAAAATACTTTACAGATACATACCTGAAATTCCAGAGCACTTCAGAGGTATTTAATCTTAGCCAACATGTTCTGCTTTTAAAAAGCCATTAATTGCACAATCCAGATGTATCTTTAGCTACTCCACCCACCTTTTATGGCAAAAACCAGAAAAGAATACATATATTTTGTATGTCTTCCATAAAATGCATCACGGTCTAAAAAACATAACCTCTCTTGGATTTGTGAAACATTAATCACATTATTCTCTAAACCCCTTTGTGAATAAATAGATTGCGGCAAATACTGTAAATGTCATACTCCAGTAGAGCTATGCTATACAGACAACGTGTACAACCATTTCTCTTGAAGGACAGCATCAGTGGTGGAATTCAAATTTTTTTACTGCTGGTTCTGTGGGCGTGGCTTGTTTGGTGAGTGTGGCTTGGCAGCCATGTGACTGGGTGGGCGTGGCTTGGCAGCCATGTGACTGGGTGGGCGTGGCCAACTCAATG
>JAOYMU010000001.1:68272837-68283904 GCA_025802295.1 Psammodynastes pulverulentus | reverse complement strand
AAAGGGCTTTTCTTTTTCTTTCTGAGCCCATTTGGGAGGGGAGGGGAGGGGGGGGCTCGCTGCAGCAAGGGCATTGCCTGCTGCACGCTACCCTCCTGTTAAAATTCATAATGGCAGCTTAGACTAGCTCATTTATCCCAGCAAGGTCATTTCAAAGCAAGTGCCTACTTCATTAGCTGTATACAGGGAAGGAGGAGGTCCTGAAATAAGATGCTTTTAAACAAGCAGAGATAGCCAAGGGACTGTTTTGTTAAATGGAGCTGGAAGAATATGCTCCATATTAGCAGGAAATGCAACAAACCCAAATGTGGTTTTGGATGAAGTCTGTGTCCATTTCAGTCACCTTAATTCTCCCTGTAACTGGAGTGATGTAATCATATTGTTGTCCATACTAGCTTTGAGTTACTTCAGGGCTTGGAAACGAATGCAGGAGACAGTAAGAGAACAAGCTGTGAATTTGGGAGATTAAAACGGATCGGTTCAGCTGGGCTGAAGACATTTAGATTTCCTTTTTTTTTGTCTTCTGCCAGATGTTTTTCAAAAGTGAAGGAAGCTTGTTTTTTTATTATTATTTAAAAAAAAAAACACACTGTGAATATAGTCCCACTTCTTTCTTTAAAAGACTTCCTGGAGTGGATCACCAAAGTTCAAGCAGTTTCTTACACTCTGATGGAATGAGTACACAGGACCAACTCTCCCTTCTGCCCTTCCTTCTATCTCTTCTCTCCCCCCTCCCCCCTTCACGCTAAAGGCTTAACTGATACCAATGTCCTTTTGGAGTGGTTAAGGGAGCTGAGTGAACGTAGACTGTATTTGTTACTGGGACAAAGGGCAAGAGAAAGAATGTCCTTTCATTTCAAAGTTTCTTGGCTGTCTGGAAAACTTAGAAAAGGAGCGTGAAAGCAAAGCAATGGCATTCAAGAGCAAAGATGGATCTTTTTGCAGCCTTCCTACAGGGTGGGCTGGCTTGCTTGCTTCTGTGTGGGCAAGGTAAGAGAGCTAGGCAAATCCTTTTACAAAGCCTTTTCAGTTATGCACTCCAATTATGAACGCCTTTATTTATAGCTGGGATCTTGAATTAGTCTCGAAGAACTCACCTAAATCCCTGGTTTGCACCTGAAAGATAAACCAAATAGATCAGGTCCTGAATTAGATTTCTTCAACCCGGAGCCCCTTGAGGTGTTGGGCAGCACGTACCAGAATTCACTGCTAGCATGGCACCTGCTAGGTGAACACTGTCTTACAATTTGGGGGCAGGACCTACTTTCATTTCTTTGTGGTAGGCTTTAGGGAGCCCTTCAGAGCTCGGCTGAAATAAATCCACCAAAGCATTTAGCAGAGCTGCTCCTTAATTGAAGAAATGTGAGCTCATTAGTATACGAGTTAGAAATTGCTGTGTTTGATTGGTTTACGGCTACGTATATTTGCATGAGGGGAAAAAAATAGGTTTTCCTTTTTTTAGAAGATCCAGGCCTGTTTCACAATAGACACTACAGCAGCAATCATAAATCAGCTTCTCCTGATTGGTCTTCTGCTTTTCGAGAGCGTGCTTATACCGCGAATTTTAATCTCATAAAGTTTCAATGTGCTGGAAAGACTGCCTGGGCAAGTCCCTGTAGTATTTTGGGGCAATATTTTCAGAAGTGGTTGACCACTGCCTCCTTCCTAGGGCTGACACAGGCACTGGCCCAAAATCACCCAGTTGGCTTTGGGCCTAAAGTAGGACTACAGCCATAGTGTTCTGGTTTTTCACCTGGTGCATTAACCACTAGACCAGCTGGCTCTCAGAACACAGTGGACAGAATACTGGCTGATGGTTGAATTTCTGGGCATGAGAAGAGGTGAGGTGAGAAGAGGAGACTGAGGGGGAGGGGAATGAAACAATTTAACTAGAAAGTTGGAACGGGCGTACTACCACATTAAAACATGTTGCTGCCTATTCCACATGTGTATGTCTGTGTGAGATGGCAGAAGATAATGTGCTGAGAATTCTTAACCAATGGTTCTATAAAAAGCTGAGTGGAGGGACATATAACCTTCAGGGTAGATAGGGGTGGTAAGCAACGATTCGGAATACGTACTTCATCCACCCTCTGCCACATAAAACTCATTCTTCCTTTCCATTTTTTCTCCCAGTAGGGTTGGGAAATTCTGTTCAGGAGATTACCTTCAGAAATTAGCTGGACAAACACACGTGGATAAAGCATCTACCTGCTGATTCAACCCCTGCTTTTAATTTTTCTGTTTATGGGAATTGTCACAATTTGCACACTTTTGATCAGTCATGACTTAGAACAACTTACATGGGTGCTTGCTTTTCAAATGTGCAAGAATTTAATATCACTGGGGAGATTGTCAATTCTGGTTCCTCTGAAGGTGCCTGAAAATGCACATGTCTATGTGTATCAATCTTTAGTGGTGTTGAAATGTAACTGTCTAAACCCCAACAATTTAAAATCTATGTTACATATCTACCTTCTCGTGGGGCAAATAGATCCTCCCCCATGCTCTTTTTCTATTAATTGAATGGCTTAATTACATTAATTTGAAGAGATCATGTGCAGACCAAGTATAGACCATTTGATATTCCAACCCAGTGACTTGCTTAGAGTGAGAGAAATTCCCAAAGGTTATGCATTTGTTTTCTGAAGCACTGAGGTTAAGGCGTCTGTTCAATTTCCTAAAAAGCCCTATCTGTCATGCTGATCTTGGATGAACATGGAAAATAACCTGTCTAAGTTTAGTTCCATCTTACAATAACTCCTTAGTTTTCCAAAGTGCTGGAAGAGCATACTCTGGAAGTAAAATATGGACTTGGATTTGATTTCCTAAATCAATATCCTGATGGGACCATGTAACAACTTCCTCAGCAAAATATTTGAAGGATATCACATTAAGAAAACTGTCTTTCACTTCTGTGGTGTATACTATGAGCTGACTACAAATCGGCCCCATTGACTGCTAAGCCTCCTACTAAGGCTCTCTTATCTCTACTACTGCATTGTCTTAACTTCAGTGGAGTAAAGAGGCCAGATTGGTTGGTTGCTTGAAGAAGATATATCTGGGGGAGGGGAAAAAAAAGGAATTCAGCACTAAGCAATTAAAAAGCGCTCCTTTTTTGGCCTTGTTTCCTATTACATTGACCTCTGATGATAATTGGGAGCGGGTAGACCAAAAGTAAGGAGTAGCATTTTTGAGTGGGAGGAGAGCTCACAGAATAAAATGTAGTGTGTGGATTGGGTCCCAGAGGCATCCATTGGAGGCTGGATATCCACTATGCTTCAGAACTGTTATATTATTTTACTAACAGATGTATGTGGCAGTATGTGGATGTATATGGCAGGAGTCATATATCAAAACGGTTATAAATAAATAAAGAAAGAAAGAAAGAATTTATTTTATCAAATAGCAGGAAGGAAAAAGATTAAGATGTGCTAACTATGGGTCAACCTTTTAAAAAGAAAAAAAAATGAGAATAGATTTTCCAGCATAGAACTGGAAGAATACCTAATCCCCATTGCTGACAATAGTGTCCTAAACTATCTTAATTTCTGATCCAAAGTTTGGGTAGGCAATTACAGCATAAGAGTGGGTTGGGATTAGCTGTGGCTGTACTTTCTGGCTGCCTTTGTTAAAAATACCATTGGTTTCCTCTTCAAAGAAAAGAAGGAGCTGAAGAAAAATAGAACTAGTTGTGAGGACTGTGGTAGCGGTATTGAAGAGCTTTAATGTGGAGCCACCTCTTTGCTCACTGATCTGCTTTCGTTTGACAAGTCAGAGGAAGGTCCATGTGATTATCTCTCCAGAGCAGTGCCAACATTCTGCTATAATGGGGCATCTATCTATACATTGTTGGCAGAGGAACATGTGCCACATCACCTCTTGTTTGGATAACCCTTATAGGCAGGTGAGAAGAGTGTTTTTTGGAGAGATGGAGTAATAGATCTCGCAAGGGGAGGTGGCTGGTAACTATCAACTTTGGACACAAGAGATAGATTTCCCAGATTTGAGTCCTCCTGGAAAAATGAAGTGTGTGCATACACATAGATTTTGCCAAATATCAAAATTAAGCAATCTTTTATGAGAAATGGACAGGGACAGGGTCAATGACAAAGTGGTTAAACTAACTTTTGAGTCTTGCTCAGGAGGCAAAAGTTAATAAGGGCTGGGCTTCCTCGTTGACCATAAATTTTACCCATCACATGTTGCACATTTAGCAGTCTAAATATTTATATGCCTAGGTGTTCAAATGCAAGTGCACAGGTAGCTGAGCAGTCATGGCTGTGATGTTTTCACAGCATTTGATAGCACAGCATTTGATGCTAAGGAGCATCACTGATTACTACTAGCTTACAGGATTCTTTGGACCTAGACCTGGTAGACTTGGAGCCTGTTTGCTGCATGAATCAGAAAACAAAGACAATCCTTGGAAGCTGTGTATCTAATTAGCAGTTCTTCTAATAGCAGCAACCTTTACCTGCACATACAGGATTAATTCTTGAAAAGCAGGTGAAGATGGATGTATTTATGGTACCATTGAATTTGCTCTATGGGGCAAATCTGGAAGAGATGGCTTAATCAGAGAAATGTTGCAAAGGGAGAGAAATAAGTCTGCCTCCCTCCCACCCCCTTCTTTCTTCTTTCTTTCACTAGGTCTATAGCCCAAACATCCTCCTTTTAGCAATGCAATAAGCTTAGAAAAACAACACAGATAGATTGTGACTTTCCTGTCATATATTTAGCTCTAAGTCAATGGAAGAAAATAAATTGAATCTATACTAATCAATATTCACACACACACACACACACACACACACACACACACACACACAGAGGAATTGATCCTAGAAAGAGAAAAGTAATATTAGAATATGGGAAATCAAAACCAAAATGCTGAACACATCTATATCATCTCTCCAGCTTGCTGCCCTCTTAAAAAATCTGGAAATTCTACAAAGAATTATACAAATTTTAATTTAGATTGTTAGATTCTTTTCCAACTGAAACTGAATGTTTAGATGTAATCAGTTTTAAATGGTTTTTCTGTATTTTTCTTATAACAATATTTAGACCGGTTTGCTGTTCAATTGTACACCTGGCCAAAACTTTCTAATAATGCAATAATGAATTTTTTAAATTGTGAACTAATCTAATTGAACTTTTAACTACAAAAACAAGCAGGAAGATTATCACTTGAGTTGATGGTAAATAGGATTGGCTCTATCCTCTTCCCTTTTTGTTTCATTTTAGAATATAAGCCTGGATAGTAGGGGGAAAAAAAACATTTAACCAGAATATTCTGAAATAATGCTTGGTTTGAATCCAAATTGGACGATTTGTTTCAGATAAGAAACTGAAGTATATTTGGACCATTGCTGCACTTTCTCTGCCTGGTATAGCAAATTTCTGAATATAGTGGGACTCTTAATTGGTTTAAGAAGTCAGGTTGCTTCTCCCACTAGAACAGTGTTTCTCAACTTTTAAGATGTGTGTGAACTTCAACTCCCATAATTCCCCAGCCATCATACTTGCTGGGGAATTCTGGGAGTTGAAGTCCACACGTCTTACAGTTGTCAAGGCTGAGGAACACTGCACTAATGACTTAACATACCATAAGTTACTGGAAAGTTAGTAATCCAGGATAGGTAGAATGGATTAATGGATAGAAAGCTGGCCTTAAGCTCTGCCGAAGGTCACGTTAGAAAACTTGAGACTAAGCCAGGAATAGATTGAACTAGATCACTGTGGGATTTCTTCCAAGTCAACGAAAGGTCGTCCCAGCTGCTTGATGTGGTTCTGATATAGTAGTTAGAGTGCTGGTATGTTTTCTTTTAAAACAATAATACTGGTCTGATTTAAAGCTGTCCAGAAAAGCTGTCTAAATGCAGAGCCACAGCACTTCAGCAATTAGCAGATTCACCAATTTTCATTTTGTATAGTGAAGTAGAAAAGTTGTAAAATGAAGAGGAAATCTTCCTTATTCTTTCACATGTGGGCAGGTCTTTTCTAAAATTGCATTTGCCAGTTTAATTTATAAGTTTCAACAAAATATGCTGCTTTGAATGATTGCAGTTAGGTTTTGAAACAAAAAATTAATCACCACAGAATTGCTGATATTTTTCATCAGGAGCAGAGAAACTTCTTTTCATACAGACTCCACCTCATGACTTTACTTGGGCTCAAGGAGGAACCAGAGGCCTATCATTTTTCTTTCTTCGTCACCTGATCTTCCCTAGAAATACAGGCAGCTGTTTTCATCTTTGCTGACCTACATCTGGATTTGGACCTCTAAAACAGAAAAATAATGAAACCGGCTTAGTATTTTGATTTCTATTAATTGAAATAGCTGCAGGGAGAAAGTGTGTTTTGCCTGCTTTTTTTTTAGTGCGTGTTCAGGTATTCAGAATGTACATTGGAAAGAACATGTTTCTTTATGCTTATAGATTTCTATAAAGATTGGTTTTTACGCCTTTGTCCAAGCACTTGATCCATGTCTGGCTTGCTATGACGGGTCTGCCTTTTCATTTTTCATTAGGATGGTAGACAATGACCATGGATCTACTCTAAACCAGGGCTCTTCCAACCTTGGCAATTTTAAGACATGTGGATTTCAACTCCCAGAAGTCCTCAGCCAGCATGCTGACTAAGGAATTCTGGGAGTTGAAGTCCACAAGTCTTTAAAGTTGCCAGGGTTGGAGATCCCTGCCCTAACAAACCCTGCTAGTTTAGAGTTCACTTATAGGAACTATTTTTAACATGATGGATTTTTCTCTTTCATGTACAGAAGATGTGCATCTCCCGGCGGATATTGCTGCTTATGCTCACCTTCCTGGCATATACGATTGATTCGGTCTCTGCATACAGTCCTACCGAAACTCTTTGTGGTGGAGAGCTGGTGGACACACTACAGTTTGTCTGTGGGGAGAGAGGCTTTTATTTCAGTAAGTATGGGCGGGGGGGCAAGTGAAACGAGCTCAGCTTGGCTAAGTGCCTATATATCCATCTATAACAATACACGGTATTTTGGCAAGTTACATATGAAGCATTATCTTAGGAGGTCTCACCTTAGCTATATACACTATGCTACCTTTTGTGTATTGCTGGTGGGTGGCTGGGGCTGAACTAAAAATCCATGTTATCTGACAGATGTGATAAAGCTCCACTTCCTATGAATCTCAGCCAGAATGTCCAGTGATAAGAAAAGTAAAATGTTGGATGTATTACTCTGGTCTAAAACATCTTCTGTATCTGAATAATATTGGATTGCTTGGTTCAAAATCCTGTATTCTACATCTGCATAATCATACAATCACAAAATGAAAATAGTTCTATATTCCTCTTATAGAATTTGAATTGCTTATGCTCAGAATTAAATAAATACACTTTGGGACTGCAATCCTTTATCTATTTACTGGCCACCGGCCAACCAACATCTTTAACTTCATCCAAGGTAGCCATGAATAAGATTGCACTGAAAGTCCCTCTCAGGCTGTCCCAATATTACTGTTGACAATCCTTTAACTAAATAATACTCATTATAAGTAAGAAACTATCCATAGTGGTATCAGGAGAAACAATACTATGAAACATAAAATCTTCCTTCATTATTAGGCCTAATCTAATTTTATTTGTATCTGGAATAGTGCTGTGGGGAACTAACTAAGATCTGGAAGTTTTGCTTTCAGTAGATTTAGATATTCAGATAAGTAAAATTCTGCCCACTGTGGTCCCAAAGACTTCAGTGTAGAGAAAAAAAAATACAGCAGTATTAGTCTTCCTTGCTATGAAAGAAATTTTGTTTGCAAAATCTTAAATCTTTAAAGAGAGAATTCATTACTTGGATTGTGTAAATCCCTAAAAATCTTTTCAATTTGATCTGTATTACTAGTGCAGTATCCTGGTGGATTATTGCTTGGGTTCAATCAATAGGCAATAGTTATAGCATATGGAGACATTGTAATTTAATTATCAGCATACATTGCTGAAATACTTTTTAAAATGCCAGTCATTTTGCTATTCATTCATTCATTCATTCATTCATTCATTCATTCATTCATTTTATATGGCCCCCGATCTCGCAAAATGTCCCTGATATACTTTAAAGCATACCTGTGTTTTAATTTTTCATCAGGAAAATACATGCTTATTTGATCAGCAGGGCAGAATTCTAAACTTTTTGCCAAGAATTTATTTACGCCTGTATTATGTCACCCTTCTCCAACGAGATATTTCTTCCAGGCATGTTGGGATTACGTCACCCAGAATTCTCAGCCAGTGTGAACATGGCTCGCATTGGCTGGGAGTCCTGGGAAATATAATCCCCCAAAATCTGGACAGAATCAAATTGGGGACGATTATTCTTCAAATTATCTGTCACATTGTGTCTGGCAACTAGAGATGTCCTGCTCCCTGCTTCCCATATTGTAGGTGGTCTGAATCCTCTTCTGAAAACACTTTTAAAGGGAAGTTGCTTCTTAGTCTCTTTAATCTACAAAAACTCTGTCCAAAACCACCAAAGGTCAAGACCCCAGCTGGGGCAATTCATCATCACCCTATTGAAGTCAGACCCGTAAGCTTTAGTTCTCTCTTTAGATTCTCAGATGGGGGTGGGGAAGGCTGGCAGCAATTCTGAAGAAGGGATGTTGAGCTAAAAATACTCCCGCTTAGGAAGTAGTTAATCAGCAACATGCCCAATAAATGTGTTTTCTAAGCATTCCTGGCAGATGAGGAAGAGGAAGAGGAAGAAGAAGAGGAAGGTGGCATTCAGGGAGTTCTAATAATAGTGATTGCTGTTGTTATGCTAGTATCAGGGAAGGACACAAGACGGGGTGTTTAAAGGTAGGCATGTGACCTAGTGGCTAATATTTGGGAGGTCTGATTTCCAGCTCGTGGGGGAATATTTGAACCAGAGCAAAAAGCCAGCCTGACATAGGTAAACGGAGCTTGAATCTCTGTGTGAATCAGGAAAAGATGAGGGGGGGGGGGGCAGAGATCTGAGCGAGAGTCCAGGCATCTGACTTCTGTAAACAAGGGCTCCTGTTTCTTCCTTTCTACCAGCTGATAAGAACTTAGCTCTTTCCAGCCACTTACGCTGACAAAGCACATTCTCTCCTTTCTCTCTCTCTCTCTCTGTCTCTCTCTGTCTCTCTTCTCTGCATCCCTCAGAATAATACTAGGAAAAATAAGGGGGTGGGAGGTGGTGGAAGGGAAGCTATTTGGGGGGAGGGGTTTGGAACAATGGATGCTGCTGCCCAGCCACTCGACAAAGGCCCTCTTGTTGGTGCCCACATTCCTTTGTCAGGAGAAGAGAGGATTGTTTACACCCAAAGTGTTCTTACGCTTGATTTGGTGCTTGATTGATCCGATGGAAGGGGTACTCAGGAGAGTGTGCACGAAGGAGGCACAAGCGGTGGAATAATTTTTGCGTTATTCAAAAGTATGGCACACACGAGGCCCTGTACACAGCAGATAAACATTCCTCTATGTCCCTTGTATACATATTCTCCAGGATGCACAAGTGCATCTGAACTTTGACCCCAGGCTTAGCCACCAACATTTAGCCTCCTTGCAGTTTCTTCTTTAGGAAAAGAGAGGAAGAAAGAAAAGCTAAATTGGGAAGGGGAACTAAGACAGAAAAAGGAAGGGCCTAAATTGAGGAGAGGTACTCTTTATCAGTGTCAAGTCACAGCAGCCACGTGTCTTCTTTTTGCTGGAGCTGTCTTTGTTGTTGAACATGATCCTTGGCCCTTCACCTGAGAGGATGCTCAGAGGGTAACAGAGCACCAGGGTGTTTATTTATTAGACACTGATATATAAAAACGAGACTTATTCTCAGCTCTGATTCTCAGCAGTATCTACTTAGGGGGCTACTTGTGAGGAGATCCATGACGTCTCCTGAAAAGGGAAAAAACAAGTTGTCATTGTGCAACATGAACTAGCAAACGCAATGCTTGTGCAAATCCCAAACGCAGCACTGTAGTGTATCATTGTAATCAATAAAATAGTGCACATCAGGAGACAAGCAGAAGATCCTGGTTAAGGTGTTATGATGACCATTCTCTTCTTTGTTTTGGTTACTGTCTCCAATATAGGGATAACATTAATGGACCAGTGTGAAGATCGCTGCCTAGTTCTTTATGTATTTGAAGTTATATATACGTTAGACATATATTATACTACTACTAAAAATATTAAATAATGGTGGTCTGCGTAAAATTTTCTTGTCAGTTTACCTTTTCTTAGCAACAAGATCTCAAGAGTTTGCTTCTGAAGGCATCTATCAGCATTCTGGAGCAAACACAGCTCTCCACTAAGCATTTGTTCCTGTTTTTAAATAGAATTGCATTTTCTTTCAAGGGGAGTACTAGCATATAATTTAGAACATGGGGTGTTTTTTTGTTTTACTTTTTAGAAAAAGATCACACATCACATTGCCAGCTGTATCGAAGTGGATAGTGAAAGCTGTCCAGTTGCTAACAAAATAGTGTATACTTGGGAAGTAACTTGGCAAGAGAAAAATCACAGATGAATAAAGGAGTTTATTTTCATCATAAAAAGATAGAGCTCTCACTAACAGAAAGCAGATTGGCATTTCATACATTTTTCTCCTGGATTATGTATCCCAAGCCTTGTTTTGATTACTCACATTTAAATAAACTTGCTTTTAAATTACCGAATTCAATGAAGCTTAGTTCAGCTTAAATTTATTAAAACCCCATTCGCAAACCACAGTTTTGAATTGAGATCTTTCTGGACCGTCATATTTAAAGTAACTTCCATGAAACTTTTTGTTCTGCCATTGCAACACATACAGTAGTGGCTTTAAAATTGGCCAGACCAAAATGGCGTCAGAGAAAAAAAGGGGGTAATAAATGACAGTCACTTTGCCTCTTCATAGATGGAGGGGCTGTGTTGTATTTGTTTGAAGGAACAGCTTAGGATGCAACCCTTCCAACACCTATCACCCAGATTAACAGGAAGCAGCATCAGATAAACCAGTGGTTCTCAACCTTTCGAATGCCTCGACCCCTTAATACAGTTCCTCATCTTGTGGTGACCCCCAATCAT
>JAOYMU010000001.1:68246961-68260720 GCA_025802295.1 Psammodynastes pulverulentus | reverse complement strand
TCATGCAATGAAAACATGTTTGATGCACGCGATAAGGATTGTATTGTTTGGTTTTTAAAGTTAATACTTAATAAAAAAATAATTCATAGCTGAATTGAGCTCATCTCGATGACAACAACTAGCTCTGTTTCTAAACAAGAGATTATCCTTTTCCGCCACATAGTCTTCTATGAAATATGTAAGCAATGGAAAAACAAGGCTGTTTTAGCAATAACGGTCACTACTGTTTTTAAAAGTAACCATATACCCAGTATAATGATTTTTCTTGCTTTCTTTATGTTAGTTCTTTATATGGCCAAAGATACATTTTGGCAACACTGAAACTAGATCATAAACTTCATGCGCTTGGGTAGGAATGCTCTTGATTTAATACAGGGTATTCCATTAGAAAACCCACCAACTCCTTTGGTGAACGAAACGGTCATTGTTCATACTTATGGTAAAGTTCAGGGGCTTGTTATATATAATATCTAAGGGGTGGTCAATCTGAGCATGGTTCCATAGGGGGAAAAGCTGCAGTTCATTTTTAGGATGATTAGATTTTTCAAAGTCCCCTCTTTGCAGTTAATTCCAAAATGAATTAGATATTCCCATTTTCTTCCTGCTGATTTGATTCACTCCTCACAACAGGGTAACCAAAGACGCTCATCACTGTATTGCCACCAAGAAGCAGGATAAGGAGCTAATATTGCAAAGGCCTTAATGCTGACTTAATTTTCCAATAGTTTTGCTGTGCATCTTGACCAAAAGGTTTATAGAAGGCAAAGGAGTACCAAATTGTTTTGGTGTATCTTACTTATTGCAACATGTCATCGTACAGGTAGTCCTCGATTTACGACCACAATTGAGCCAGAAATTTTCCTTGCTGAGCAAGACAGATGTTACATGAGTATTGCTCCATTTTACGATCTTTCTTGCCGCTGTTGTTAAGTGAATCCCAGCAGCTGTTAAATGAGTAACACAGTTGTTTGGTGAATCTGGCTTTCCCCATTGTTTTTGCTTGTCAGAAGGTTGCAAAAGGCGATCACATGACCATGGAACATGTAACCATCATAAATACGAACCAGTTGCCAAATGTCCGAAATTTGATCATGTGACCACAGGGATGCTGCAATGGTCGTGTGAAAAATGGCCTGAAGTCACTTTTTTCAGTGCCGTTGTAACTTCAAGAGTTATGAGCCTTAAGAGCAGGGCTTTTTTTCTGTGGGAACGGGGCGGAACGGCATTCCGGATCCTTTTCGGAGTCCGCGTCACGTGACGCGTCTCAGCCAATCGCGCGCTATTACTTCCGGGTTTTTTTAACGCGACGGGGGGGCGCGTTCCGGCACCTTTTGGTGCCGAAAAAAAGCCCTGCTTAAGAGCCATGGTGGCACAGTGGTTAGAACGCAGTACTGCAGGCTACTTCTTCTGACCGCTGGCTGCCTACAGTTTGGCAGTTTGAATCTCACCAGGCTCAAGGTTGACTCAGCCTTCCATCCTTCCGAGGTTGGTAAAATGAGGACCTAGATTATTTGGGGGCAATATGCTGACTCTGTAAACTGCTTAGAGAGGGCTGTAAAGCACTGTGAAGTAGTATATAAGTCTACGTGCTATTGCTATTCAAACATTCACAAACAAACGGTTGTAAGTTGAGGACTATCTGTACTGCAGTACAATTCACCAGCAAAAGAAGCAGAAGACCATGTCCACTGGTGTGAATTGATAAAGACTTTCAGCCTTTGCCTGGGGTCAACTGGCTTTAACACCAGGAATTAAAACTTATCTGTTTTATCATTCAGCATTCAGCATTTTTAAAGACTTAATAATAAAGGGCAAACTACACATTACATGTTGTTCCACCATTCAAAAGCTACTTTTCATAAAAAATATATATTCTAAAACTGGCATACCACATTGCCTTATTGCATTCGTGAGTACTGTATAGTTTGTCCCAAGGGCAAAATGCAAAGGGCATATTATTTCAGTACCCCTTGTCTCAGGGACATACAAAGAGAATTTGTTCTTCCTAAGCCAGAGCTCAGTTATTCAGAACAAAATACTCCAAGAAAGAGCTCAGTCTTGGGAAAGGCAGAGCGTGCCAGCATATAAACCTCTCTTAGCAATGAAAGTTGTTCCATTAAACTACAGCTCTGCAGTAGGGAACAGGGCTGAATGCTCGTAACAGTTATATGAAAAACAAGTCAATGCAGGTTAGTAATTAACCTATTAAAAAGGATATATCCGCTTAAATAGCAATCATCATACTGCATAGTACACAAAGCACATTTTCAATGCAACCATAAATCAAAGGATAGAAACAACATCTGTAGATATTAAAGAAGCATTCACTTTAAACAACAATTGGCTTTACAATTACTAAAGGTAGTTTTTACTTTCTGTTCTAATAACATCTGGCTCAGCTCCGGTCCCAAGAAAGGAGCTTGACCGAATAATGATAATTGTTCTAAGGTATAGTTTCCTTGTTTCAATTTGAGTTCCTGGCACTGAAGCAAAAGGTTGCTTCTGGTCATGAGGCTAACTGTATGTGTAGGTATGGGAAACAATCATCAGCAAATTCTCCCTTTTCAGCTTCTGAAACATTTTACTCTTTTGTTTGTAAGATATTGGTTTTGATAGCAAACACAAACAACCAGAACAAGAAAGACCTACAACATTAAACACAACTGTGTTTTCTGAGTCTTCCTTTTGTATAGGACTACACACACACACACACACACACACACACACACACACGAGGTAATATTCAACAGGTTGTGACCAGTTCTGGAGAACTGGTAGCGGAAATTTTGAGTAGTTTGGAGAACTGGCAAATACCACCTCTGACTGGCCCCGCCTCCATCTATTCTCTGCCTTTTGAATCCCAGCTGATTGGCTGGTTCTTCCTTTGTTGCCCTGCACAGGAGAACGGACCTGGAAGCAGGTTAGCGGGGTGGGAAGGGAATGGGATTTTGCAGTAACCTTCCCCCAGGTGTGGGGAGGGAATGGGAATTTTGCAGTATCGTTCCCCTGCCACATCCACCAAGCCACGCCCACGGAACTGGTAGTAAATTTTTTTGAATCCCACCACTGCATACACACATGATCACGGAGACATTTTCAGACAGTGCTGGCTCTTCGGGTTTGAAACGGAGATGAGCACCACCTCCTAGAATCAGGAACGACTAGCACATATGTGTGAGGGGAACTTTTACCTTTTTGGTATAGTATTGCAATCTTAAATCCAAAACACTGGTTATTAAATTAGGTGACTACTAAAATTGTAAGTGATCTCATTTTCAGGCTTTTTAAAAATCAAACTACCATTAAACATACGTTTAACGTGTACAACATTAAACATATACAACAACTGGACTTGCCCAGTTCCACCTGCCTTTTGTCTTCTATTAAGTAATCCGGTATAGAATAAAATGTTTAAATCTTTTGACTTGTTATGCCATCCACAATTTACAGCTTCTGAATGATGACATCCTCCTGGTTAACAAGAAAAATAGGGCTCTAACAGCGAGGGCAATTTTTTAAAATGGGCTTTCCAGCTGTGATTCAGTGAAGTTGAACACTAAGTGGCAGTACTACAGAGGGAAAATTGTTCCATGTTGTTGAGTTTCAAAGAAAGGTCTTTCTTTTTATCTCTTTTCATTAAATAAAAATAGCGAACAGCTCTTTTTCAATTGCCTCATATTGGAAGTTAAGTAGCGGGTTTTATCTGCAATCCTGAGTAAAACAGAACGCTTGAGAGAATTGTATTTTTTCCTGTTTTCTGGATTAGGCCTCTAATCTTTCTTATCAGGAACAGCTATAATGTAAGAGGCAGGTAAGTTTAGGGGAAAGGATTAGAAGTGGTATTCAGCAGGTTCTGACCAGTTCTGGAGAACCGGTAGCAGAAATTTTGAGTACTTTGGAGAAGCGGCACCTTTGACTGGCCACGCTCCCATCTATTCTCTGCCTCTCGAATCCTAGCTAATCGGCTGGGTCTTTTGTTGCCCTGCACAGGAGAATGGAGCTGGAAAGCAGGTTAGTGGGGTGGGGAGGGAATGGAGATTTTGAAGTATCCTTCCCCTGGAGTGGGGTAGTAATCACCAAGCCATGCCACGGCCACAGAACCGGTAGTACAAATTTTTGAATCCCACCACTGCAAAGGAAGTGGGCAAATACAAAACAGAATAGGTTTCTGTACATTTTGATATTTTGTGGACAATGGGGGGGGGCTCTTAAATAAGTACATTTTTTCAGATGTACATGACAAAACTGTATTTCATATAGAATCATTACAGACATGGAATGGCAATCCTTAAATTTTCCATTGCACTACAAAGTTCATTGGATTATCCTCTATTCGTCCTCCTCTTCCCAAATCTACCTTGGAAGTTATTCTCATTGAAACAGAAAGTCTCTGCGTGCGAGGATAAGTGAGAGAATTATGTTTATGTAGATAAAGCTGTTATTACATTCCAAGCACTGAAATTCCATCCTTCATACACACGAGGATGAGTAAGTGACTGGACATCCTTCAACATACTGATAATAGTTGTCTCAGCAACAGTCAATAGGAATAAATGAGAGTTAGTACTTGTGGATCAATCTTCTATACATCCTTCAAGGATTCCTTTGGGGTGGGGTGTCCATATGATTGTTTTATGACTGATGGATATCAGTTTTCATAATTGGTTCACCATATATGGAGAAAGGATAGAAGTAGTTACATCCCTTCTGGAAACTGCACTGAATTTACAAAAAATCCTGAAATATAATTCACAGCTAACACATGGCAGGCTAAGATAAGATAAAGAGTAATTCAGGATTATTCATGTCACAGGGTTAGGTATTTGTTCCTCTCCTATGACTTCAGTTTTGATCATTTAAATCAGAACATATAGATAATGTGGAGAGATCCATAATATGGCTGCTTCCCATTTAACTCCCTCTTTTTCTGTCATACATAGATATAGACACATAACAGGTACAATAGTAAAAAAAATATTGTCATGTGATTTTTCTCTGAAGTAGAATAGGTTTCTAAGTATTATTATCAGGGCTTTTTTTCTCTGAAAAAAGGTGCCGGAACGCACCCCCGTCGTTGCGCTAAAAAAACCAGGAAATGATAGTGCGCGATTGGTCGAGATGGACCACGTGACCGGGACTCTGAAAAGGTCCCGGAACGCAGTACCGCCGAGTTCCGGCAGAAAAAAAGCCCTGGATGTTTATATAATCATGGGAGCTTTGTTGTATTGTTTAAACAGTTATTAATTCTAAAGGACCACATCCTTTTACTTATAAAGGCATTCATAATATCCTTTAAAATCCTTCCCCCTTTTTTTGCAATTTGTGGTATAAAACCTACCCTATATATGCCAACAACTGGAAAGGAACTAAGCAGTCATTTTGTTTTCCAAAGCTAAAAGTTTACAGAATCACTACAGGTAGTCCTCGACTTAAGACCACAATTGAGCCCAACATTTCTGTTGTTAAGTGGGTTTTGCCCCATTTTATGACCTTTCTACAACCACAGTTGCTAAGCGAATCATTGCGGTTGATAAGTTAGTAACATGGTTGTTAAATGAATCGGGCTTCCCCATTGACTCTGCTTGTCAGAAGGTCACAAAAGGTGATGACGTAATCTTGGGGCACAGCAACGGTCATAAGTATGAACCAGTTGCCAAGCATCTGAATTTTGATCACATGATCATGGGGATGCCGCAGAGGGTGTACCTTTGAAAAATGCTTATAAGTCACATTTTTCAGTGCTGTTGTAACTTTGAACGGTCACTAAATGAAGTGTTGTAAGTCAAGGACTACCTGCAGTCTCTTACATCCAAACAAGCCAAGGGCACGTGCTACAAGGTCGCCTAGATCTTATACAGAATGTTTAGTCAAAGGCAGTTTGTGTATGCATATATATTATATAGGGAAGTCCGATAGGGAAAGAATAATTTTACAGCCTTATAAATGATAAGGTAACCCACGCAAGAGAGACAGGAGTAGGGGGTGGGCTGCTGGGGGTTCACAGGGATTCAGGAGATCCTCTAGCTAAGATTTTGCACAGTTTGGACAACCTCCAAATCCCACCCCCTCGAATCAGGAATGACTAGCACATATGTGTGAGGGGAACCTTTACCTTTACTTAAATCTTATTCTTTACAGTATTTGTCCATTTCAATTCAACCCTTCCCCGCCCCCCTCCTTTTTCTCTTCTCTTCCCACCAATGCATCTCCACTGCCTTCAGAAATGCCAGTAGGATTGCCCTACAGATAAACCTGTCCTGGAATTTGAAGGGGGATGAATACAGGTAGTCCTTGACTTACGACCACAATGGAGCCCAAACTTTATGTTGCTAAGTGAGAAATGTGAGTTTTGGCCCATGTTATGAGTTTTCTTGCCACATTTCTTAAATGAAACACTGTAGTTGTTAATTGAGTAACAAGGTTGTTAAATAAATCTGGTTTCCCCATTGCTTGTCGGAAGATCGCCAAAGGGGATCACATGACCCCAGGACACAGCAACCATCATAAATATCCAGATATAAATTATGTGGCCATGGGGATGGTGCAAGGATCATAAGTGTGAAAAATGGTCATAAGTCTCTTTTTTTTAGTGCTGTTGTAACTTTGGACGGTCACTAAACGAACTATTGTAAGTCAAGGTTTACTTGTATAGACTTCTGCTCCTCTCTAATTCCCAGATGTTAGTATTTATATTATAATAGTGTTAAAGTATTACAATGTTTAAAAAGAGAGGGGGATTCCCCCCCCCCTTTTTTTCTTTTTTAACTTCTTTTTAAAGAAGTTCCTCTTCTACGGCACAGTTTTTAATATATGCTAGCCTATCCCTTCTCAACATTCTTGCCTCCAAAGATTTGAATTTATTTTTACTAATTCTGAGTAACAAATCTTTTTTTTTGCTCTCCTTCTTAACCCCTTCCCTACCTCAGTTCTTCCTCTGTAGTAGAGTTTGTAGATTGATTGATTGATTTATCTATTTATTTATTTATTTATTTATTTATTTATTTCGGTGCAGACAAATACCGTACTTTTCTTTCCACGCAAATCGAAGACTAATCTGAAGGGGGATGTTTAGCAATAAGCTTTCCCACACGTACAAACCTACAGACAAGATTCAGACGCGGTTTTAAATGTATGCCTTTTCTGAAGAGTTTCCGCTGATCTAACCCGAATATTTTGACAGTGTCTCCCATGCGAGATATGTTTATGGGGTCCTAGTCTTTCGCATGACAGCTTTTTTAACCCAACAATGTGAGGACATAATAAGAATTATAACATTCTCTTCAATGCAACATTCCATGCCCTGAAAACTCATCTCTGATCTCTGGGAATAAATTACTTAGCCAATTTAATGCAAACAATACTATCTTCTGCCCCCCATGTAATTTCTATAATGTTTTGAACCATAAAGCTGTAATGACAATTGGCATTCTCCAGATATAATGATCTTCCATGCAAGTCTTGAAATTCTCTTTTCACTGGCTTAATTGTGGCTGAATTCCTTTCATGCTTTATTTGCAGTATCAGCAGTGTTTACTACAGTGGATGACAACTTGGAAATTTCTTCTTGTCATGGTTTAATTGCTTTTGACCAATCATTAGCCAAGTCTTCTTCAACTCAGCAAACTCTCTCTTGGGGTGAGAAAGAGACAGAGTCATTACTTCCTTTGTGCTGCAAAACTTTCGTCATCATCATGATTGATTGTTCTTCCTCCTCCCCTTGAGGTCTCTAAAGGAGGATATTTACTCTGGTTTGTTTGTTTTTTCCCTTAGAAAAATAGGATTGAATAATCTTTATCAAATTAAAAAGAGGATAGCTGGGGCAGTGAAGCTAACACACCATTGCTATTGGTGACATCGTAGCTAAATGTTTTCATGGAATCGTAGAATCACAGGGCTGGAAGGGACCTTGGCAGGTCTTGTAGTCCAACCCCCTGCCCAAGGGACACCTCATACACCCCTGTCGCCCCCGCTGCCGCTACTTTTACTATTGGCTTCTCGGCTTCTTCCATGGGGGTGCTCATGCCAAAACTCATTGTTGGGAGAGTTGTAGCCCCTGAATACATGAGAAGTCTTGGGCAAATTTCTCTGATTTTTTAAATGAATCCACGCGGTGTCTGCCTCCCTTCACACTCCTTGTGCATGCCTGGAGCACCTAACTGGAGCAAGAGAGCATGAAGCTGGCCACTATGGGGTGAGTGCCATGGCTTCTCCTCTTGCTCCTCACAGTCGCCCTGAACCGGGGCAGTTCTTTACTTGGGCAGTCAGACGGCTGCAGCAGCGCCCGCAGCAGCAACAAGCAGCGCTGCAACAATGGGGTACAGTAAGATTTGGCAGTGCAAATTTATCTCTGAGGGGCTTCTGGCAAAACCACCCCCCAAAATCACCCCAAAACAAAGCCCATTCAGTAGGCAGACTCAGCAGGCACTCGTGATCTTTAGATGGGCTTTTATTTTGTCAGCCCAAGGGCAGAGGGGGGTGAAAGGTATGTAGGAAATCACCTGTCTCTGCAGCATCGGTCATATGACTGAGTGGGCATGGCCAACTCGACATAACTCACAGCAAGGTGCTGCACCACCTTGCCATGAATAACGTTGAGTTGGCTACACCCACTAAGTCACATCACCACCAAGCCATGCCCACCAAGCCACGCCCACCAAACCGGTGGTGGAAATTTTTGAATCCCACCACTGGTGCCATAGGTTTCCCACCACTGCTCTAGACATTCACTTCAGCTTTTCCTTCACTTGTTCAGAAATGGTCATTATTTTCTGCTAGTCTTTCCAAACAAGACTAGGACTAAAAGTCTTCTGTACCACCAAGGAAAGAAATATTTAAGTTGGAACAATTATCCAGGGGAACAGCTTGCCTTCTGGAGTTGTGTGTGCTCTATTGCTGGAGGTTTTCAAGAAAAGAAGGCCAGGACCTTCTGCAATGAGACGGTGCAATGGCGAGTCCCTCCAGCACTGTGAGCTCACACGCTTTGTGTGTATGCCCGAGAAGGAGGAGACTTGGCTGAACTTTTCGGCCTCCCTCTCTTCTGACTCTGACCAGGTAGGTGAGCAGTGTTGCGTGAGGCAGGTGTCCTTCCAGCCAGTGCAGCCTTCCTGGCCAGGGGAGAGGGAAAGGTCTTCCCATTCTCCCAGCCAGCACAGCCAGGCAGCTTCCCAGCCATGGGGGGGGGGAGAGAGAGAGAAAAGGCTCTCACCATTCTCCCAGCCAGCATGGTCAGGCAGCTTCCTGGAGGAGGCGGGGAGAGTAGGCTATCCCAGCCAGTGGGGCCAGGCAGCTTCCCAGCTGAAGGGGAGAAAAAAGGCTCTCCCCATTCTCTCAGCCAGCATGGCCAGGCAGCTTCTCGGCTATTCTCCCAGTCAGCACAGCCAGGCAGCTTCCCAGCTGGGGAGGGGGGGGAGAAAAAAGGTTCTCCCTGTTCTCCCAGCCAGCGCAGCCAAGCAGCTTCCCAGCAAGGCAGGCAAGCCTCTTCCTGACCAGTGTGGCCATGTGACTTCTCGGCCAGGTGGGAAAGTGTCCTCCTGGCCAGTGCGTGAGTGCGGTCATGTGGCTTCTCAGCCAGTATTCAGAGGCAAATTAGCTGGAAGATCCGGGAAGCTGCGGGAATCGCTGGGAACAGTGGGAAGCTCCCGGAACGGGCAGGAAGCAGCAGGAAGCGCAACCCAGTAGGGGGTGGGGCCAGGCAAAGGTCGCTAGCGGTTTGGTGACCAACGCCAAATTCCACTACTGGTTTGCCCGAACCAATGCGAACCGGCTGAATACCATCTCTGTATGGCACACGTGCCACAAGTGGCATGCAGAGCCCTCTCTATGGGAATGTGTGCCATCACCCAAGCTCAGCTCCACTGTGCATGTGCACATGCATCCCGCAGACCAGCTGGTCTTTGGGTCTCTGCTGTGCATGTGTGGGGGCAGGGGGCATGGGCAAAGGTGGGGTACATGCATGGGGTTGGGCTTTGCATGCACGAGGGGTGCATGCCCAGGGCATGAGTACATGTGCGGGGTGCAGGCACATGTGCAGGCATGGGCACATACAAGGGGGTGCACCTTGCATTTTGGGTATGCGCACATGAACTTTGCGCACTCGGTGCCCAAAAGGTTTGCCATCACTGGTCTAGAGTGTCATCCAGTGCTCCAGTGCAACCCACTAAGAAAACACAAATACCATCAGTTTTTTAACCAGTTTAGGTTTAGAGTAAGTTTTAGTCATGCCTTAGACATGAAAGCCAACTGGTATCTATGACAATTCACCGTGGCCAACTCGCCATCGCCAACTTACCACAGCCAACTTGCAGTGGCCACCTCGGTGCAGTCAACTGTGAATGATAACAATTTTCATTTTATTTATTTAATAATTATATTGAATTGTTAAATTGTCCTGCAGAAAGTTGTCCCACAACAATTTGGCCATGGCGAATTGTCCTGCAGTGAGTTGGTCATGGTGAGTTGGCTATGGCAAGTTGGCTATGGGGAGTTGTACTATTCTGAACCAGCTGGGTAACTTAGGCCAATCATTCTCTTTCAGCCAAATTTACTTCACAGGGTTGTTTTTGAGGGGAAAATAGGAGGAAGCTGCGTTAGGTATGTTCCCCACCTTCAGTTATTCATAAAAATAATAAAGGCAGGATATAAATAAATATAAATGTTGGAGTACAGTGGCTCAGCAGTTAAAGATGCTGAACTTGTCAGTTGGAAAGTTGACAACCCAGGTTCAAGACCTGAGCACCGTGTGATGGAGTGAGTTCCCATTACTTGCTCCAGCTCCTGCCCACATAGCAATTTGAAAGCATGTAAATATGAGTAGATAAATAGGTACCACTTTGGTGGGAAGGTAACAATGTTCTGTGTGCCTCAGAAATGTCTTTGGACAATGCTGGCTCCTTCAGCTAAGAAACAAAGATGAGCACTGCCCCCTAGAATCGGAAATGACTGGACAGGGGAATCCTTTACCTTTATAAATAAATAAAAGTTTTCATTCGCGTGCTTCATTATTGTGCCATTGAAGCATTGTCACCATTCCATAATACAAAAGAAAAGAAAAGAAATGTGAAAAAGAAAAAAGAGAAAGAAGTCCATCATTTGCTTCATCCCAGCAAATAAAGACAATTTAATAGCTTATTAACATTTCCAAATACAATATAATCTCTCTTCACCCTATCGCTCATCTTTTAAGTAAAAAACAATATCCAAATGTTTCATCAATCATTCTTTAAAAGCAAAATCCCAATAAAGGCAAAATAGGCATAACTATTTTTCTCTTTTATTCCTGATCAAATAAGACAATCTTATATTCCTTTCCTAAATTATTAAAGATATTTTAACCTCTTCAAAAAAAGTTCCTGAGCTACTTTTTGTTTACCTATGTTTCCAGCAAAAATCTTTCAGAATTTTAACAGATTTCTTTTGGATAGCCAATAAATAAATAAATATCCTTCTGTCTGTCACTTCTAAAACAGCCATTCAAAACTTAATAGAGCTCTTTTGTATATCCAGTAAAAATGTCCAAGTCATATTTTTTTGTATATTCTTCATGTCCTTTACAGAATAAATCATCCATTGGGTCTATATACTGTATCTGCTGATAGTTTTATCCTTATCCTTGTTATTGCTTATTACACTCAAATCCCCTCTGAAAGTAATCCCAACATTATCCATCAAATCATGAACTTGTTCTTATTCTATAACAGTACATATTCTCTGTCCATTTTATCAAGAAATTTGTCTATATTATTAAGAAGCTTTGACAGACAAATATTAAAAAAATTGTCATAGATTTCTGCTCCATTTTCTTTATAGTCTAGCTCCCTCTAGTGTCAAATCTTCAAGATCCCCTTATTATAAAAATAATCCCAAACATTCTCATTTTCCCATGAGAAAAATTCTTCTAATTAATTCAAACCTATAATTCCAAATCATTTGGACTCTTAATCCATTGCTATCTTCCCAAAGTTCACATTCTAAGCATCCTTTTGCTGCAGAGTTAAAAAAAATCATATACTTAGA
This sequence comes from Psammodynastes pulverulentus, assembly GCA_025802295.1. Lineage (NCBI taxonomy): Eukaryota > Metazoa > Chordata > Lepidosauria > Squamata > Psammodynastidae > Psammodynastes > Psammodynastes pulverulentus. The sequence goes on along the minus strand of JAOYMU010000001.1, from coordinate 68,248,708 downwards.
ATTTTTTTAAAAATTAAATGTAAACCATCTTCCGCTAAGGAAAAAAAATACAGTAATCCAGATGAATGCAGTAATCCAAAGGGTCTTAATCTCTGCAGCACAATAAAAGAATTCCAAATAGTAATAAAGAAATGAGGGTTGGTCATACTTAAAATCCAGAAAATGCTGCTCTATGAGTGTGAGCTTGATGAAATCCAAATTTCATCGCTCAGCTCATAAACTAACTGCAAAATGGCAGTTTCTACAATCTATTTACAAAGAGCATCTGTCTGCAGTCACATGGATAATCTCAATAATCTCTCCTTCTGGAGAGATTCTGCTTGTCTGGATCCAGCATCCAGCCATGATTCTCCTCTCAAACTCTGACATCAGCTTACCATGGTTTTCACAGGAAGTCTTCACAAAAAAACAGCCTCTGACACTTTTATTTTTGCCTTGATTGGGTTAGAATGCCTTGGAATCAGAATTCTCTTCTGCATTTGTTGTTGCTGTTAGTTGCGAAGTCGTGTCTGACTCATCGCGACCCCATGGACAACGTTCCTCCCGGCCTTCCTGTCCTCTACCATCTTCTGGAGTCCATTTAATCTCCCGCTGACTGCTTCAATGACTCCATCTAGCCACCTCATTCTCTGTCGTCCCCTTCTTCTATTGCCCTCAATCTTTCCCAGCATTAGGCTCGTCTCCCTTCTCATTAGGTGGCCAAAGAATTTGAGTTTCATCTTCAGGATTTGGCCTTCTAAAGAGCAGTCAGAGTTGAACAATAGCAAAGATGAAAACTTTTCTTTTGCAAACTCGCTGGCATTTCTTGAGTTACAAGTTCATAAAAGCCAAACTCGATACTGAAATCTTTATCACTTTTAGCATGATTATACAGAAACTATACTATTTTGGAGGGCAAATGATAGAATGGGTTATCATTGTCTCACCTGACAATGGAGGTGAATCCCCAGAGAGACCTAGGATCAAGCTTCAGTCATGGAAGCTCACTGAGTATCAAGTGTGTTGGTTGGAATGGGTTGTTGTCATGGAATATTTTGCATAATTCCATGACACAAAACATTTTGTTTTCACACTGAAAATTTTGCAAGATAAGGATCCAAAATTCATGTATATATAATTGACAGACCAATGATATGAAACATCTCTGCAATTTCCTCTTCCCCTCCCTCCCCGTCACTTTTCCATATTGAAAGACTCCAGAAGAGTGAAAAAGGATAGTCTGGTTTTCCTTCCAGTTTGCTTACAATGCTGATCTGAGAAAAATGGAATTGTTAAAGCATATGAAGTGTTAAGGATTTTGATGCATGGTCTCCAGCAAACAGGGCCCTGAGGACAGATTGTCTTTGACAACTGTTCTTATACTGCCAGTTAAAAGAACTATTGCATTCAACCATTTCTAGAACGATCTTTTTGTGGAGTACTTCCAAACTTGGGCGTTTTAGCAGAACCCAATGAATGCATTTCTCCCACAAGCAATAAATGTTTTGCTTAAGTGTTTTTAAAAACTTAGGTTGGTGTCAAAAAATGTATCCCTTGATCTCATGTAGCATATACAACACCATACTGAACACATCCTCAGAGGTGATATGGAAAATTTTAATATGATGAGCCAACAATCAAAAGAACGCTATTTATATAAGGCCATGTAGTTGAAAAACTATTCTGAAAAGATATCTATATCTATATCTATATCTATATCTATATCTATATCTATATCTATATCTATATCTATATCTATATCTATATC
>JAOYMU010000001.1:68155805-68166316 GCA_025802295.1 Psammodynastes pulverulentus | reverse complement strand
CTCTATTTGAGTGCCACCTCGGCGGAAGGGTTGAAAAATAGAGCGCCATGGCGTTCAAATAGAGGTTTTACGGGTATATTAAGTAAATAAGGAAAATACTTTTTGTCACACTATTCTAAAATGCTATCTTTCTATACAATAGAATCTTCTTGTTTGTTATGTGTCCTTAATACCTATATTTTATGAGTATAGAAATAAAATCTAAATTAGATGATCAGATTCAACATATTGCAAAAAGTGGTAAGAAACAGTCATGTCACAGTTATGTTTGTGAGATCTTTTATCTGTAGTGCCATTACTTTTAGAATCACTGTATTTAGACAATTAGATTTGTTGTTTTGATTTTCAGGTCTTTAAATAGTAAGTAATTGCATTTTAATAGTGATTATAGTAAATCAGGAAGTCAAATGCCAACTCATGGTGATTCTGTTATTTTTATGGTATGTTGCAACAGAGCTGATGCAGGAGATGACCAAGCTGAGCCTGAGGGAGGGGTCAAATGTGTCATAAGTCACAAATCCCTTGCATGCCTGCAAGAGATCTAAGTCCACCTAGAATGCCTTTCTTATCTCCCACTCATTTCCCTTGACCACTAGCTGGTCAGATGCTTTGTAGAGAGCTCAAGCTTGCAATTAAATTTTATACTCATTGAACTACCCGAATATCCTCATTTTCCTGGCGTTTGATAGCTAGAGATATAAAGTGTTTCTGTAACCTGTAACAATGGATGTTAGACAGTAGGGAATGATGCTGTAGTCTAGTATTGGAGGACCATCTTTCTGGCTTATAAATTAGCCTGCTGCAATGTTTTGAAGAAAAAAAATGAAAAAATTTTTCTAAAGCCAGTTTTTCTCTCCACGGGAATATCATCTTATCCATCTGAGGCAACTAACAAATATCTTGGATCTTCATCAATGGCGTACCTCAAAGGAGAATCTAGGCCACAAAGAATGACATGAAACAAGCCATAATCTTATTATTTTAAACAATAATGGCAGTGGCTTAACCAAATTCTTTGTTATTAATAATCTTGTTTGTTGACAAGATTAACTGCAGTGCTACTTTGATTAAGAATAATTAAATTTATCTTCCGCTGAATAAGAACGAGCAAACACCAGGTTGTTTTTGATATAGCATATCCTTGACCAAAACAATGGCATCTCCAATATCATTCGATTGTGAAAGCTACAGTCCGTGAAGGAGAGACAACACCAGATGCTTGCTATGACAAGGACAAATACACATTTTGTCTGTATCCTGACTTGGTCATTTTCTTTCTATATGTTGCTGCTGCACAATAAAAGATTTCTCTTTCCTGCATTTGGAACAAAAAACTTCAAACTAAGGAGAATTTTTTTGAGTGAGAACAATTAAGCAGTGGAGCTACTTGCCTTCAGAAGATTGGTCGTCATAACTAAAACAGACGTAACTGAATATATTAGGAGGCAGAAAGTGGGGAAAGAAATTAGCATACCTTCACTGGAGGGTAATGCTCTAAATCAGGGTGACTCCAGGAGATCTGAATGATGTGGAAAGAGAAAGCTTTCTCCTACTGGGTAACCCGGCAGCAACTGCTATTTCAGTAAACATATCATTTTGTGTCCAGTAAACACACATTCCAGAGAAATGCTCTCATTGTTTTTTTGCGCTGTAATGCATTAATGAAGAAATAAAGTTTAGATTTTGTAATGGTGATAGCTTGAAAGAATTTTACCTAGTGTTGTTTATTAGGAAAGCTCCAGAATGAGAAGTAGTGGAAAAATCTTATTTAAATTCAATAAAAAAAGAAAGTAGAAGGGAGGGAGGGAAGGAAAGGAAAGGAAAGGAAAGGAAAGGAAGGGAAAGGGAAAGGGAAAGGAAGGGAAGGGAAGGGAAGGGAAGGGAAGGAAGGAAAATTCTGTACATCCTATCATAAAAGACTATTACCTAGTTACTCATGGGACAATCAGTGATAAATAAAATTAATAACAATTAATATTTACCTGAAACTTTGAGTAGTTATTATTTTTAATACTTAGGTTGGTTTTGTGGGGTTTTTTGGGCGGGGGGATTGCAAGGAGATTTAATCCAAAGCTTTAGTTTCCTGATCAGAAGAACAGTTTACAAGCCAGAAAAGTTCCATAAAATGTTCCTAGAATGGAAGGCTCTTCAGATAATCACTCATGCCTAGTCACCTCATATGGTTGCCTTTGAAAATCTCCCAGAAACTAGAACTTGTCCAGAATGTGACACTGTGGTAATGGGCATGTCACAGCATAGCCATGTAACACTGCCACTCTACAAACCACACTGGTTGCTGGTGGGCATCCAGGTGAAATTCAATGTGCTAGTTATTACCTATAAATCCCTCGATGACACAGAACCTGGTTATTTGGGGAACTGTTTATTTTCTATCATTTCTGCCTGTCCAGTTATATCAGGAAGAGTGAATGCATTGAAGGTTCTCTCAATTAAGCAATGTTTTTTAATCAGAATTTAGACAAGATGGTTTTTCTGTTGTGGTGACTGCCCTCTGGAATAGTATTTCCTCAAAGATCCATATAGGTCAATGATGGTTAACCTTTTTGGCACCAAGTGTCCAAAATGTGTAGGCGTGCATCCCCAAAATGCAACATGTGAGTGCACCCCGCACATGCACCCCATTCCTGTGCATGTGTGTGTGACCCCTCATGACCCCATGCATGCACGTGTGACCCCTGCACATGCGTGGCAAGAGACCCAAAGACCAGGTGGCCAGTGGGAGGTGTGTGCATGCATGTGCAGCAGAGCTGAGCTGTAGCAACAGTTTGTGTGCCCAGAGAGAGGGCTCTGCATGCCACTTCTGGCACGGTGCCATAGGTTACGGATATAAGTCTTACTCTGGTGATATTTAAAAGTCTTTTTAAAACCTGCATATTCTTCAATGTTTTGTGACAGAGTGGCTGCTGAGATCCTGATGATTGTGGTTACATTTGGATCTGTTCTCTTCTGGATATCTGGGATCTGTTCTCTAATTTTATTGTTCTTGCTTTAAAGTATAAGCTGCTGTTTTTGTAGCTGTTTAGAAAGTCATTTAGAATTATTTCGCCTAAGATAGCCTATAAATTAAATAAATAAGTAAAATCAAAATAAGCAGAAATGTCAACTGTATTCAAACAATGTATCTTAAGCAAGCAGCAATTATTGTCATTGCCATAGCATTTTGTTCTTTATATTAACGTCCCAGGAAGAACATTTTACATTTGCTTTTTCTCAAAAAGTCATCCTATCAATAAGAAAATCCTAATACCCAGAAACCAGTTCTTGCTATACTCTGTTCACAAACAGTTGCAGAACATACACGTTCCTACACTTTATGACTCCATGTGCAGCATGAAAATGTGTTTGACAAATCATCTTCCTTGTTTTGAAAATAAACAATGGCTGCTTTTCTTTAAACAAAACAAAACAGTTTTCATTCTTGAGCTTTCAATTAAACCTTAAAGAAAATCTCAATCCAGCCAACTTTGCCTAAAGCAGAAGACCACAATCTTGAATATTTTTTTGGGGGGAGGTGGGGGATCCCTCACAAATCTAGGTTCAAAACATAGAACGTCACTTTACAGTAATTGAGTTACTCTTATTGAAATGTCACATATGGAACTATCCAATCATCGCAGGTCACCTCACTTCAAGGGTTTCAAATATCCAGCTGTGAGAAGAGAAGGAAAAATAAAAATAAAAAATCTGTTGAGAGAGGTATACAATGGTGTTAATTTGATATAATTGTTAAGTTACTGAGATAGAATTAAAGAGAACTATCTTTAGCCTCAGTCATGAAAGTAATTTTGGTCACTGTCTCTCATTCCAATTTATCTCATGTTAGAAAAATAGGACAAAAGACAGATGATGATCACAATGGTAATGATTAAAATAGAGCTCACTTCTATCTTTGTTATGCTTTAAGTTTGCAGCTATGCCTCAGTCTTGGATTGATGGATGGCTTGATTATGTGTCATCAAATGGTTTTCAACTCCTAGTGACCACATAGATTTTTTCCCATGATCTCAGTCTTTAATCCTTCTTTAAAAGATTATTAGGGTGGCTTGTTAAACTAAAGATTTTAAAAGTTGATTGTCCCCACCTCTACTTCACAAATAACACAATGTGTTAATTTGCAAGGGCTTACATTGGTGGTGCAGAGGTTAGAGTGCAGTAATTGCAGGCTACTTCTGCTTACAGCCAGAGGCCTGCAATTTGGCAGATCGAATCTCACCAGGCTCAAGGTTGACTCAGCCTTCCATCCTTCCGAGGTGGGTAAAATGGGGACCCAAATTATGGGGGCAATATGCTGATTCTGTAAACCGCTCAGAGAGGGCACTATAAAGTGGTATATAAGTCTAAGTGCTATTGCTATTTGCTGTGTGTGTGTGTGTTTGTTTGTTTGTTTGTTTTTACAAATGAAACACAACTGAAGTTCTGTAGAGCTGTGGGAGAACTTAAAGATGAACTGTACCATAAAAGTAACTGTAGGCTGGTTTAGATGCTGCCTCTCAGAATTCTCTGCAAATTGAAATTATTAGATGTTCTGAGTAACAGATTTGGAAGAGATCTGCTTAAAAGACTCCAGTGATACAGCACCCATAAGTTCTGAAGGCAAGTAGTTCCACTGCTTAATTTTTGCCACTCACAAAAATTCTCCTTAATTCTTCTTGATTGGTTTCCATCCATTGTTTCTTGCCTTTTGGTGCTTTGGAAAATATGTTGACCCGCTCTTCTTTGTGGCAGTCCCTGAAATATTGAAACACTACTATCATATGATCCCTAGTCCTTCCTTTCTCTAGATTAGACATACCCAATCCCTGCAACCGTTCTTTATATAGTTTAGTCTCCAGTCCTCTAATCAACTTTGTTGTTCTTTTCTGCACTCCTTCCAGAGTCTCAACATCTTTTTTTATAACATGGTGACCCAAACTGGATGCTATATTGTAAGTGTAGTCTTACTAAGGCTTTATAAAGTGGTACTAGAACCTCACATTAACTTGATCTTCTTTTATAAATCTATACCCTTTGTTCAGAAACCCTTTTACTGTTTCTGTTGGTGGAAAATGAGAGGAACCGAATTGAAAAATGTCTTGAAGTTAATAGTACAAGTTATTCGGTAGGAGAGAGCAATGCTGCAGTTCAAAATTGACCAGGCATACTTTTGCCTGCCTAAAATTGCCAGTTCAGCTTTTCCTTGGGTAAAGATGAGTAGCTCTAAGTATTTATAAAGGGTTGTACATTCAGTTCCAAAGTGCCAACAGAATAGAATAGAGTTGGAAGGGGCCTTGGAGGTCGACTAGTCCAACCCCCTGCTTAGGCAAGAAAACCTTACACCACTTCAGACAAATGGTTATCCAACACCTTTTTAAAAACTTCCAGTGTTAGAGCATTCACTTTGCGCTTCCTGTCCTTTTGGACTACTGTGGGCATTAGGAGTAGTACCAATAGCAAACAAACATAGTTCTACAGCTTTGTTCCTTTCTTAATCACTGTCCTGCTCCCCCCACCAAATATTTTTAGGTTTCCCCACTTCAGATCCTGGACTACTCTCATCCCTTTAATACTTATTCTCCATCTCTTTTTTTAAAACCATACTGCCTCTGATCTTGAAGATTATAGACAAGTAAAACTTATGCAACATATAACATCTTCAACTTTATCTCCTGATGCTGCTACTACTATTTTATTTATCTAATTTTATTAAATTTATATGCCACCCATCCCACTATCCTCATTAATAACAACAATAGCAATGGCACCATATCTTTTGACAAAAGAACAACAAAAGACAACACATTTAACCACTAATGTAGATAACCAGTACATGACCAAATAAAATTAAGACAACTTTAATTTTCTTTTTTTAATCCTTTCTCTAACTTATTCATATGTAAAACACATCTGATTATTGTCACTGAAGAGTCAAGATCTGAAAGAGTGGCAAAGCTGAATGATGTTTCATCCTGTATCCTGATAAATGCAATGGGAGGATTGTCTATCATCTCTAAATCAAAATAGCCAGTTTCACAATAAGGTGAAGTGGCTAAAAACTGGTTTCTATCGTGGGCCACAACTGAAGCCTTTGTTTCAGGAAGGAAAAGAATGCCTTCTTAATCTGTTTTTAAGCACAATTGAATAGGAAGAAGTTATCCTGGAACTGCTCCCTAGGCAAGATCTCAGGGAAGGACATTTGGCCTGTTAACAGGATGAGTGGGAATGCTTCCAGGATAGCAAGAAGGGGTTTATATTTGGGGCACATTACCATCCAAAACAACCTTTCCCAAAGCTGGTGTCATCCAGATTTGTGGATTTCTGCTCCCATAATCCTTGCACAGCATAAAGAAGAAAAAAGATGGCCTGAAGAGGATGACTCTCCATTCATAATATCATTAACTCCAGAGCTTAAAATTATTTAATTACTTCATGGTCTGGCTTAAATGGCCACAAAAAACTTCTTGAGTCTATCTACCTTTTATTGTTTTCTTTGGTCTTTTAAAAATGTATTTTTTAAAATGTCTTCTAGTTGAACTTTTTCATGGTTGTATTTTAATCTCTGTAAACATTGAATTCTAAGAAAAGTGGAAATGGAGCAAAACAAGACCAGCATGCTCAAAATGATGTTACAATCTAATTTGTTTTTCACTAATTGTATTTGTAGGAAATGGACAATAAGGACAAAGCAGTACAGTGTACTTTCCAGAAAAATCATAATTGCCTACACATGCCAAAACATTGATTACATAGAGGCATTCTGTTTGATATTAAGTTGAAAGGAAATGAGATTGAACTTTTAGAGAGGGGGACCACATATGAGCCAAGGAGGATGACATAGTGGTTACAGAAATAGTATGTGGCTTGAGAAATTAGTTTTTCTAAATCCCAGGTTCTGCCTCATAATGTGGATATGATCCAATCCCCAATTCCATTTTAATTTGCTCTGAGCATATTTACTCTGAAGCAAATAGAGGGCTTGCTTGCATAACAATGATGGTTAGGGCTGAGAAGCTACAACTCAGCTGCACACTTTCTTTAAATTCCTGGTATAGCAGGGGAAAAAAAGAGAAAGAGATGTCTTCTATTATACAGTCATCTTATCAGCAATCTTCTTTCCCTATTCAGAAAGAGATAAATAAGCTGGAGTACTCTAACATAGATTGGGATGGTGGGACAGACAACAACTTAGGGCGGTTGAAAACAAATTGTTGCCTTACCTGCCACTTTATTAGTTATTTTCAAGTTTCTGGACTACAAGATAAGTTTTCTGTGGTGCTTGAAGTTCTACAAATCAAAAAAGATTGCTTATGTGACCATATTGGCTGAAAATTATGTTGGCATGAACTGTGGACACTACAACAAGTCCTATAGATACTTGCTGTGCTGCCACTAATGACACTGTTCCCAGTCAGTGTCAGGCAACTGGTTTTCCTTCAAGGCACAGGTTACACAATCCCCAAATTTTTGCACACCTTGAGGCTGTCTCTGAATGAACTTGGAATAGTACTATTTTAATGTTGTATGGATGACTTAGGCTTGCCTTACTCGTAGACTGGGGGCAAGAAAAGGGAAACTTGAGGGGGAACATGGTTAAAAAAAAAGACAATCCCAGATCATGTTTGTGAAAGTAATTGAGGATTTTGCCTGAGATGCAGAGTTCTGTCTGCCTGAGACCAATCCTCTGTAAATTGCCCTAACCCCTATCATTTTGCAAAAGAGAAGCAACTGGTATGTTAAGACAAAATTATTAGTAACTTACTACAAGAATTTGATAACTTCCACTGAACTAAGCAAGCAGCATGCCCAACAGTTTGAGAGCATGGCAAGGGTGAGGAGAAGCAATATTTATGGGGTGGAGTCAGGGGCTATCCTGCAACTAACTAATATCCTACAACACTATACAAAAAGATGTTGAGACTCTACAAAAAGTGCAGAGAAGAACAACCAGGATGATTAGGGGACTGGAGACTAAAACATATGAAGAACGGTTACAGGAACTGGGCATGGCTAGTCTAGTGAAGAGAAGGACCAGGGGAGACATGATATCAGTGTTCCAATATTTGAGGGGCTGCCACAGAGAGGAAGGGGTCAAGCTATTTTCTAAAGCACCTGTAGGCCAAACAAGGAATAATGGATGGAAACTGAACAAGGAGAGATTTAACCTGGAAACAAAGAGAAACTTTTTGACAGAGCAATCAACCAATGGAACAGCTTGCCTTCGGAAGTTGTGGGAGCTTCATCACTGGAATTTTTCAAGAAGAGACTGGATTGTCAGAAATGGTGTAGGGTCTCCTGCTTGTGCGGGAGGTTGGACTAGATGGCCTACAAGGTCCTTTCAAACTCTATTAATCTGTATCTGTATCATCTGAAATAAAATAGGTAAGCAGCTTCAAAGGTGCCAGGAGACCCAAACTATATACATATGATTATCGAAAGCAAGGCCCTCCCCAAGATATATATTTTTTGTGGCCCCATTAGCCAGAAATAGAGCAAGCAGCACTTGATCATGTCTGTTGATTGAAGTCTGTGTAACTCAACATGCTCTTCTCAGCCAAAGGTCTTTAGAACAAAAATTAAAATATGAAGGTTTGTGGATGTTGCCCTAAACATTTTTCCCTCCAAGACTGACCGAAATCAATCATGTTTTATTTTTTAAAATGTGGGTGCAAAATGGGCTTAACATGCTTTTTTTTCAACCGTTTTTCAGCACTTCTTTCAAACAAAACATTTATTGAAATTGCTAGTGCTTTCAATAATTGTTCTCTCTTCCTATGCAGCATTTTTATGCAATCAGACGGGATAAGCTATCTAGTATGCTCTGAACTGACAGAGAAGCTCCTAATTTAGAAGCTGACTGCATTAACCTTGACTCTCAATGAGGCTGTGCTTACCTAGAGCTGGCAGGCTTGCAGTCTAGAGGTTCTCCTGAATTGATAGTTCCTGATCAGAGAATACCTGGCAGTTAGAGTTAGAAGTGCCTATGCCCAGGTCCAACTGGATGTCACAGTCGCACCCTGTGAGAAGGTTTATATCCAAATCTGTTTTATTCTTTATATCGATTCAATCTTCCCTTACAATATTAACAGAATCCACAATGGTCTGCTAATCAAATTAGCAAACTTCCTCAAACCCGAAATAAGTTACCCAGACCTAATCCACAGATCCAAAGATAAGGTTTGCAAACACTAATAGAGTTAATTAAGTCTCACAGCAGAACTGTATGTTCACAAGAGTACACACCCGGTCCTCAGCATGTGGACACTTCCACACCTTGAACAAACTGACCACAATGTAAAAAAGATGCTGAGACTCTAGAAAAAGTGCAGAGAAGAGCAACAAAAATGATTAGGGGATTGGAGGCTAAAACATATAAAGAATGGTTGCTGGAACTGGGTATGTCTGGTTTGATGAAAAGAAGGACTAGGGGAGATGTGATAGCAGACTTCCAATATCTCAGGGGCTGCCACAAAGAAGAGGAGGTCAAGCTATTCTCCAAAGCTCCTGAGGGTAGGATCAGTCACAATGGATGGAAACTAATCAAGAAGAGAAGCAACTTAGAACTAAGGAGAAATTTCCTGACAGTTAGAACAATTAATCATTGGAACAACTTGCCTCCAGAAGTTGTGACTGCTCCAACACTGGAAGTTTTTAAGAAGAGATTGGATAGCCTTTTGTCTGAAGTGGTGTAGGGTTTCCTGCCTAAGCAGGGGATTGGACTAGAAGACCTCCAAGGCCCCTTCCAACTCTGTTATTCTATTTTATTTTTCCCCTATACGTTTCCTTATGCCGCCCATTTCTCTGCAGTCTGGCTCTAAAAGCAAACTGTTTTGCTTTTAGAAATAAATATTTCTTCTTTCCTCACAGCTGCCTGGATCTCATTTTTATTTATTCTTGTGCAATCCCAGGTCCAGTTAGAACCCCAAATTATTCTTCTGACAACCCTTATCTAGGTCAAAGTACCCTTAGGAACTACACTCATGCTTTTGTTCTTTTTTTTTTCAGTAACATTACCACAATTTGCTCTACATGGGGCTGCCTTTGAAAAACTCCAGGTTTCAGTGGCCCATATATTTACTGGCCAGTGCTGCCACTTTACTTTGGGAGCTGCATTGTTTCTGAGTCTATTCAAGGTCTGGGAATCAAAATAAGAGATTGCTCTTCCCACATAGATTCTGCCTGCCCAGTTTTGATGATTAGCAGAGAATGCAGCTCTCCTTGTACCATCAGGAGGTGAAGAACTGGGTATGTCTAATTTAATGAAAAGAAGGACTAGGGATGACATGATAGTGTTCCAATATCTCAGGGGTTACCACAAAGAAGAGGGAATCGAGCCATGGTGGTGCAGTGGTTAGAATGCAGTACTGCAGGCTACTTCTGCTGACTGCCAGCTGCCTGTAATTTGGCAGTTCGAATCTCACCAGGCTCAGACCGTCCATCAGGTGGATAAAATGAGGACCCAGATTGTTGGGGGCAATAGGCTGACTCTGTAAACTGCTTAGAGAGGGCTGTAAAGC